>CAJRST010016668.1:4671913-4893120 GCA_907169785.1 Menidia menidia
CACACACACACAGTGAATGCAGCGGTGCTTGTGTACAATTGCATTCCCACTCGCACATGCCCCACGTGCACACACATAGTTGCGCATTTAAAAACAGTCGCCATGTCATTCAACCTTTGGGAGGTCAGGGCCAGAGTTTGGAATTCTTAAATGCTAATCAGTTTATGCGTGTGCGCACTGTACGCGAATGGATACGTGTGTGTGTGTGGATGTGTGGGTGGACATGTGTGGCACAGCTGCGCAATGCATTACTAACTAATATGACACTCCTGTAGCACCCACAAACACACACACACACACACGCGTACACACACACACATAGTCTGGTAATCTAATTTACTTAACGCAACAGCTTTCAAAAAAGTGACCTGAAGGTGTTGGTTGCTTTTCTCACAGCGCCCTCTGCATCCAGATAGTTGGCATAAAGTTGGTCTGCAGTTGTCCATCAAACTCTTTGCATGTGGGACGGCTCCTCAGCCGTGGACCTTGTTGCGTAGTGTGTCACATTTCAAGCCAAACTGCTGGTGTTGTCTTGCGGTCAGTAAATGGAACAGTGGCCTGGACTCAGCTACAGACTGTGAGCTAAAGTGTCTGAACTTGTTCAGTGGAAATGTGACGTGCTGACCTAAACCGGCTGGCCGCAATGTATGTGGGCCAACCACCATTAGGGCCAAAGGCTGTCTGGTGTCACTAGAGGGACGTATATCGAATCACACAAACTTTAGATGCAGACAACTTTTTTTTTGCTCTTCCTGATTGTTAACCTGATCCTTACCAGGGTCCTGAGATTTAACAATGAGCACCAGATGGCTCAAAAACATACCAAATTTCAAGTGAAGAAATTCAGAGATTCTCATGGAAACATCTTGTCCCATATGTTGACTGTTGCTGCTTGCAACTTGCCAAAAGGACTCAATTGGAAAGGGCAATGTGGGAGTGGAGGGGTTAAAAGGGATTACAATAATCTACCAAAAGCATCTGAAGTATCCGAAGCAAGTATTTGAGCAAAAGAACTATCACAAAGCCACAAATAACTACGTATCATACATTATGCTCAACATCAGTGAATAATCAATTCACTTAAAAGTCCACTTCAGCCTTTTAATTTCCGCTCTGAGGAAAAAGCTTCTTTGATAAGACATTGCACAGTCAGTGAAAAATGTGCTCTCAAGTAGAGAAATGTGATGAAAAATGAATCGTGATTTTATTATGGGGTGCACAATAACCAGACCAATAGCTCTCAGACACTGTGCCAGAAAAATAAAAGGGCAGTATTTGTAATTATCCAATATATAAATGCACCCACAGTAAGTATCACAAAATGTTTAGCAGTACCACCGATGTGTGGTATGTACTGTATCAGTATTATGGCTATTTACATTTTTTTCTCATTAGAAAAAGTCCCTAGCACGCAGGAAATGAGGGTGCTATTTAGTTTGGTCATCATTTGTTAAACACAATTTTTTCCCCTTCTTTCTTCTTTTTCTGTTTTTCTTAAATAGATGGAACTTTTTGAAGTCAAATCCAAAGGCGTTTAGTAATTGTCCTTGCTAATGTGTTCTTTTTTTAATTATTATCATTATTGGCGACATTTACATGTGAGTGCAAGTGGATTTGCATGTATGCATGCATGCATGAGTGTTTTCTGGCTGGTGTCCAGGAGACTTAATTGCCAACACTGTTTGCTTTCATGGCCAGTCTTTCTGACCCACTGCTCAAAGGAATGCGGGGATCACACACAGAGACATGCGGCTTAGGCCAACACATATGGTGTTTTTTGGTCAAATGAAGCACAAAAGCAGAAAATGGCCCAACATACAATCATTTCCAATCTGGCGATCTGGATTATACAGGATCTTATGTTGGTCATTTTGGAGATGAAAACCAGCTCCTATTTGGAAGCGTTTGCTTCTCTATCGCTTTTCAACTCTCTCCTTTTCCGTCTTTCTGCTGTCATTCTCTGGTATTCTAATTATTCTGACAAAGATTGATAAACATAGATTGTTTCCAGGCACACTGTCTTTTCCAGTTACCGCCACATTTTACGGCTCTGGTTAATGGGCATGTGTGTATGTGTGTGTGTGAGAGGGAGAATGGGTGTATGTGCTGAGTGGACAGTGGACAGATGGTTCATGACAGCTGGTCCAGAGTGACAAGTGTGTGTGACCCAAGCCTCAACAGTGGTGAAAGAAAGAAAGACAACATTGACGGAGAGGAACTATTTGAAGAGGAATATTTCAACCAGCCTGTGATTGCGAGGAGCTGGAAAATAGACGGGTGGGGGAGATGAAGTGGGGAAGTGGGAGGGTTCTGGATGCATCTTGAATAGATTTGGATCAAAACAGAAAGGAGGAGGTGGACTAGTGATAAAAGAAAAGCAGAAACTATGCCTTTCTGCCAGCTTTTTCTTTTTTTTTTATCTGAATAGCTGTTGAATTTCTTTCTGATGGCCACAAACGTTTTTCTTCCATCTTTTTGTCTTCCACTCTGGCAGCCTCCCCTCGGTCTTCTCTCTCTCTCTCTCTCTGTGTTTCTGTGGTCTAAAAGTGTTGCGCAGGTGTTGGGGCAGAGACTGGAGACTGCCGCAGCCTCACCGCCCCCCCACAGCCGGGCAGACTGACGGATGAATCCCTCATTTCCCTAAAGAGCCTTGAGTAGACGACTGACAAGAGGTTCATTTTCACACAGAGTTTAAGTGAGAGGCCTCAGGGGAGGAAACACTCTCTGTCTCTAACATACACACAGAGCACAAAGATAGTGACATGCACGGTGATCGTGCCTGAAGGAAGAAACGGGATCTGCCTCAGCTCCAACTGTATTACAATAGCTCCACCACAAAAGCTTCTTCTTTTTCTGCCTGTAAGCATTTTTCTACTGTACCGGCTTCAATGTTGTGTACAGCGGCATGAGAGTCATGGGGCCATTTAGCTCTAAAGCTTATTGACAAAGGGTTATGTTTATCTGAATCTCAGCTTTCCCTCAGACGTAGAAAAAAAAAACTACAGGCTACCGGTGCGAGCAAGAAGAATAATTTGATTTAGTGAATCGTCAGATCTGGAGAAATAAATGTTAGTTGTTGCCAAAACCTACTGGTTTAATCTGGTTTTTGTGGCCTCATCAAAGTGAACGCGTGATGGTGGCTTAATTGTTTATTTCTTCTAACCTCTTTTTGAACAAATAAGCATTTTATTTTACATTTTACATTTGATATTTTATTGGGCTGTGAGCCCCTCACAAGGCCTTCAACTTGTTTTCTAACTTTTTTCTTGATGAATGAATGATTTTATCAATGAAGCAAGGTGTCATGAGAGTGCAAAGTCGGCGGCTCTTCAAAGCCGTCTGTGAGCGACCGAATATTTGTATCAGCTTACCGACACACTCTCAGTGACAACTGCTACACACCAATTTGTGCTATCACCACTATTTGCTAAGTTCTCCAATACCGTCTATGTTGGGAGCGTTTCAGTCTGACTGTGCACGCCTCTACGTACGCATGAGAATGACTCGCCAACATGTCACTCTGAGCTGCTGGGTAAACACAAGAAGGGAAAGACAAAACCATAGGCACAGCTGAAAGAGAAGCGTGTGTGTGGGATTGTCTCTGCCTGTCTTGTCATGGTTTGTAAACGGTGAATAATGACACCGGGGGAGAGTAAGTCATCTCCAGTGCAGTTTCTCAGCTGCTCTATTGAAACACTTGGGAAAAAAAAAAATGAAGTTGTGTTGTGCACAAATACGCTGAGAGCCATTTTTCGAGTGGAGGTAGAAATGACTAGTTGTAGCGTTCACGGCTTTGTGAAACAGCGCTCAGCCACTGAGACATTTGTTATGGTTTCACGCGGCTTTGCTCAGACAGCAGGGTAACAGGAAACCCACACACACACGGGAAGTGAGTCGTAACACCAAATAGAGGCCGCAGCAAAAATTCTATCAAATACACCGATAGCTGTTGTATGAACAAAAATGTGACCTATCGATGATTGCTCACCATCCTCTCTGCAAGTGTGCCACAATGCACCTTTGAAGAGGGACAGGGCCGTCTCTGTGGTAACCTGTTTAAGTCTGTAACAACAGTACAAAAAACAAGCAGTGGTAGATGATCTCCCCACTGGGTTTTCCCGCAACACGGATGTTGGAAAAAAAATGTAAAAAAAGAAGTACTGGCACACAGGAAAAAATAACTTCCAGCTACCAGCCTGGATTTGTAATCTGCACTTGCACAAAAAGACACTGGTGTTGCAGAAGAGGGAGGTATTGGTAAGGTATATAAAGGGAGGCCCGAGATGAGGGGGAAAGGAAACGGTGGTGTTTTATGTGCTTTTTGTGAATGTCAAACTGATCTAGTCGTGCCGCCCTCGTCAGCCGGTCTTCTTTTTTTGTGATTGGCTGAATTAAGATTGGCTGTTCGGCAGGCTGATTTGCCTGCTGGCAGCCAATCGGAGCGAGACCTCTGTCATCACTAGTAAGGATGTGATTCCTCAGCAGTTTCTGTGGCTTCAGCTTTTCACAGTGAGTATGAAGGTTTTGATGGGTAACAGGCACAACTTTACAAAAACATCTTACTTATTAATTTGGCAACCTTTTTTTTATCTATATCTGCAAAATCAAATGATAAGGCCACCATGGCGTAGGAAATTACCGTGAGGTATTTGCTTAATGATGGCTCGTGCTTATTGGATAATGCATTCTCCACTGTCTGTTAATTGAACTGGCATTTCAGACACTTGTCACAAGATCTGGTAGCCCCCCCCCCCACACAATAATTAAAGCTGTTGTCAAATGGATTCATGCAGAGGATGCCTGAATGGGGATTACTGTGCTCCTCTCTGCTGGCAAACAATCCCACTCGACCTGAAGACAGACCGTCACCATCTCAGCTCAGCTGTCAGTCGCACGATAATTGTTGATATAGGCCAACTCACATATTTCACTCCTGTTGTGCTTCCTGTTTTTTATCGCACCGAGACACAAAGGGCGAGCCATCTAACTGCACGGATCAAAAGTCATCAAATTCACAGGCAGGACGGGGCCCGACATGCTTACTTCACAGCTCTTTCTCCAGATTTAGATGTTTTACTTGATGCATCTGGTTGTCAAACCGGGTAAGATAGCAGGATGACAGATGAATAGCAAGAATAGATGATTGATGCATGAAAAGAGTGATGCAATGATTGAGCGATCAGGAGAAAAGAGCTGTGTTTGATGGATGGAACGAATTGTAGGGGGAGAAAAAAAGATGGAAAAACTGTGTTTGAAAATCACAAAGGATAACAGGGCACCAGATAGATATTTCTTTTCAAAGTATGATAGTTTTGTTTATTTTTTTCTTTAAAAATACGTTTGGGTTTTACAATGAAAGGAGGCCGAGAAGAAGGGAGGAGGCCTTTTCTTACTTCAGCCTATTGGGTCAAAGAGTTTGTGGCAGATCAGGTCAATGATGTGGGTAAAAAAAAAAACTCTCTGACCTGGCAACGGATTTGTTGACTGAGACTGTCAGACATACATGCACTAACACACACACACACACACACACACACACACACACACAGACACAGACGTGCTCACCCTCGCAAATAGACCCAGACACACATTTATGTGCTGTCACTTTCTATTTATCTCTTCTGTTTATTATTGTATGGCGACGTAAGAGGCAAACAGGAAAAGGATATGATGTCAGTCACCAAAGGTTTGTGGTGACCAAGTGGTCTGGCAACACGTCCAGTGGTGGTCATTTTAGCTGTGGTGTGTGTCTACATCTGTGTGTGTTTTGGATGCTCTTCTAGACAAAGGCCGCCATAAATTTGATCATAGTGCTGAGCTGGATTTTTAAGAATCAGACACGGAGGCACACATGTTGGGAAACATGCTGGCACATGCGTGAGAGGCGGCGTGCTGGAGCTGGAGCCGGGGTTATTGACTCGTGGAGACGGAGACAGCAGCGAGCAGCGAGCGAACACACTGCTATCGGAATACGATTAATACTGTCTGGCTGATGGATTAGACTCATTACACAGGGAGAGGGGCGAAGGAGGGCGGTGGAGGGAGCAGAGGATGTATGACAGAAAGAAGGAGAAAGTGGGAAAAGACAAAAAGCGTGGTCGGAAAAGAACAACTGAAGGAGACGGGGTCGAAGACGAGAGACTGGAGGGATAGCCGTGAAGTGAAAAATTAAACCTTTTTTTGGACAGAATCGTTGAGAGTCAAGAAGACGCCTAAGATGACGTATTTGTTGCTCTATGCTCAAACCACACCAAACTTGGAAAATTGACCATTACAGGGTGCTCAAAGTGCAAATCCATATTATTCGTAATAAACTACAGAAGCATGGGGATTTTTACTGTGAAGACTTTCAAGAGAGGTAGCATCACTGCTTGTTTTTCCTTTAGACACTTGGCTAATGTTCATATTGTGTGCACTCTCTCAAAGATATTCCAGAGTTTAGAATCTATGCCCAATAAGGCTACTGATGGAAGGTCACAACAGATGCACACCAGAGGTTGTGTATAAGATCTGTCAATGCATTTTCTATCCATATTAAATAACCCAGCTCAGGGTCATATCCGCATTCATGACCATATGACTCATGGACATGATTTGGGAAGGACAGTCTATTCTGATTATACTTTCCTATGAGATCTGGCTCACTTTCCTGACCGTGATAAAGGGCGTCGGCCTGGACAGAGGATGAGTTACTGTCCCTACTCACTCCTCTAATCTTTGAACTCTTCTTCTGTGAGGAAGTGAATTGTTTTCATTATCACCAAAAGTGACTTGGGTGGAATGGCACTAACTGCAAAGTTTTTTTATAGACGTGTAAGCTGGAATAGCACAGGTGCACAGTGTGGTGGAACTTGCTGTTGAGGCAGCTTTAAATCCGAACATCAGCATCATGCTCCCTATTACATCATGACTCTCAACTCTTCTCATATGCAATTACTGTATTATTGCAAGCCACTGTCTGTTTCCCTGGAGTGTGTGTGTGTGTGTGTGTGTGTGTGTGTCCGCGCAACAGATGTATTTCTCACTTGTCTATAATTATGTGTGTAAACATTTCTGATGATGTCATGGTGTCAGACAGCTGACTAATCTGTTCCTGGGCTAGAGAGCAGTGTAATCAGTCTTGTTTTTTACATGTACACACACACACACACACACACACACATAGACACACCAAAGTTTGGGATCTTATTCTTTTTTTATTCTTCTTTTTTACATATAAGCATTTCTTCTTTTTAGATTCGGAAAACAAACGTGCGCCGTTTCCTTAGCAAGAAAGAGCCTGCTTTTAAAAAAAAAAAATTTTAAGAGGGTTTTTTGCTTAATGACTGGTTTTCACCACAAAACGATTGGTCGGTCAATGAAAAGAGCTGTTTAAGTTGGAAATGTATGGTCAAAACGGGAGCATTTTCACCCAAGCAGTCATCTTGACTTTCCTCTCTGAGTTTGATGGAGAAAAACTGCAAAACACAAACTTCTTACAACACTGAGAACTTCGTATTGTTGCAAACACCCTTTTTCTCTTGCATATTGCTATCCTGATCCCCAGTCCGGCTCACTCACACCAACCAACACACACAAACTCACAGGGGACATCCACTCTGTCAAGTCAAAATGTCCCCTAGGTGTCCACCTTGGTCCGGTAACCATGGCAACCCTGTTACCTGGCATTTAAAGTATGCGTGTGAGGCGTGATGGTGAATAAGGGAAACAGACAATGAGATGGGAAGAGAGACAGAGGGAGGGAAACTGCAGATCTGTCATTCAAAACCCGAGTCAATATTAGTTCAGAGGAAACCGATTGAAGTGGGAGGCTGAAAGGGGTTGTGTGTGTGTGTGCGTGCGTGCGTGTGTGCGCGTGCACGTGCGTGCGTGTGTGTGTGTAGACAAGTTCTGCACAACAGCTCTTAAAGGGAAAAGAGTTAGAGTTGCTTTTAACAAGTTGTCTTGTCTCCGTTTTAGGTTTTTGTCACTCATGATCTCCAAGGTACATTTATATTTAAGTCAAGATTCCCCATCGCGCACACGCACCCAAACATTGCCCGACATTCCCAGGTGTCAGTGCCAGCCCAGTGTGCTCCGTTTTCTGCATTGTCCTCGGAAAGCCTCCTCTCCTCCCACTTCTTTCTTTGGGACTCTGTCTCCTTCTAATTGCTCACAGAAGTGTGATCTTTAGGGTTCCACTAATGGCACGGCTGCCTGAATTAGCAGCGGGATTCAGACACAAACACACACACACACACACACAAACACACACACACACACACGCACGATCGCAGTATCATTGTAGCCCCGTTCGCTGACCCTACTATCATAAAGCCACCCTGACCAGAGTGTCCATCCCGTCTCCCGCCTTCATTTTTTCCTCACTCTGTCCTCCCCTTTTTTTCCATTTCCCTTTCCGGCTCCTTCCTGCTCCATCTTTTCCCATTCACTCATTCTAATGCTTAATAGGATTAAGTTCTTCGAAAGGGATTTGAACAAGGTGATTAGTTTGCTGCCCTGCCAGCTCATAGCCGTCCACACAGGCACACACACACTTTTTCTAGAGGACTCTGTTTTGCTAGACCTGGGAAGAATCTCGTGGCAGTGGGTCTCGTACAAAGGATATTCAGGAACTGTACAACAGAACAGGAAAAAAAAATGTGTGTGTGTCCAGTGTGAGAGAAAGAGCAGGGTGGAGGGGGGAGGATGAGGGGTGCATGTGGGAGCTGAGTGCAGCTCTTTCATGCCCAGGTCTTCTTAGACACGGAGGGTGTCAAAAGCCCCTCTCACTCTAAAAAAGACCCTTTAGAAAAGCAGCGCTAAGCTCTTAACACTGGAGACCTGACTCTATCAGACACACACACACACACATGCATGCACGCACATACATCTTGGGCCACCAGAGGTGAGGAAATAAGACAAAGAGGTGAGCACTTTTTAAAAAAGGAGAAGACACAAATTCAATTTTTTAATCAGAAGCAGTCTCCTGTCTTCCTGTTTTGGTTGTCAGTGCTGTGGGTTTAGTGTCAGATCGGGATGGTCGATTTGTGCTGAAGTTGTTTTTAACTGTTTCCCTCACCCCTTCCATGTGGTCCCTTTGAGCCCACATATTTAATTCAACCAAGCAAACGCGGACTTTTACTCCTGTTTCTGTTGTGAAACAACAACAAAAAAGGCAAAAACTGCCGTAGCTCCGGTGCACTGAGGTGTGAGCTGAGTCATTTTAAAGAAACAGCAAAGCGTGTCGTACTGTACTCAGGTTAAAAATAAATGGCCGCAGACCAGGTAAGGGGCCGCAGAAAGCTGGCGTCCTAACTGCTAACTACTTACCGTCCCGACCACAGGATATTTCATTGTTTTGCTTGAGCTCAAATTCTCCCCTCCACTCCAAAAATTTAATGCCAGCATTTTTAGATTTATCTGCTCCTGGGAGCAGTCTCACACAGCTCCGTTTTTCACAGTGAAAAATGGTAAATAAGTGTGGATGGAGGGAAGAAACTGGGAGAAATGTGTGTTGTTTATTTTGTCAGGCTTTTAAGGCCCAGATGAGACCGCGAGCGTAGCTTAGGCTTACATTTGACAAATAACCTTCAGTAAGTGACAGCCTGATTTTTATATGAGCTGTGTGCATCACGGTTTCCGACACACATGGATGTGGGTTTTAAAAAACAGTTTTCTTTTTCCCCTAACATGAACACAAGCGCTTGGCTGTCAGTTTTGAGCGGCGGCGTGAGTGGATGTTAATGTGAGCGTACGCATGAATCTACCCGTGCACGTCTCTGCTTTCAGAGGGCCGCTAGCTTAGCTGCATGAGATAGTTCCTGTGTGGGTCTAATACCTCCGGCCCCTTTCAAACAAAACATACACACACTCACTGAACTCAGCTGGAGCCTCTTTTAATGAAGCTAACCTCCCCGTTTAGGCGCAGGGGCAGAGGTTAGGGGTTAAATCTTAGGGAAGTCCAATAACAAGCCCACTTTAGGAGACGGAGAGGACACGGGGAGAAGGATGAAAAGGGAGGAGGTAAAGGAGAGGAAGCGAAAGAAGAAAAGGGGTACGCAGTGGTGGATAGAACCTTGAACCAAAGGCGAAACTGAATCAGGTGTCCGGGCACCAAACTGAGTAAGAGAATCCACTCCTGAGTTCATGAGAAGTCAGTTTCCTTGTCGAGGCAAAACTAGCTATTCATGTTCCCTCTCTCTGGTGGTCTGAATGATGAATAGGGTTTAGAGTGGCCTTCTGCACTTCCTCAAGAGCTCCACACTAACCCAAACTGCCAGTCACACACATGTAATGTTTGCGCATAGGACCATTAACAGGCATGCGTTTAGCTCTGTTGTCATCGATCACAATGAGAGAAATTTTGTGGAGAACTCATTTGCAATGAGATCTGCTATTCATTATGTGGCACAGAAAATTGGATCTTGTTGTTTTTTGCTGTGCCGGAGGATGATCAGGACATCTTATATCATGATGCGGTCATTAACGAGCTTTTCCTTGTTGAAAAGTAAGCGTCATCGTGGGGTTTATTTGTCTGAGGAGTGAAAAGGTTTCAGTGGTTCAAAATGAGTCCCGTTATGCTTTTAATAAGTGATTGAAAACATGTGAAAGTTTGGGCTGTGTAACTCTACGCGGAACGCCGTCTCAAACCATAATATGAAACAGCAGCGTTTACCCAAAGATTCTGGCTTCTAAATGTATCTTGTAGCTTTGTTCGAAAGTCAAAATTAAAACTTGTTGGTATTTTTGTGACACATTGCAAAATTACATTTTAAAGGTTAGAAAAAATTGTTGTCATTTTTTTCTTTGTCTTTGTGTTCCTTTGTAAATTGTGGTGTAATTATGTTTCCCCATAAATTCTGTCAATCTGTCACAAAACTAAACTTTCTGAGGTGTTGTATGCTCCAAAACGAAAGATGAAGAGCACCAACACAGCTTGACAGTGATAAGGATTTCTTTCCTTTCTTTTTAACTTTGCTGTCACATGAGTTAGTTGGAATAATGATTGAAATATTTACGGTACATGTGGTTAGACTTCAGTTAGAACAGAGACCTTTTTAAAATGTTTTCACCTTAAAAGACAAGCTGACAGCATCTGTTTCCTTTTTTTCCAGTGTACCTGAACACATACCTACCTATGAGTGGGCTGAATAGATTTCTATTTATACTTAACTTGTCAGATAAGAAATAATCATTTCATTTTAGAAAAATCCCCAGCATAAAAAGTGTGTGACCAGAAGGGAAAGTACTTAGTGTAGAATTCATTCTAAAGGCCATGGTCGTGCAATGTGTGAATCGCCAGAACAAAATTACAGCAAAGACTAGATGAATAGATCATTGGGATGGGAGGGGGGGGGCAGTCATTTGCATGGTCATAATTGGCCAGATGACCGGGGGGGACATAGGGATATGTGTATATTAACTACACTGATTAATTTGAGTAGTGTTTCCGTGAATTTCCAAGTGTTTAGCGGGCTTATGATCCCACTCTGCGCAGTTTCCTTCAGTGACGCTCGTGTTCAGCTTAAAACCGTCACATGAAAGCTGTCAAACTGTCAGCTGCTCTGTTATGAGACATGAACAAGCTTTTACAGACGTTCATACCCGATACACAGATGTGGTGGATGCACACTGTAACTTATACGTGTCTGTGTGTGCATGCGTGTTCAAGTAAACCATGTACGGTTAAGGAGCATTTCTCAAGTGTTTATTTGGTTTTAAAGTTCTAGTGGTCACGGGGGTTATGGCTGCTTTCCAAAACCCCCTCTTTTCCTGTAAAAACAGTATCAGGATACGCTCGGGGTGATTCAGACCAGTCACTAGACTTGTGCGTGCGTGTGCTTGTGTGCGCAAGGAGAATCGTGTATGTTTGTGTAGTGTGCTTGTGGACAAAAAGCAAAGGTGAAACCCCTCTTCATCTGCCTTAGTTTGCCAAGTCTTACTCCAGGATCACTTCGGCTGATCTTAGTGTCCGCTCTGAAAACATACGTGTGTGAATATGTGAATGCGGAGGTGCCATTACGAAAGGCCCCTGTTTTGCTCAAGAAGATGTGTTTGATATATTTGGGATTCGTTGGACGTATTGACCAGATGGAGGGAAATCCTCCTGTGTGAATGTCTTTGAGTGGGGGCTGCAGCTAATAATTTGGTTTGCCTGTTACAGTTTTTATTTAACTTCAACATGATAAGTTCAAATATGATCTGTTGTCCAAAGAGGAATAGTTCAAGATGACATCAGAGGCAAAGGCATCAAAGTTGACTTACTTATCACCAAAGACTTCTCATATCATGGCATGAGATTAAACCTTTTCAGGAGCAGGTTTAGTTTTTCATTGACGACATATTTTCATTGTATCGCATTTTATTTTAGGCTACATCTGAAATTGAGTTTTTTAGACAAAACGAAATGTAATTGGGCTTGGTTTTTCAATTGCAAATGATGAAATACTTTTCCCTCACTAGCTTTACACATTTATTTCCCTTTGCCCTTAAACTATGGTTACCAGAAAAGGATTGCTTCCATGTTTTTTTTGTTTTTGTTTTAGTGCTCCTGCTGTTTCATCTGCTGTCAAAAACCTGCAGTGACCAACCCTCCCACGGGCTTGGAAGCTAAAAAAAAAAAAAAGAAAAAAAAAAGCATGCAGTTTTGTCATTGTAGTTGGACCTCTTCTGTAACAAAAGATAATCTCTGAAAAGAGGAAAACAGTCACTTAGGGTTCTCAGTCTTAAGCGCCTTGTCCTAACTCTATATTCTTAACCAACTGAAAAATCTGCCACTTCAGACGCAGCTAAGAGGCTGCAGGTGGGGACAGGGGAGATGGAGGATACCTGCAGTGCAGATCATGCGATCAGGACGGCAGGAATCTGAGGAATGTAGATGGGCATTAGCTGTTAGCCGATTAGCATTGTAAAGGCCACAGCTGGGGTCAAGAGCCAGAAGGTCAGTGGTGAAAGGTTGGGTAGCCTGTCTGGAACTTGGGTGTGTGTTGGCAGCAGGCAACACACACACACGCGCACACACACACACAATCATGCAGAAAAACTCACTATCGTGCAGCCAGTCATTTCCCAGCACAATTTGATTATTTTAATCATCGTTCCGCATTGCTGCTTCAGCAACGAAATACATTCTCATACCTCTACTCCGTTCGCTTTTATTTATGTCTGCACATGTGCGCGTGTGCGATTAACACCTCTGTTCGTGTTACTATTTGTGTCTGCATCCTTCAGCTCCTATATTTGTCCGTCCTTCACCACAGCAAGTTGCTATACCAACTGGTGATTGCTCGTACTCCACTTGCCAACGCATCGTGGCATTGTTTTAGTCCGCGAGACACCTGCTCACACGCTCCAGTGTGTGTGTGTGTGTGTGTCTGTGACTGTGTAGGTGTGTGTTTGTGTCCGTATGCGTGTCATCCGAGCTGCGGCTTAGTTAAAGTGACTGAAAATTAAATCTCTGTAAACCCTAATGCTCGTAGTCACACACGCACAAGTGCATCCATCATTCACTCCTTAAAAGCGGGGGGGAGAGGATGTGGGTGGTGGGGCTGAGGCGGAGAGGAGTGGGAACGATGGTGGAGGGAATTGGAGGTCACTAGTGCCACCTACAGGTTGTTAGTGCTTTTAAAGTCTCCCTTACCTGTCATTTACAGATGTTCATAGCCCACAATTGAGTTGCATCTGGCTTTAGTTAGGTGGACACTTGTCAGAGGAAGTGTTCTGTGTATCAGCAAGAGATGAACAGAGACAGCTGATTATATTTGGGAGACGAGTGCTCTCTGCGCAAGGAACTCAATTTAGCTGATGATGTGCCTGGCCCCGAAGTTCCCCCTCAGCTTTTTTGGTGATTGCATCAAGTACTTGTGCTGCAAAAGGAAGAGGCTTTTGTGACAGCTTGGCTGGGGTCCCTGACAAATCATTTCCCTGTCCCTCCCCTCCCCGTCTTCGTCTCTGTCCAGTGACCTCAGCGAGAACCAGATCCAGGGAGTTCCAAGGAAAGCATTCAGAGGAGCTGTGGAAATCAAGAACCTGTAAGCAACACTTTTTTTTTCTGCGAGTGTGTGCGAGCATCTGCCGGTGTGTGTACATGCATGCAAAACCTACCGCTTGCTTTTCAAACACATTGGCAAATGTGCACTACACCCATGCGTCTGTGCATCAATATTTCATTGTGTTAAATGTCATGTGCCTCCTGCTTGCTGTATTGACTGGCACCCGCAGCTTGTTAGTAAGAGTGTGTACGTCAGCATGTGTGTGTGTGTGTGTGTGTGTGTGTGCGTATGTGTGGCACTCATGCTGGCATTTTGCTGTATTCTCTCTTTGTTTTTCCTCACTTATAGTTATGATAATTGTAGGTCGCTTTATTGGTGAAGCAATTGCCCAGCGGTAATTCTATAAATATTGATTTATCAACTGATTCTCTGCTTCCTGGGTGTTGTTTTTCCCAACGAAGGATAATTTTTTTTAAATGCCTCGCAATTATTGTAAAAGGACAGGGCATTAAATGTGTGTGTGTGTGTGTGTGTGTGTGTGTGCGTGCTCGCATGTATTAGAGTGTGGCTGACAGCACATGATTTACTGTCCTTATGACTTAATTAAATTGTTTCAGCAAAGCTATTCTGAGAAAGAGTGGGGGGAGAGAGAATGGGGAAAGAGGTAAAAAGCCGCTCATACAAATTAGACGTCAAATAGAAGCGAGCGGGGAACAGGGATGGATTTGGAGACAACTGCATTTAGAAATGCTTCTAGAAAGAACAAAGGAGACAGGACTAGAAGGGAGAAAGTGAACAAGGATGAGGAAGACAGAGAAAGGCTGTTGATGACTTGTCCAGGGGAGCATTTTGATCTATAACTGGCTGTCTCTTACTCCTATAATCTAAGGATAGACTCTTAGGCATCTTAGCATTTGGACTTTTATGTGTATTTTGCAGCCAATTGGACTATAACCACATCAGCTGTATTGAAGATGGAGCTTTCCGAGCATTACGTGACCTGGAAGTACTGTGAGTACCTGTTTATTGTGTCACCCTGCTCAGAGAAGCAGATTTTTTTGAATGGGGAACACTAACAGCGGCAGGATATGGTGCAGCTAGTATCCCCATTGACCTTTTAAAGACTGCATTGCCTTTGGAGCGCTGGAAAAAGACTCTGCCATTTCATTTATTTCCCATTTTGCTGTGGCATTGCTGTCGTCTTTGTATAGTTTTTTTAATGAACTATTCTTTATTAAAGAGTTAGAATCAACAAATGAATTATAATTAATTAGTTTCCAATTTCTGTTTTCTAAATTTAAAGTCCCCTAAAAATTTTAATGAATGTTTTAATGAAGCTAAATCCAAATGTTACAGAGGTAAAAAAAAATTGGTTTAGTTTTTTTCTCATTTTTTTTAGAAGACGTAAGACAGTTTTGCTCTTAGAATGAGCCTCTCATCAGAGTCCAACCTTCATTTTCTAGATTTTCTGGGTAATTTTCTGAGTGCTGCAACCACCGGTGCTAAATTGTGCGTAAAATAATTCAACACGTTGTTTATTTCTGCTGTCTTTTAATTAGCACGCTCAACAATAACAACATCAGCCGACTGTCCGTGGCCAGTTTCAACCACATGCCAAAGCTCAGGACCTTGTAAGTGGCACGACTTCATCCTTAATTCAAGCCCCCCCCCCCCTTAAAGGAAAGAGACTTCCTTTACCCCTCTGCGCCCCTTTCTACATTTAATTGACTGATCTGTACTTGCAACTCCCTCTCCTCCTCCACTCCTGTCTCCCCCTCTTACATCTAATCTATTATTTCCTTTCTTGCCGGCCCCACCTGTCCTCACCACTTCTCCCCCCCCCCATCCCTTTTCTTTCCTCCTTCATCCAGCCGCCTGCACTCCAACAACCTGCAGTGTGACTGCCACGTCGCCTGGCTGTCCGAGTGGCTGCGGCAGCGCCCCCGCCTGGGTCTGTACACGCAGTGCATGGCCCCTCCACACCTGAGGGGGCACAACGTGGCCGAGGTGCAGAAGAAGGAGTTTGTGTGCACAGGTAGGTTGTTCGCTTTGTTGTCCGTTTGGTGGCATTCCCCCAGTTTTGCTCTTTTTCAACGGCCAATCTGTCTTTTGTTTCGTCTCGTTCGCCTCTTTTTCCGCTCTCGTGTGCCCATGCTTTTCAAGATTGGGAAGAAGGTAAGCGCTAATCTTCCTTTTTCATAGCGTGGCTCTCTGTGGACTGCTCTCACCCTTAGAATAAACCTGTCAGACTCGCTGTGCAAGACAGAAACTTATATCAAATATGGAACAAGGTCACTTCTGAAGACGACATCTTGCGGCAGCTTCTCCCCAGTGAATTATTTGTGTCTCAATCGTTTGTTTTTTTGCGATTTGTACACATGGATAATGTATTGTCCATGAAAAATACTGTCTCCCCGCCTCTGTGTAGGTCACCAGTCGTCATCAGCTTCCTCCTGCAGTGTGTTACAGTGCCCAGAGTCCTGCACCTGCAGTAACAACATCGTGGACTGCAGAGGGAAGGGTCTGACAGAAATACCCACCAACCTGCCTGAAACTATTACTGAGATGTAAGCCAGGCTTTTACTTTCCCGTGCACGGACACACACACACACACACACACACACACACACACACACACACACACACACACACACACACACACACACACACACGCCAAAATGTGGTGGTATTTCTCCTGCTCTTTCACTGTGCCTCTCTAATTTAGTTTCTTTGTCTTTCTCCACCTTTCTGTTTCACTATTCCTTTCCCCTCCCTTTATGTAGTGAAATAGAAGCACACATCTGTGAAATGAGAAAGCCTGGTCATGCAGCGCTTTCTTGCTTAAGAAAATAACAGAGTGAGGTTGGAGGTATAAGAAAGAACATTTTGAAATGTAAGCATGTGCATCAAGATATGTGGAGGGACAACAATCACCGTGTTTACAGTTTGTAAATTCTAAAATTAATTGAATTCAAGCAAAGATTCTTTGACTGGCTGAGCTCAAATGAGGTCAAAATTACAATTTGAGATTTAAAGTGCTCTTAGTACATTAAAACAAAACATTCCATTCTTTACTTCTGGCTTTCCCAATCCCTTGCAGTTGTGTCAGAGTTTTGGAACCATGTTTAAGTAATCTGTACCTCATGTAGTCATTGAATATATAGAAATAATTATTAGATAAGTGTTGGTAAGTATTTAGAAGAATTTATTTGTGGAAGGCTCTAATTTAAAGGAACTTAACTATTCTTTCATCTCTTTTCTATGGTCAAATATATTTGTTAAGTCAGAGTTTCAGAAATGATGACAGCAGAGGTGAACAGTTGCAAATGCAATGGCAAAAAAGGAGCAACGGACTTCAGGAAAATGTTTCACAATGACCGATGTCAGCCCTGGTTTGCAAATGTTCTACCTTCTCATTTCTCAGGGTGTCTGAACATGATAAATGTCGGAGGAATAGTTATCGGGACGTTTTTTTCCCTCCCCCCCTCCTCTCTGTTACACCCCGGGCCGGGTTTGATTTGTTTGGGCTCGACTGGCAGAGAGTGGCACTGGATGGAACACTTCCCAGATAGTTAAATGTGTTTGTGCGCCATGTACTCTGGTTAAAGAGGGCAAAAGATCAGAGAAATCTGACAGACTTTGGCAACGGTCATCAAAGCGCTTTATCTGGAAAAGTTCCCCCCAAGTCAGAGCTCCCGGGAATGAGCAGCAGTCCACGGCACAGAAAAGATAGGTCCATGATAGGGAAATGTTAATGTCTCTTCTCAATGGTCTGTGTGTGTGTTTGGTTCCAGACGACTGGAGCAGAACGCCATCAAGGTGATCCCAGCCGGGGCTTTTTCTCCTTATAAGAAGCTGCGCAGGATGTGAGTAGATTAGAAGATTTCTGTATTCTGGGGCCTGTCAACCAAGCACAGAAACTTCTGTTACTGTTGCCTTTGTGGGTCGTTTTGACCTCTGTGTTTCACTTTCTCTCCGTCTCTTTTTTCTTGACCGACTCCGCTCCGTCTTATTCTGTTTCTTGTTTCCTTTTTTCTCCCCTGCGGTGGTTCACAGAGACTTGAGTAACAACCAGATCTCAGAGCTGGCCTCAGATGCCTTCCAAGGCCTTCGCTCGCTCAACTCTCTGTGAGTATTCCAGTTAAAGTCTAATGTGTGTAACGACCTCATTCACTGCTTAGGATTCATCATGGTTTTTTTTTTTTTTACTTAGAATAAGACATTTCTCATCTATATTCATACTTAAAAAGATTTCTTCTATCAAATCTGCCATGTTGTAAAATCAAGTTTCTACTGTTTCCAATAACCCAATAAAATAGTGGTTTCAGAGAAGGCCTTATTAGGCTTTCATCTTTTTAGAGGGAAGTGTGTCTTTTCACACGTACTAGGAAAAGAAGGATTCATCACAGTGTATTCAGTTGAACACGCTCTGTAGCTTACCATAAGATATCACAGTCGACTTTGTTCATTATGAGTAAATTAGGTGATAAAAAAGTCATTTTGCTATTTTACTCGGTAGGATCACTTGCTGATTGGCCTATAAATTGTAGTAAAATAAGCTAGTACCATGAAATAAAAATTAGGTGCAACTCGTTTTTAAAAAGAAAACAGTACAAGTACAGAAGTTATGGACATGCTAAATGCATATCTATAAAGCTTTTCTCTTGCACGCCTGAGCTTGTATACTGGGACAAGGACAGCTATGGCTGTAGCTCGACTTGATTGTTCATGGGCGCTGTCTTTTTTGTAATGAAAAACAATCATTTTTGAAGGCACACGCCTCAATTTTCTATTATATCTCGCCATACTGCTGATGCTTAATGTTGTACGTTTATTTTCTTAAACACTAAATACAAAATGATAATTACTTCTTCACTGTGTACAACCCAAAACAGCAAATGATGATTTTTTGTTGATGGATTCCTCTATGGTCTGGATCTCAGGTCTGACCATCTGCAATACTTGCAAAGAATTTGTTTAAAAAAAAAAAAAAGAAGACAGATGACCTGAGCAGGGAGCGAGAGATGTAGAATTATTTCATGAAGGAGTTATATTAAGGTCTTGTCTCTCCAAAGTCAATAATTCATAAATGCTGAATCGCTGAATGGAGATTCCTGCCACCTCATTACACATTCACCACAGTCAGAATGGGACGTGCAGATTCATGCTGACACGCCACATACAATATGGATTTCACATTAAGCAAGCCCTGTGCATTCATGGTGTGTCAGTGTTTGGTTGGATAGGATGTAAATGAGCCGTCAGTTGTGTCTGTGCGTGTGTCTGCACATGCAGATGCACAGAACAGTACATACTAATGCGTCTGCGAGACATAAATGAGGCGTCCATTCCCCACACCGTGCCTTTCCCAGCTTCAGGTCTCTCAGGGACATCCACTCAACGCAATGAAAGGAAAGCCAATCTAAAACACATGTCTTTGCATCGCTTACATTCACGCTTAAACTCAGCATGGAGCGTAGAGATGGCTGATAACTCGTGTATGTAAAGTATTTGTTTGGCTGAGCAGTGGCCATTTCAGCCTCTTGGCTGTTTGTGTTCATAGTCTATATATAAATGCGATATGAAGATGAAGAACAAACACAAAAAGTTACAAGACCCCAGTTCCACAAAGGTTTTAGGACACTGTGAAATATGTAAGTAACGACGGAATGCAATGATTTGTAAGTCTCGCAAGCTAATTGAATACATTCACAGGAAAATGTCGAAAATATGTCAAATGTTGCATGTGAAACGTTTTATTATTCCATGGAAAATGTTGGACAGGACGTTCTGCAAAAAACAGCGGGAGGAACATGTTACAGGTCAAAGGTCTCAGACTATGTCTATACAGAGGCCTTATTTCTTCAAACCTCAAACAGGCAATGCATTCAACCCTTTAACATCCACACTTAGGAAAAAAGGTATCGTAAAGGTATTATATTTAAATAAAGATAAGGCACAACTCATGCTTGATTTAGGCATCAAATACCGAAACTTATGACTGAGTATAATCAGTGAAAAATGTGCTCTACCAAATGGCTGAGCAGGATGTTAAAGGCTTAAAAGCAGGCATCATTCTTTTGTGAAAATCACTGTATGGGCCCCAAAAAAGAAATCCCACGCCATCCACAAATGCAGGTTAAAGCTCCATCATACACAGAGGAAGCCATGTGTGAACATGATCCTGAAACACTGTTCCCTTCTCAGGGCCAAAGCTTTATTTAAATTCAGCAGAACTGTTGTGTTTGGTCCTCCTGAGTAAAGAGGCGAGTAACGATTAGACTTTTTTTCAGCACTCAATTTAAAAGCCTGTATCTCTGATGGTATAGTGATGCATTAGTGACGCTGATAAATGTAGAGAAAATATTATTTTGAAACAGAGTGTGGCTCTTTGTCACAAGTTGACAGTTCTTAACCTAAATTCGTAAAAAAAAAACGTTTTAGACTTTGATATACACTTTCATTTATATCAGTCTGTTTTAGGGGAGATGGAGTGATTAATAGGCTTCTCTCCACCCTTCCCTTCCACATGGTTTGACTCTTTAGAGATTGGTTGTACTCAAAAGCCCTTGAAGCACGTTATTACAATGTGACAAATAGGTAGATAGATTTAGTCCCTGACTAAACAATTTACCGGCCTTCATCTCTTTCCCACAGTCAGCCGGAAATTGGTGAATTTTAAAAAGAAGACTTCAAAGCTCCATTTGCCCCTGGCACACAGTCAAAGACTAATGGAAGCTGACATTTTTAACATTTACCAAATATGAGGTCGAATATCATGTTGTTATTCGATGTGTAACGCAATAATGATCCTCGTTGTCTTTGGCTCAGACGTTTTGAATATGGATTTAAAAAATCACATGATGTTTGAAAATGTGGACATGAGTAATAAGTATTATTATTATTATAGTCATTGTTAGTTATATCATAGGATAAGACTAAATTAATCCTATTCACAACTATTTCATGCAGTGTTTCTTCTCTCCAGGGTACTATATGGGAACAAGATCACTGAGATTTCAAAAGGACTGTTTGAGGGATTGTTTTCTCTGCAGCTGTTGTGAGTATGCACACACGTACACACATACACAAACTCAAATTCCATTGGAGCTAAGAGCTCACATCTGCATCTCATTGATATTCAGCTGGAAAACGCTTACCTCAAACATTGTTACCAGAGAGGACATATCTTGACTGAAAGCCATCATGGCTGACCTGCGCCATTTAAAACGCTTGTCCTAGACTGATAACAAGAAAAGGTTTCATTGTGTTCCGTCTCTCTTTCCTCGCACCTGTCACTTCAATATTTCAGGTTGCTGAATGCTAATAAGATAGCCTGTCTGCGGGTGGATGCATTTCAGGACCTTCACAACCTCAATCTGCTATCACTGTATGACAACAAGCTCCAGACCATTGCCAAGGGGACTTTCTCATCACTAAGAGCCATACAAACACTGTAAGTGTACGCACCATCCGAAATTCTTCTACAATATACAAGGAAAGCTTAACCCAAACACGTGATCCTGTATATCACCTGCCAAAAACTTAGACATATATCCAAGACATCTTAGTCAGACTGTTAAACACCTCATAGATGACAACAATCAAATCAACACAAAACCTAGAAGTGCATAGTTCCTAACAGTAGATCAGAAATTCAAAGCATTTCAAAAGACATATGAACTTTCCTCTAGAAGATAAATCCAGTTATTTCATTGCCCTCGTCCAAGATCCTGGGATTATAATGACATAGAATATAGAAGATATCAGCTCAGGTTGTTCTATTATTAAGAAGCACTTAAATACGATACTATCATCAGGATGCTGGTAATATTATGTATTAAATCCAAACAAAATCTGTCTAAAACATCAACATAATTCTTTTTTAGCAATCTGGGATCAGATCCAAAACATTTCTACTGATGTTAAGCACCCAAATGTCTTTTTACAGACGTTTACTAAGAAATTGCATGGCGCTGTCCTTGGTACTGAAGTAGCAAGCAGGTTTAGCAAGTTTTTTTTCCTCTCAATTCCTAGCATTTGTTTGAATTTTCCCTACATTCAAGGCATGGTCAATTAACTTTTTATTTAAAAAAAAAACAGTTTAATGCTTTATTAGATTTTATTTAAGTGTCTGTTAACAGCTGGTATTGCAAAAGAGAGGTTCTTAAAACAGACTAAGTGGCCATGTTGTTGTATATCTCAGAAGAACAGCATAGGACACCTTCTTCCCGCCACAGTGCTCATGTTGTACATACTGTATTTACTAACTTTGATATTCTCTTTGATATTTGTTGCATGTTTCTATTTATAAAATTCCCAATGACTTTTGGGAAATTGTTTGTAGATAAAGTATGATTTCAGTGAGATGTAATGATGAGATTGAATTAAGTTTTTATGTTAATGTATTGCCCTTAATGATGCATGACAGTTTAAGAATCACTCTTTGAAGTGTCCTGACACATGTTTTTTATTCTGGACCTTGAAATAAGGAAGAATTTTCTGTGGTCAAACTCAGAAAAGTCAGACAGACAAATTTGTCGCACATTATTCCAACATCTTATGCGTGTGCTTTCGTTTGTCAATGTCTGTATGTGTCGGGTGAATCAGTCACTTAGCCCAAAACCCATTTATCTGTGACTGCCACCTGAAGTGGCTGGCTGACTACCTGCAGGACAATCCCATCGAGACAAGCGGTGCTCGCTGCACCAGCCCTCGGCGGCTCGCCAACAAACGGATCGGACAAATCAAGAGCAAGAAGTTCCGCTGCTCAGGTATAAACTCACTAAAAGGTGGCGCAGTGGATGCATACACAGAAGAAAGTGATGCACGTATCCACAACGATCTTTTTTGATCATTTAGTCCCACACAAACAGATCTACAAACAACAAATTCAAGACAGCCTTTTCCCATCCTCTGTTTTCATTCTGTGTCTTCCTGATGGGATTTTCCCTCAGCCTCTCTCTACTAACCACAAATTCCCTCAGTTGAATATTTTCTGGGACCTCCCACACATTTTTACAAACACACAGGGACACTCAGAAATGTAACTCAGAAATGTTCTCCTCTATTCTAGCCTTTTGTTCTATTGATGATGTTCATTTTTACTCTCCCTGTCCTTCCATTAGCTAGGGAACAGTATTTCATCCCAGGTACTGTACACTGAGCATGTGTGTGTGCGTTTGAGAGATACTTTTTGTTCACTTGCTTAGCTTTCACACACACTCTCGCCACCTCGAGTGACCGGCACCTTTTAAAAGCCAGAACATTCCGTTTTCCCTGTTGGAAGTGAAGTTCTAATGCATCATGTCTAACTAGCATGGGACCATCACGCTCATCTCTGCACTGACTCTTTTTTTAATGGTAACCGTGACTAAACTATGCTGGGATTTATAAGCCCAGCTTGTTTTTAACTGCCTGCTATATGCGGGACTATATCGATGAGGGCATATCTGCACAGCGATCACAAAGACTGTTTCTCCTCACTTCTTAGCATGGCTAATGGTAGCTAATGTGTGCGCGTGTGTCCACGAGCATCCGTGTGTGTTTCTCCCACTGCAGAACATCAAAAGGTCATAGAGCCGCTGTGCTCAGAGGGGTGCTGAGAAATATGCAAATCAGACATGCATATGAGATGAGGAGCAGGCTAACGGCGGTCATTACTGCAGCTGCACAGGGAGGAGGCAGGGCGTGCGCTGAATGAGACGCGTGCGTGCGTGCGTGCTCTCTGCAGTCATTAACTCTGAAGCTCACCAGGGGGACAGAGGTTTCAAAGCCCAGATACCACATATGGAGCAAAAGCTGAATAATTTAGGAAGATTTGAGGCAAAAAAAAAAAGTTGAACAAACACTTTCTGTCCTGTGGTACCGCCGTGGTATCGGCCCTCAGATCAATCCAGTGAAAACCCGCTGCTTTCATTTGCGTCATCTTCCACGTTTACATTGACTCTGCGTGCACTAGTGCGTTTGGAACCGACTGAAGCTGAATGCTCACCGACCGGCAGTGTTGGGCTTTATTGTCACAATGTTCCGGAAACATGTTCAAACCAATCACGCTTCAAGCAAACAAGGCTGAGCTAGTGTGTGTTGGAATAATGGCATGACACTCTCTCTTCACAAGTCGTTACTTAAAAAGAATCACTGCCCTGGGTGGGCTTCACAAACTACCTTTTTTTTCCCCCATTTTCTTTTATCAGTTTCCTCTCCTTTTTTCAAACAAACAAGTGAAATCCCTTCTTTTTTCTCCTACTGCCTTTCTCACACACTCAGGAGTACACCATGTTGGCTGTAAGTAACACTCACACACAAACACACGTGGGTCTCCGTCAACTCCGAATCCCCCCCCTCTTGCCAGAGCCGGCCCCTGACCTTTGACCCTTCTGTGACTCCTCCTGTCTGTTCACGTCAACAACAATGAGAATATTCAAACAATTTTTAACTTAAGCGCACAAAAGTCGACACCTTCTTCTGTTTCTGGACCTGTATGTCTGTGTTGTCAGCGTGTGTGTGTGTGTGTGTGTGTGTGTGCGCGTGCGTGTGTATATGTGTGAACACACCCAGACATCAGGGCTTCTCTTGCACAGTGCTGCTGTAACTCTCCTCCCACTCCTCTGCAACAGCTGCTCTGTTCCTGTTTCTGAATCTTGTGAATTTAGACGTCTGTAGATGTTTGAATTCCCATAATTTCTGCCGTCTATTAAAGTCACTTACTTTCTTCCTAGTCAGAACCCCGCCTTATTACCTCCTCCTCGTTATTGCTCCATCTTATCCCTTCGCCTGGATTTATTGTTTCTCTAAAACCAAAAGATTCCCCCCTTTTTTTCCTCCTGCTCTCAATTCTGCACCTTTGCACCATTCTTCCTTTTTCTTTTCAATACCTGCTTCTCCTTCTCTTGTTTCTTCTCTCGTTTTTCTTCAGGTCTGTATCTTCTCTCTTCTCCTCTTTGTTATGTCTCACAATCTTTACTCTGGCTCTACTCTCCTTCTTCCTCTGTTTTTCTTTCCTCTGTTTTTCTCCTTTCTGGTCTCTTGCTACTGTGTTCTTCCCTGCACTAATTTCCCCAATCTTCTCTGCTCCTTCTCAATCCTTCCTCTCCTCTCCTGCAGAAGGAAGCATTGCAAAAACCCAGCAGAACGCACCTCTCCTCTCGTGTCCTTTGTTCCCTGCTTGCTCTCATGCGCGCCCTCCTCTCCCTCTGTCCTTTCCAACCCCTGTGTTCCAGCGGAGGAGCAGTCAGTCAGCAGGTTGTTCCTTTGTGCTTGATCTAACCATGTGGCTGCCAGGTTCCTATAGTGGGACATGGTTCTGTCAAGCACCATGGAACGGCCCTGCAAAAAGCTGCAGCATGGCCGAGACGCAAGAGACAGCCGACTCCTGTGGCCGTCTGCAACTTTGTGTATGTGTCGTGTGTTTGAAACGGTGTCTTTGTGCGTGGACCACTTGAGAGATGTTTGTTTGGATGTCTGTAAACATCTTTTCTGCTGTGATGTCCTTTTCTGATGCCGTTTTGCTGGTGCTGGGGTTCCTAACACTAACAGTTGCTTCTTAGTCTGACAGCGCTGATAAACTCCAATACCCTGCACATATGCTTGTACATGTTGATCTCAACAGTTTGGGTTTCCTGATGCGACCTGGCCCCTTTAAGTCTGAGATAAAGCATTTTGAAGCAATGCTCGCGGGAAATGTTGCCTGTGATTATGATTAGCTTTATTTTTCTGGACATGTTTGGCTTAACTTGCCGATTCCCACCGTTCCAGAAAGACAACACAACCCCTGTACAGCGTATCAGAAATTTCCCCTTGTGTCACGCCCTATTCTTTTGGACGTCTGGAGGGGGTTTTTTTGTTGGTGACGGGCGCCAGTAAAAGCTGGGCCTTGACTCTAACACGGTGTAGGTGCCTCAGTGATGTTTTGGTTATGGTTCTGACCAGGTACAGAGGATTACCGCAGTAAGCTAGGAGGCGACTGCTTCGCTGACCTGGCCTGCCCGGACAAGTGCCGCTGTGAGGGCACAACGGTCGACTGCTCCAACCAGAAACTCACCAAAATACCAGATCACATTCCTCAATACACGGCAGAACTGTGAGTCAGCTTTAATTCTCTTCAAGAATACAAAACCATGTGTGCTGAAAAATAACCCCCCCCCCATCACTCTCGATCTCTTCTTTCCGTGGTCTGAAAACTGTAAAACCGTGTCTGACCTCCTGTTCTTCACATATATCCTCAGGCGCCTGAACAACAATGATTTCACTGTTCTAGAAGCGACGGGGATCTTCAAAAAGCTACCTCAGCTGAGAAAGATGTGAGTCAGACATGCAAATGCGACGACTACCGAGGGTGGCGTGCGGTCGAGAGCTCTGCAGTTCGAACCTGTTTCCACTCGTCTTCCATTACTTTTCTCGCCGCCTTATGATTTTTTGCCCTATGTCTTTTCCGCTCTGTGCAGTAATCTGAGTAACAACCGTATCACTGACATAGAGGAGGGGACATTCGAGGGAGCTTCAGGGGTCAATGAGCTGATTCTGACCTCCAACAGACTCGAGAACATTCACCACCGCATGCTGAAGGGGCTCGGTGGCCTCCGCACACTGTGGGTACACACACACACACACACACACACACACACACACACAAATGTATGGACATGTATTAGGAGTGTAAGCCATATAGCAATAAAATAAAGCGGAGAAAGCACACAAATATGTGTACATTATTTCTTTGAAAGACCAATTTGTTGTCGCGTCTTTATATTCCAAGTATGCTGAGGAGTAACCGCATCAGCTGTGTGAGTAACAGCAGCTTCGTAGGGTTGAGTTCCGTTCGCCTCCTTTCGCTCTACGACAACCAGATCACCTCCATGAACCCCGGAGCCTTCGACACGCTGCACTCCCTGTCCACTCTGTAAGTGAAACTGCGAGACCCTCTCCCACAAAAGCGTAGCGAACGCTGAGGACCTCTCCTCTCTTTTGCTCTCCAGGAACCTTCTGGCCAATCCCTTCAACTGCAACTGTCACCTGGCCTGGCTCGGCGACTGGCTGAGGAGGAAGCGGATTGTCACTGGAAATCCTCGCTGTCAGAGTCCATATTTCCTGAAGGAGATCCCCATCCAAGACGTTGCCGTCCAGGACTTTGCCTGCGAAGATGGTGGGATGGAGTGAATCAAATTTGCTTTCAGACCAAAACCTTGTGAAATATTTGTTCCTCATCATTGCTTTTTCTGCTAAATGTCCTTCTTGCGTCACCAGGTAATGATGAGAACAGCTGCTCTCCAGTCCTGAGGTGTCCAGCAGAGTGCTCCTGTCTGGACACTGTGGTACGCTGCAGTAACAAGGGTCTTACCACCCTACCCAAAGGCCTCCCAAAGGAGACCACTGAACTGTGAGTCTATACCATCAAACACAGAATGACTTTTATACTTTACGAGACTTAAACTCACGGGGGCACAGCCCGAAAAGCCACTTCATTATACGATAACCTCCACCCAATTACACAATAATCACTTCATCGGTTCAAAGAACACTGGTTTCATCGTCTGCTTATGGGTAGTCCGTTTTCCGTAAGCTCTGCATGAGTTGGCCCAGAGGACAGGGGAGCGGCAGTTCAATAGAGGGCACCTCAGCAGCACTTAAATAGAGCTGACAGAGCTTAGGTTGAAACCGCATATAGGATAGTGTTCAGTTTTTAGCCTCAGGTCACTTTAAACTTTAAACATATAGCATTCGAATAACTCTTTAACTATTTAAAACTCTGCATAATACAGCAATGGTCTGAAAGAAAAGAAATACACAATTAACACGTCATAAAAAACAAAAGATGGACATGTTGGAGTTTAACAAAGGACAAGTATTCAAGACCGAAAAGTCCCCCTGGCAGTGGAAAGCTGTGGCCTTAAATGAACCATCAAGCAGTAGAGTTTCTCTTGTCGGGAATATGATTCTTCTAGTATTAATAAAGACTCACTTAATAGGCTTGATTAATAGTACATTGTCATAAAGTTAGGGAGATAGTATCTCACTCATGCAATTTTCTGTGGGTGCGTCAGGGCGAGAGTGAGAGCAACGCTTGTAGGGTTATTAAACTTCAGTGTTTATTATGGCTGCTGCAGTAATGACCGTTCACACCGCTGGATATGAGGAATTTCCCATATGGCTCAAACTTCATTTTACTCCTTCTTCTCTCTCTCCCTCTCTCTCTCTCTGATTTCTATTCTTCCTTAATATTTTCCATATCAACCTTTTCCCCCCTACTCTTTTTCCTTTCAAATTACCTCTGCGTGTGCGCGTTCGCGGACGTGTGTGCGTTTTCCCTGCTCTCTTTCTATCTTTCTGGCAGGTATTTGGATGGAAACCACTTTACTCAGGTTCCTGTGGAGCTCTCCAACTACAAACACTTGACACTCATGTAAGTTTCATCCACATGAACTCAGAGGACCCAAAGTTATTAAAGCACGAATAACAAAGCATGAGGGTTTTTTTAAGTCAAACACACACTTATGAGAGGATCATGACTTGGCGTTTGTTTCCTGCTCTCTGTTCTTAAATACCAAAACTAACAGACTGATGTTCTGTGTTGAATTGCTTTTGTTTGGACCAGATGTGGGTGTTACAGCTTCAGTGCAGCGGACAACAAATGAGTGTTACGTGCTGCGTGTAGTCTGTGCGTGCGTGCGTGCGGATCTGTTTACGCTTGTGTGCCTGTGTGCGTCTCATGCATCTGTTGTTTCCTTTTTCAGTGATTTGAGTAACAACCAGATCAGCACGTTGTCCAACCACAGCCTCAGTAACATGTCCGAACTGCTTACTCTGTGAGTCTGGCTTTACATCAGTCTTTATTCGTGCAATTGTGACAGTGTGTGTGCGTGTGTGTGTGTGTGCGTGTGTGCGTGTTGTTTCCAAATGCTTAGGAATACGTAAGCAGAAATTTTGTTACAGATGGTTTATATTGAGATGTCACACAAAAAGTGTCCCACATGGCCTGCCGTAGACCGGCATGAATCTGTTTTTTCTCAGAGAACAAACAGGAAGCTGAAGAAGAACTGAAGAGCTTTACTACACAGTCACGACACAGCCAAGGCTGAAAAGCAAATGTTGAACCTGCCCAAACCGCAAAGCTGGTGAAGCTTGTTTCACACATCAATGAGCTGTGCTTTTGAAAGTACATTCATATCCAACCACGAAGAACAACAGCAAAAAAACGTCTTTTTTTTTTTGGTGCATGAAGGATGTTTGCGTGTGAATGCAGATGAATTGATCTGTCAAACTTCTGGCCTTGTTTGCCGCCTGCTTAGCTTATAACGTTTCATAGGATTTGTGCCCTGAAAGTCCTATCCTTAAAAAAATGTCTCCATTTGTCTCCATGCCAACGTGTTGCTTCCGTGTGTGAAGAATCCTGAGCTACAACCGCCTGCGGTGCATTCCAGTGAGGGCATTCGACGGTCTCAAGTCTCTTCGTTTGCTGTGAGCATCTGCGCTGACACATCCTGACACAGTGTGCAGACACTGTCGAGGCAGACTGCCGCTATATTATCCACACTTCTAACATCCAGACGTCGGCATTTCTCTGCCCATTTTTTTTCTTTCTTCCACCTTTACTCACCCTCTCAGGTCTCTCCATGGTAACGACATATCCCTGATACCAGAAGGAGCCTTTAAAGACCTGTCGTCGCTCTCCCACCTGTGAGTGATACGTAAACACCCTCGCGTGTTAAAAAATGTCTTCATTTATGATGAAGCAACCTGCCTTTTAATATCCAAAGGAAAATAAATAAAACAGGGCTTGAACATCAGTCAACAATTACATTGGAAGGAAAGGATTATTCCAGGTTTTTATTACAAAAACCAACCAAGTGAGACACACATCGGGAAAAATGAGTCGTTAATAGCTATTGCCACAACAGTCAGAATGTTTAAGGTGTGTTGGGGCCAGTGGTAATGGTTCAGCAGGAGTGCAGTCTTTTACTGTGATGCGTCCATTTTAAAAGTATCCCTAAAAACTGCTTCCCCACCATATAAATGCATGAGAGCAAAATACCAGACATAGACATGGGTCAGGAGTACACTCCATATTGTTGAATTTTCTCAGTGGGGATGAGATGAGAGTGTTGGTTCCATGTGAGGTTTGATGGTGGGTGGAGACAGGGATTTGCCCGAGGTCACACCACCGATAGCACTTAACACAAACCACTGCATTCTTCTTAAATATAAGTTATACGCACAGAAGATGACAGATAATTAGACGCGTTTTATATAACAGTCCTTTGAGTGGCCGTAACATCTTTCTACACCAGTTTACCAGCTTAGTCTGAGACGCTCGCATTAGGAAATTGACCATTTATCACTAAATGGTTGCACACTTAGATTTTTCAGCAATTGCTCTGCTTGTTCAAGGGAGTATAAAAGGAAACTAAGTAGCAGCAAGGGGTTTCTCTGAGAAACATTCCCACAAAAATAATCACACATACGGACATGAGCTAGATATTTTATGACTGCAGGTACAACAGTGAACTTGACCATGCAAAAGTTCATTCACAGCAGCATAAACCCAGGGGATGGGGCAGACTTATTGCTGGATTTGACTGTAACATTAGTAGCAAAGATTTATTTGCCTACTTTAATGGCATCAGATGCCAATTAGATTACTATTCAGTGGAGAAACACAAACGTTGCAATTGATGGCTGCAAAACGATTCCTCATTTTTAGTCTTTTAAAGTCGTTATTAAAAAGAATAACTAAATAAATGTGTTGTTTGTTTGTTTTTCTTTACCTGGTGAACATTTAAAATCTTAGCTTTTACATACACCCTTTTCCAAAACCCAGTCACACCCTCTTCTGTCTCAGTTATTTGCAGGACACCAGAGATTTCAGTTATGATTTGGTAGTTATGGATTCCTCAGCCTGTCAGCATTTAGACAGTTGCTTACTTTTTACACACATTTGATGGTTTTTGCTCCGATTCATATGGCAGGTGGAGGTGTATTAATGGTGTTTGTGCTCTTAAATATCATTACATAATCCCACATTTGCACATGACTAAATGCTGTTCCCACTTTGGGCTCTTCTCATGCTGCAGGGCTCTTGGAGCCAACCCTCTGTACTGTGACTGTCACATGCAGTGGCTTTCAGACTGGGTGAAGAGTGGCTACAAGGAACCCGGCATTGCCCGTTGTACCGGGCCCGGAGACATGACGGATAAACTGCTCCTAACCACGCCTTCCAAGAAGTTCACCTGCACAGGTAAGCGCACACTGTTGCACACATAAACTTAAGTAACACAGGGACCAGGACACACCAAAATGAGGTGTGTTCCTGTTCTCAAACGTGATATCAGGAATATTTCATACTTGTGTCGATATTTGTAAGGATACATTTCTTATCATTATAGGAGATGCCCGTTTTTTCATTGACTGATGAACGTGTTAGATGATCAATTGGTTTGATTAAATGCCATAATTAGATGATTTGCTTAAGCAGACTATTTCATGGGGCTGGTAAACAGATCAGAGTGCCGTTAATGAACAATTTTGTTTTTTAAATGCATGAGAATTCTTAGATTTTTCAAATCTGTCATTGATCCTTTGATTAACTTAGGTTAACTCATAGTTAATTTAGTCCTCAAAAACAATTATATGATTCATATCTATTTATGAACTGATCAAGTCAGTTAGATGATCAATTGGTTTGATTAAATGCCATAATTAGATGATTTGCTTAAGCAGACTATTTCATGGGGCTGGTAAACAGATCAGAGTGCCGTTAATGAACAATTTAGTTTTTTAAATGCATGAGAATTCTTAGATTTTTCAAATCTGTCATTGATCCTTTGGTTAACTTAGGTTAACTCATAGTTAATTTAGTCCTCAAAAACAATTATATGATTCATATCTATTTGTGAACTGATCAAGTCAATTAGATCAGGTACTGTGCAGAATTTATTTAAAGAAATATTTTGGTCATTATACAACTTTCAAAGTGAACTTACAACTTACAACATCAACGACTACAGCAAACTTACGGAGAAAATAAACTTTGGGGGGGTTTTACTTGGACAGTGGGTGCTTTTTTGCAAGTTAACTACATTCTTTGCACAAATGTATTTTTTATTTGTTAAACTACTAACACTAACCTATGCATCAGTCAAACAAGAGCCACAGGCAACTTAGAAACAGTGGCTAAAAAGCGAGATTGCTCATGATGAGGGCACATTTCTAGCACTGTCAGGTATTTCCAGTGCAACGTAACAGATGTTGACTCCTAACAAGAAAACGGACGTTCCCTGCACTGAAGAACATCTGTCCTGTCAAGCATGTTTGTGCTGCCACCTGCCATTCTGAAAATGCTGCTGACTGTTGACCTTTACCTTTCAACCTGATTATATCACATTAACTTTGAACACATGACTGAAACTTATTTTTGACCTAATCTAACTGACGCACTGTAGAAGTCCCCGGGCCTTGTGGTTTTCTGGTGCCAGGTAAAGTAGCCAATCATTTCCCAGTAATTCCTCTTCAACCCCAAGTCCCCATTTTAAAACAGCCCCAGCCCCACTGTCCCTCATCCTAGATCCCTGAGCAGACTGCTGTTTTTTTCCCTTTCAGCCCTCATGTTCTCACCAATGATGTGTCTTCTGAATGTTAAATGTGTATTTCTATGTGTATTTTTTCTGTACATATTATGGTCCTGCACAGAAAATGTCTCATAGATAATGTGGTGGCTTGCTTACTCTATCTAATCTTGTACTAGTGCTTGTGTAGAAATATATATATATATATATATATATATATATATATATATATATGTATACTTATATATACATATACTGTATATATATACTTATATATATATATACTGATTAATGTTTCTTTAATGGATCAACAATGTCTGGCATGTGGTTACTCTTCTACAATCTAGTTTGTTTTGTTGCTCAGAATTGACATATTTTTCAAAAGAATAAAAAAGTATACCAGACAGAGTGATAAACCACCTGATTTCTGTTGTACGAGGACCATTGCAGGCCCCTTATATTGTACAGCCGTCTAGATGTGTGTAAGTCATTGTAGTCAAACGCATAATTTACATGTTAATCTTGTTTCTTGTGTATATGTGCTGTTTTTGTGTACTGGTGCATCATAAAGGTCCTGTGGATTTGAGTATCCAGGCTAAGTGTGACCCATGCTTATCGAGCCCCTGCAAGAACGATGGCACGTGCACCAATGACCCTGTGCACTACTACCGCTGCACCTGCCCCTATGGGTTTAAGGTACACAAGCCACGCAGGCCTAGATGACGATATAATGCATAAATACCCATGTATAAGGTTACTTTCTGTGAAAATAACTTTTTGGCTGTCAGACTAACTCATTTTATACACAGTGAGTGAAATACTTTCGTTTGTGTTTTCAAAAGGGCCAAAACTGCGAGGAACCCATCCATGCCTGCATTAGTAACCCGTGCCAAAATGGCGGAACTTGCCACCTGAAGGAAGGAGAAAGAAGCAACTTCTGGTAAGATTTTTTTTTCCAGAGAATGAACAGGTTTCACTGCGACTGCTTTGGCCTCATTTTTATGTTTACGTCATCTTCCTGTAAGATGTGTGTTGTGAAAGAACCACAAAGATTCAAACAGGCTGGGGGGCAAAAACCACAACCTTTATCATACATAGGATACATAGTATAGAAATAAGCCGAACTAGCTAAAAAATGGAAGTAAAAGTAAATCAGAAAAATTCCAAGATAAACCAAGCAAATCCACAAGATCAAGTAAAACTTATAAAAGCAATCCATACACCATAACAACAGATGCCATGTTCTGTTTGTCTGTGACCAAGTAAAAGCTGAAAGAAGTTAAACCAAGGAAGTTGAACTGTGACAGGAGTGTATTATGTTTATCTAGCCGTTGCAATGTCAGAAATTCAAGCCAACGTTTAACAAACAAACATGTAACTGTTCTACTGTGCTAGTGGGGCACACTTGGCTTACTACATATGCTCCCAGAGAGGGCTAACTCACTGCATGAGCAAGAAACATTTGTATTCTATTGTTGATTCCCCTTTCACAGTTCTGTCCAATCTTGTTAACTGATTGCTAATGATAATTACAGTTTATCAAATAACTTGGCCCTGAATTTAAAAAAAAAGCTCTAAATTTCATAGTTCTATTTCACCAAGTCATCAAGTTAGGCGCGCAATTTTTAACAAAGGTTTTTAATTTTCCCTTTTTGTGCTTTTCCTCTACTTATTTCCACAACATGGTAAAGACTTAACTTTCTTGAAACTGTTTTATTCAGTCAGGAAACATTTGCTGAAGCCACTTTCGAGCTGGTTGCGGGATTCTCAGATAATAAAACCGTTTCATAAATAACCATTTATGGAGCAGCACACCACATAATCAAAAAAGAGAAAATGATAATAATCCAGCGTTTTGAAATAATCATATTCGGTCAAGATAGGCTGTGCTGAATATTAACACCTGTGTGCTATTGAACACACGCAGCAGAGGGAATAGCAGTAGATGCTCAGCAGATAACCCCATCAGTGATACTCCATCACTAACGGGGGGCTGGAATGAAACTGACGGGGGGGTAAATGGCTCTCTGTTGTGTGCGGTGGACAGAGCAGCAGTGAGAACTGTCATCTCTTCATTAGGCCGTTTAGTGCCAACAGGAGGTGAGCCGGTGCCCGTCTGCTGGCTCCGAGCAGATCTCCACCACCCACGCAGACAATTAGAGCAACCCAAGATCACAGCCTGTCCCGTCTCTTCCTCTGACTCTCCTGCCGCTGTCTGTTGTCGGCCCCTCCCTCCGCACTGTGTTCCTGTTTCCTGTTTTTCCCTCTTTGTTATCTTTCCTCACAGGGTAGAGAGTGAAATATTAATTGCGAGGAGCTGTCACCGACTATATAATACCGAATTAATCCACCCAAGTGTGTGCCGCATAAGAGCTCTTCATTAGACTGTAATAATATCATAATATAGCGCTCCGAAGGCTTTTTTGTGTGCACTAATAAAGCTGAGTAGCAGTTACTGAGTTGAGGCATACATGCTTGTGCTTCGTATTCATGGGAGTAACAGAGTAATGGCCCTGTTGGGAATAAACGAAGTTCTTGCAGTTCTGGACTGCATGCATGGATTCTGTTTTGTATTTTAAAGCATGGTTAAAAAGAAAAATTGGCTAAATGTTTATTCGCTGAAAAGAAATTGCTTCATTGTCATTTTAATCATGGCCTTGCATGTTTTTATTGTTATTTCAAGCAAAAAAGGGAAAGTTTCAGCCCTTGTAATTATGCTTGCCTCTCAGGAAGATGATATTAAATGGAACACTATTGCTTTTGCACTGTTGGGAAGTAAAAACGCATTTGGTGTTGCTCAACAATCGTGGAAACTAATCAGTTGATTCATGAGTTATGACGATGCCACAATGTCGGGCTCTCTGTCCAGGTGTGTGTGTCCGGAGGGCTTTGAAGGTGACGCGTGTGAGATCAACATCGACGACTGTGAGGACAATGACTGCGAGAACAACTCCACCTGCGTCGACGGCATCAACAACTACACATGCATGTGCTCTCCGGAATACACAGGTACCACAGTGTTCCATCAGAGGATGACAACACATTTCTGCATTCCTTTCTCCTACATTTTGTCATTGGAATTGGACATAAAAACCCTGGAGCTTCCACTTAAAGTTGTTCTATTTAGTGGCCTCCAGGAAAACTTTAGACTGTTTCCAAAACTAGAGACGAGAAACATTAAATCAAAGGCCTTTTTTCCGTTGTAATAACGTCAGGACGAATCATGTTTAATCTGACTAACACTGGTCTGTTGCTATTTGTTTGTCTGCTTTTGCAATCATCTCTGACTGCTAACCTTTGTGGCGGTGTTCTCTCTCTTCTTGCTGTCTTTGGATATTTTCTGTCCCGTGTCTTGTTTTTTTCCTGTCTCGCTCTGCTTTCTGTCGTCTCTCATCTTTTTTTTTGTGGTTACAGCTGCTACCAATGAGGTGGAGAGAGGTTAGTCTGTTCTTCTCTCTGTCCCTGCTGCCCTTCTCTTTTTTTCCTACTTCCATTCCTAGCTTCCCACATTTCCTGTGCTTTATCCATGCACCCATAGAATATTCGGTACCATATATTTAACGGAATGTGTACAGTAATGCTCCGCATGTTTTTCGATGTGCAAATGATGAAAGATGCTACATGCTTATGTGTGATTGCCATCCAAGGTTTATTTTTTCAAATTAAATGGGAGTCCATTCTCAATTACTTATTGAAATTAACTCGAGTCTCCTATAAAAACCCAGAACAGCAATGTTTTCTCTAATAGTAGTTCATTTAAAACCAGTATTTCATCAAACAGCGTTAAACTGTAAGTTTTCCCTGTCTTCAAGAACAAAATGTTTTTCTTCTAGTTTTTTATTTTTTTTGGTCCAGTAACACCGAAAATAAGTCACATCAGGATCAAGATCATATATATACACAGAAAAAGAAAATTTACACAATATTTAGTGGTGTGAATGGTTAGTTAATACAGTTATGTGAAAAAGAGCATTATCATCATAAATACACTGTTTATTATTTAACAAAAACTGAATTGAGATGCAGAAGCAGTTTGTGACTAACATAATTACTTCCTGTAATTCATCAGTCTCTGACATCATTATGTAGGTCATTTGGGTCAGGTGGAAGTCTGACGTCTGACTGAGCCGCTACCAAACCTTAACTCTTTTCATTCTGTTGTGGATTAACTGGTGCATTTGGGATCATCGCCTGTTCATGACCCAGTTTCAGCTGAGCCTTTCCTGTCAGACAGATGGACTCACATTTGACTCTAGAATACTTAGTATATTAAGGAGTTTATGGCCAACTCAGTGACTCAGTCCCTAGGTTGTGTAACTGGTAAACTCTTCCACCGCAGTGTGTTATGTTATGTTTAAGTTGTGTCGTGTATTATGGTCGAACATCCTTATTTGGTCTCTTCTGTCCAAGGGACGTTTTACCAAAGGTCTTTGTTCAAATATAACTTTAAAAACCCTATCGATTTTCTTTCCTAAAAACTCTTCCCTGATACTTGTTCAGTCTATTTCCACGTGCAATGTTATGAACATTTTAGAAATTAATATTGAGGTCCCTAGAGAGTTTTTTTTAGGTTCCTAATTTTACATTGTCTTGGCGTGAGCTTTGGGTGAACTTGCTGAGATGTCTTCTCCTGGGAAGACTTTTGAATGTTTACACTTGAGGATAATCTCTCACTGCTGAATGGTGGACTCCAAATTGTTTGGAAATGGTCATATAACCCTTCCCAGATTGATGACTAATTACTCCTCTAATATCAGAGCCGATGCGTAGCTTCAAACCAGCCAACCGTCCACGTCTCTGCTTTTACAGAGGGGCTCCCGCCCACTGATAATCAGTTAATCACTTGACTGGCTGTGACTTTTCCTTCTTAGTTTCTGTGGACACAGTCAGGGTTTGTTTGCCACACGCTGCTTCTGCCTCTTGACTGTGTTTTTGTTAAATGACTAATGACTTGAATGCCTTGTACCATATGTTAAGGTTAAACTGAGCTTGTAGTATTTGTAGGACATTGGGATAATTTTTTTTAAATTGTGGCCCGAAACATGAACCCTTACCAAACCTGCAAAAAGGTTTTCACGACAATTCACTAAATTGGAAAATGTGTTCGAACTGGCATGTAGAAATAAAGGTTTACACAGCAAAAGGACTACTTCCGGATGTGCAAATGTAGCACATTTGTTAGTCAGCGGTAAAGAGGCATAAAAGCACGCACACACATTCCCCTGATTCCCCGCGGGGTTGTGTAATTACTCCCTGAGCGAACTTATTGCTGTCAAGAGTATTGGTTGATTCCCTGATTCCTCATCAGTAATTCATTTGGAGTTCAAAGTATCAGGATACACTCTGGAATATCATCAGGAACATGACATTCTTAGCGATGAGATCATTTATCAGAGCACTCTGTTGGTCTTGGCCACAAGAGAGTCATCCATCATCAGAGCACGCACTCATACAACACATGCACACACACACACACACACACACACACGTTTACTGGGAACACGGACACGCGCAATAAACGCAGAGGCAACACACTGAGGAAATTGGACGATATCAATGGATTTTGTGTGATGAATTCACTTGAACATTTATGCTGCGCGGAGTGTTGAAAAGGTGCTGATGTCATTTGTGTGTGTTTCTAGGAGAGCTGTGCGAAGAGAAGCTGGACTTCTGTGCCCCAGAGCTAAACCCATGTCAGCACGACTCAAAGTGTATTTTGACTCCTCAGGGCTACAAGTGAGTAGATCGCATGCCCACACACACACACACACTGCTGCATTCTCTCCTGCTCCATTTTAACGCTCACACACTGAGATAAATGAGTTGCTTATTTTTCCCTCCGGAGGTAAGCAGCGTGAGTCGGTGTGTGTGTGTTGTCTTGTGTGTGTCTAGACTGTCTGGGTCAACAGGGAGCTGACATGTTTTCCTTTCGTGTGTTAAAGAGTTTTCAGCACGTAGCGAGAGCAAATCCAACCACAGCACGTTTAAACAAAGGCCAGATGTTGTGTATCAAACAGCAGCCTAAATGTGCCCTGATCTACAAGGACTTTTGTGTGCGTGTGTGTGTGTGTGTGTTAGGTGTGAGTGCACCCCGGGCTATTTAGGTGAACACTGTGAGCTGGACTACGATGACTGCGAGGAGAATAAGTGTCAGAACGGGGGTCAGTGCATTGATGCTGTCAACGGATACACCTGCGTCTGCCCAGAGGGATACAGGTGAGGCGCACATCCCTTTACATGACGGATATTTCCTCAGCCAATAATGGCTTTAATGATACATGGGAATGCGTGTTAATGCGTGTTAAATGCATCCGTCCTGAACCGTCAGCTTGCGCGTTGATATGTTAGGTTCCAGTGTTTGCCAAGGAAAGCGTTTTCTTCTCACTCCCATCATGCAAAAGTCTTTTTAACCTCTGTTTTCTAGATGTAATATTGGAGGAGCTTTCCGTTGCATTCAAAGTCACTTACTGTGTTTGAAACAAAGTTTGGAGGGGTAACATTTCTGTGTAGCGTTGTATAGTGTGGGAATGAGAAATACTAGCTCTATTTTTCTTTCTTTTGTCCCATTGAAAATTAAAAAAAAAATAGTTTTCAGGAATGTTCTGTTATGATATTAATATAACTTTTATTGTATTTTTTTTACTTTTTATAGAACATGCTAAATGTGACAGACTGCCCTCAGAAATATGCAATAACATTAGCTTATTTTCCAAACACCCAGCACAGTGGGCTGGATGTGTTTAGTCACTGTTTATCCAGTTGGTGACGGGCACTCGGTTGTGCGTTGCAGTGGGTTATTCTGCGAGTTCTCTCCGCCGATGGTCCTTCCTCGCACCAGCCCGTGCGACAACCACGAGTGCCTCAACGAGGCTCAGTGCGTTGTGATGGGAGCTGACCCCCGCTGCCAGTGTCTGCACGGCTATGAGGGCGAGCGCTGCGAGACGCTGGTCAGCGTCAACTTTGTCAGCCGCGAGTCGTACCTGCAGCTCCCCTCCAGCTCCCTCTCACCACAGACCAACATCAGCCTGCAGGTACAAGCACAGCCACCCTCTCTTTTTTTTATTATTGTGTTTTTTCATTATTGTGCTTAATCAAAAATTAACTTAAAGGTTTGCCTGGAAGATGAAGAATTATTGTTGTTTTTAGTCTTCTGGATCTGATTTGGTTCAGGCAACAAGACCAGAGGTGGCTTCTATTGGAAATACTTAGGGAAATATTATAAATTCAATCATTCATCACACATACAGCTTAGTGGGGTTGTAGTGGGCCTAGAACCTATCCCAGCTGACATTGGGCAAATGCAGGGTGTACCATGAACATGTCGCCAGCCCATCCCAGAGCCTTGAATTATTATACTATATTATTTATATTATATAATATTATATTATATTGATATCATCTTCTGAAATAGCCTCTTGGAAACTGAAGGAAACCGTACAGGAAGTTATGAAAAGTGTAGTATCATGGTAGAGTAAAGGGATGGCGCAAGAGTCTGGAGTTTTAAAAGGAAAAGAACTGTACAGATAGACAGGACAAGGGGGCAAAGGACCATCACACTTGAGTAGTGTTGAGTAAAGTGAGCTTGAGAAAATGAAACTGGTAGGAAGTGGCAGTGTGGGAAAATCTTGGATAAGAGCAGACATGCCTCTCCTCCACACATCTGTTTTAGTATCTGATATGGTTTGAGGGGGAAGTGATGATGAAAAATTCCAAAACAAATGTTGCATATTTGTTTTTGTCTTTAAATCTCCTCTTTTTTGTCCTGTTAATAATAGAAATGCATAAGGTCATAGGAACCAGAATTTTGTGCAACAAGTGTTTTCAATTTTAAGACAATCTGCATCAGTTCTGTTCTTTCGTCATGAGTGAAAGAAACAAGATGATCCCATGTGTGAACTCACTGTTAGCATATTTTATGTGTAACTTTTCAATGTTGATTTCTCTCTGTAAAATATCACTGCTGTATTGCTGGGAATAAGATCACCAATGTGGGCATCTTACTATGTTTTCCAGATTGCCACAGATGAAGACAGTGGTGTGTTGTTGTATAAAGGCGACAATGATCACATCGCAATGGAGCTGTACCGGGGACGTCTCAGGGTCAGCTATGACACCGGATCCTACCCTCCGTCTGCTATATACAGGTAATGTCCAGCAGCCCCCTCGCAGGTGTCACAACCATGTGATGGATGACACAAATGGCGAGCCTGAACGTCTCGGTTCTCTCTCCCTCAGTGTGGAGACGGTGAATGACGGCAGCTTTCACGCCGTGGAGCTGGTGGCAGCAGACCAGACCCTCTCCCTGTCCATCGATGGTGGTCCCCCTAAATCCATCAGCTCCATCAGCAAGCAGTCCACGCTCAACGTGGATTCTCCACTCTACCTGGGAGGTGAGGACATTTTGAAGCTTTCGTCCTGAGCAACTTGCAAGGACACGAGAGCATTGAGTACAAAAGCAATTTACAATAAACCGAACGTCTAGAGTCTGCCAGGGGTTGAGAGCAGAACTTTAGGGGGGTTGAACGCAGTGTAAACAAGAAATAGGAAACAAGAAAAGGGGGGAGGAATTGATAAGAGAAGAAGGTGCCACAGTGCCATAGTTAGTGATTAGTTTTTTGTTATATCACTAATTAAGGTGAAAACCTTCATTGAAAAGTATCACTAACCGTAATATAGAAAGCCTTCATTGAAAAATATCACTAACCGTAATATAGAAAGCCTTCATTGAAAAATATCACTAACCGTAATATAGAAAGTTAAAAGGTTTTTCTGAAGCAGAGCGTTTCTTTTCCCATAAAAAAAAAAAAAAACAGTTGTATGGCTATAGATATTTCTCTTGCTTTTCTACCTAGATCTCTAATCCCAGCTTTTTCTGCAGGGATGCCGGAGCAGGCCTCGGCCTCGGGGGGGCTCTCAGCCCTGCAGCACAGCTCGGGGGGCCGGAACGGCACCAGCTTTCACGGCTGCCTCCGCAACCTCTACATCAACGGGAAGCTGCAGGACCTCGGCGCGGGGCTGGAGCCCGGGGCCCTGGGCTCCGGGACCACGCAGAGCACCGGGCGGTGGCTGGGCAACGGGGTAGAGCCGGGCTGCCAACCTTGCCAGAGAGGGGCCTGCGTCCAGGGAGACTGCCACCCGACCGGCCACCGGGGCTTCACCTGCACCTGTCACCCCGGATGGACCGGAAATCTGTGTGACCAGCAAGTCAGCAACCCTTGTGACGGCAACAAGTGAGGGTTTTTTTTTTTTACTTGAAAACCGATGGTAGCGATGGGACTTTTAGTTCTTTTCTTAATCTACACTCTTTATTCTCTCCCTCCGTCCTGAACAGGTGCGTTCACGGCAGCTGCCTCCCGATAAACTCCTACTCCTACTCCTGCCGCTGCCAGCCCGGCTTCGCCGGCGTGCTCTGCGACGAGCAGGACCACGACACGGCGAGCCTCTGCAGCTCGTCCCGCTGCAAGCATGGCAAATGCAGAGTGTCGGGCCTGGGCAAAGCCTACTGCGAGTGCAACAGCGGATACACGGGAGAGGCTTGTGACAGTGGTCAGTAAAACAAAAGAAGCTTGCAGATGATTGTTTAGATTTGTTTGATGCTTTTAGGCATAGACACTGTTTTTCTTTGTGTGAGGTAAACTGGTTTTCCAGTCTGTTCAAAATATTAACAAAAACACTTAAAGCTTTTCATTCTGAGGTAGTTCTTTTAGAGCCTTACTGCGAAGTGTCTGCCTTTCTCTCAACTCTTTTCGACGTCTGCCAGTTTTGTGTGCCTCTAACATTGTCTAATGTCACTATTGCACTATCGCTTCTAACCCTTCAGCATCTCCTGAGCTTCCTCTTAACCCCACACGTGGGGCAACTCAGGTGAGACTACTTGATCGCATGTGTTCTAACCCCGTCTGCTTCCATGTTTAATCATTTTCTGACTGAATGAAGATCTACATAGCTCTGATTTTTAACAGGATTCAAAATTAGCAGGAATAATAAGAAACAAATCAGAGAAGTAAAGAATAGAAAGATCTGGCACTTCGTTTGCCTTGACTTTATTTAAGCATTATATATTTAATGCTTTGTCTTGCTAGATTCTCTCAATTTCTTGTTATTCTTTAGTTTTTAGGGTTAGGGTCAGGGTCTGCAAATAATTCCAAAGAAGCTGGGAAGTGGGTAATCTAAAGGGTAGAAATTAAGTTTCAAACAACTGATTATGAAGATAATTTGGTTATAAGATCCCCAGTTTGCCATCAAATGCGTGAGAAAAATGTTTGAGAAGTTAAACTGTTAGGAGGTTTTGTCAAGTCTGTAGTCATTTTCCAAATGACTAAAGAGGGATATCTTTAAGTTTTACAGTACAGATTAACATTATCAAATGCTACTTTGCTATGCAAAAAGAATAAAGCTTTTATTAGCTTATAAGACCTAGCTGTCTGGGACAGACCGTGACACAGTGGAAACTGCATTGTGGCCAGACAGATCAGTATTCACAATCTTGTATGGAAGAAAACTGCGCTCGCCAAGCCAAAAGATGAAAAGAGTCATCCAGACTCTTATCAGCGACACGTCCAAAAGCCAGACTGGGTGACCTATATCAGTGCCCTTGGCAAAGCTTCTTCGCCAGGCTGTGAGAGCAGCAACAATGCTGAAAAAGTTAGCTGAGATATCAGAACACGTCCCTTTCAAGACGACATCCATCCCAGAGATATCCCAAGCGATTTTCAGCACAGGAAAAACCACATGGCCGAGAAAAGAAGACGGTTCTGATACTGGACCAGACGTCCTGCAGGCTCAAGCTGCGCAATTCGTGGAGAATCTGTAAAAGAAAACATGACTCAAGCATTTTACTCCATTCTTTGCTAAGCGTTTGCAAGAAAATCATAGCGCATAGTATACAAATAATGTCTGCGGTGCAATTAGTCAGTTGGGTAAAAGAGGAATCATCACCTGTACCACGCTAACTTTTTCTGATGCTGAGGTCAACTTCCAGACATTTGATATTAACCTGAACCTTTGTGGAAAAATATCAGATTTTTTTTATTTGGGCCATTAGGGCCTTAAAAATAATTTGCTCATATCAGGTGCTTTGATCACTTTATCACTTCATAGTCGTTGTTTTTGTCAAATATACTTCTCTAGATTTGATCCCTTGAACATTTCTCAGCATGTGCAAAGCATCGGGACTTTGTCAAACTGGCCCTTCTGCATGTTTCATCCCTCATAATAGTGCCCCTTTAGCCTCATATCATTGTTCTGTACACGTTATATTTCAATCCCAGTGACACATTGACTTATAATTTTGTCTGTTGTCCATCATGGTGGATGTAGATCCTCAGTCACACCTGGTCATCCTATATTAGGAGCTTGAGTTAAGGCAACTGGATAGTGTAAGAACTCAGGAAGCCTTTTGGAGGAGAGCTGAGATGTCGTTTGTGTCTGCAGAGGTGGCCTGCCGAGGGGAACGGGTCCGAGATGTCTACCAGAGGCAGCAAGGCTACGCAGCGTGCCAAACCCAGGAGAAGGTCTCCCGTCTAGAGTGTCGGGGCAGCTGCCCGGGGGGGTCAGAGGGACAGGGCAGCTGCTGCACCCCCCTCCGCAGCAAACGTAGGAAATACACCTTCCAGTGCACTGATGGCTCTTCTTTCGTCCAGGAAGTGGAGAAAGTAGTGAAGTGTGGCTGTACAAAGTGTTCTTCATAGAAAGAGAAGTTTCTTTTTTTTTCTTTTTTTTTTTTTTAAAGAGACAACACGACCGGCAGATTTCCGCTTCTCCAGAAATGTTCTGTGTTCCTGCCCGCCTTACTTGATCCCAGTCTTCTCTTATTCCTCATGAGGAAACCGCTCACTCCCCCTTCCCAAAGTTCCCCCCCACCAATCCCCCTTTTTTTTAAAAACCCGGATAAAAAAAAACAAAGAAAAAAAACTACTTTAAAAAAAAAAAGAATAGATAAAGAGATTTGTTTCTTGTCAGTGCTGGACTGATGATTGATGCTTCCTCGGTGGGGATCTTGAATTGTATTGTAAAGTACAAAAAACAGACTTATTTTTTACTACGAAGTGGAGAAAAAGACAGAAAAAGATACCACACAAAAGCTGACTTTGTCCTTGCATCTGCTTCATTTTTGTTGGTCATGATGACTCCAACGGTGCGCCGCACTGTCTCTTTCCTGGAGAACTGACGGGTCACTGACGGCCGACCACTTCCTGTAGACCTCCTGCTTTTCCTGTCTGTGAGTTGTTTGTTTTTAGGAGTAATTTTAACCGGTAGTACACACAGACTCACCAATAGGAGGTGCTGCATTAAGGCAAGGGAGAGGGTGACCAGCGATATAACCCCCCCCCCCAACCCCCTTACCACACCGAAACCACCACCGTAGTGTGCAGTCTCCTTTAGCAGGCCTCCTGAACCCTCTGAGCCTGTGTGCATGGTCACAAACACACAGTCGTGCTCAAACTTGTGGTATTTTCTACAGCTACTGAACAACACACATATGCACACACACACAAACATGCATACAAATACTCTCCCCTGTAGAGTTCAACGTATTACCTGTCAGGTTTAATACACTACTCGCTGTTTATCCACCCCCCCCAGTCATGAATGACAAGTATTTATTGTATCATAAATACCTGTACTTATTCAGTAGATCCCCATGTATCAATCTGATTCTTTTAATATATATTAATTTATATTTTGTCCTTATTTTTGTATTAAGAAGACATACTTTGTCAAGATAGCTGAACTAACAAAATGGTGTCCTTTATTTTGGTTGATGAGAAGTTGTTTTTTTTTGTTTCATTTGATCACTGAAACTATTGTGCTTGCCAGAGAACTTAGTTACATTTTAATCTGCAAATGTGACGTGAAGACATTGTATATTTTTGTCGCGTTTCCTGAGAGTTTGTACTGTGCCATTACCAGAAGGTCTTTATATTAGAGTATAAATGTATAGATCATTTCCCAACCTATGTATTCCACACACAGATCTTGTGAGTAGCATTGACCTTAGCGGATGCATAGAACTGTTTTTACCTTTTTAACAAAATTAAAGAATACTGTGACTTTTTCTAAATAAAACTACTTTGTTAGCCCCTTGGTCTCCGATGTTAACATGTTGCTGCTAAGTTTTTGTACCGTAGACTTGGATCCTGATCTGTATGTTATATAGAGCTTCCTGCTCCTCACTGTACGGGGGCACCTTGTGTAACAGATACATTTTTTCCCCCTCCCACCTCCACACATGTGCATTGTGCTTCATATTCCCCCATCTCCATCACCAGACTAATGTCAGTTCCCTGACTGATGTTTGTTTATTAAACACAATATTTACCTCACACTCTCCATCTTTGTTTTGTTGTTGCTTTCAGAGGTCTGATTCAGAATTGATCTCTATGACTCATCATGGAGAATGATTGTTTTCGAAGTGGAAGAATTTGTAGGTTCTCTTGCCAATCATTATGACGCTATACAGGAGTGCACATAATTGGGGATTCATCAGGGTTTGTGACATTCATCCTTACCCTTAACTTTACCTCTTTTTGTCTCTTCTCCATCCTTGGTTAAATATTTAGTTTTCAGTTACCTACACTGGTTAAATGGCATATATAACTTTACATATACGCCTCTAGATATATGAACTATTGAATTAATCAATATGATCTGCATAAGGATATGCAAGGAATAAAACTCTGAAATTTACCGCTTTCTAAGCTCTGTTTTTATTTTTTGCTTGTAGTCCAAGAAGTATTGACCAAACTTAATGGATGTTGGCTGCATGTGTGTAAGAAGTCATGAGGAGAGCAAAAGATGAGCAACCTTTTTGCTAAAATACAATAGCTTTTTGTCAGATTTCAAGTACATTTTCTGTCTGAATTTATGTATATCAAGTCTTGCCCCATATATCTGTAAGATTGTATATTATCGCTCATCTGCTGCTACACTGTAACAGTGATCCCTGCTGGACTATTGGAATGAAGTTCAAGTATTTCCCAAGAGGGATCAACAAGAGTAATCCTTTGTGTTTTTAAGCAATGTGGAATTACCAAAACCTTCAGAATATGCTAATGCATATGCTAAGAATTGTCAAAACTGACACAGTTTTGCATTATTTTGCCAAGGCACACCCCTATAGTGGAATTCAAATGCAGAAATCAAGACATTATTCAAATTAGGATTTTCAGCTTTGCTTACAAAGGTTTTGTTGTTTCTATTTTCAAGCTGCAGTTTCATGGCAGACATGAGCTGCAGTCTGGTTATTTCATGACTAGCAGATGTTTTTTCTTCTTTTTGTTTTAATCTCACATGGTTTCATTGGTTAATTTCATTTGTTGTCTTGTTCATGAAAGTGAATGCGACTGTAGCGTGACAGAAAAAGCAGAACAGTTGAATCACCAGATGCTTCGGGGAGGATCTGACATACCAAAATGTCTCTGAGACGTGAGATGTCTTAAATTCCAGTCAAGTAAAATAGTGTGAAAAAATATTGACTATTCATCAAGTTTCAGAAAAGGATTTTATTTTTCTTTCCCATCTTCAGTTCAGCCATTTAATGTTTTTTATTACATGTAAAGCATACAGAAACCCTGAAAGTACTACACTAGTCTGTTATCATTCTTTTTTTTATTGTTATGTATTATATAAATAGACAGTGGTGATTATCTAAAAGATTTTTTCCACCAGATTAGAGACATAAAAAATTCCAGGTGATGAAAGGAATGGTCCACAGAGGGTAGGAATGCTCTGTTGCTCCAGCTCTGTCCTGGTGGGATGCTAGTTCTTTCCCTTTAAGAATATCAAAGTAATGCACAAATGTACCTCCTTAGGAAGCAATAACGTTACATTCACAGACAAATTGTATCAAGCTTTGCCCATTTTCTGTCCCTCCTTGATTTTGTTCAGTCTGCGGCTGAGTTGTGGTGAGTGGAGCTGTATAGCCTGGAGAGACCACCAGTAAATCACAAGCCTAAGGGTTTTTTTTTTCTTACTCTCACAGCAGTGACAGTCTGAGGCACTCTTGGCCCCCATATTGTGCAAAGGCAAATAGATTTGTTGTCCTCTAAAAGGTCCAGCACATTGCTTTGGATTTGGAGATGACACTACACCCTGACTGAATGTCGATGGGTAAAAATTTGTTACACTACAACGACTAAGAGTAGTTCATAACTCAGATTGCTCCACCAGTTCTTTTTTCCCATCTTTTTTCCCCAAGTTGCCATGAAAGAGAAGATTTTACATACATCAAACATATTTTGTTGTGCCGTCCTGCACAACCCTCAAACTGATATATTTCTGTTGACATTTTGTCAGAGGCCTTTGTCTGATTTTGTGTGTTAAATTGTAGAGCTCAGAGGGGAAAGTCAGTGATCAGGAAAAAATATGTTTTGATGCATGACCACATTGCAGTGCCTGTTTTGATATTATTTTCATTTAATTAACTCTAAAAAACAGCTCAGAATAAGCAAGTAAAGCATTTTTTTCTGATGTTTATGGTACAAGAACTTTATTTTCAGTTATGATTCTGCAAAAGTAGAGTAAATATCACAAGGACAATTTATGTACCATACAGAGGACATGCAAAGTCATGTTTATATTTTCACTTCTCCATTTGGAAATATGATAATGCCTTTCCCTTTCTCTTTGTGGCAACATTTGCTACACAAGGGTGTGTATCTGACAGTTAAACCTTTAAAGGATATTTCTTTATTTATTACTATATTTCGCTGTGCTTATTTATCTTTTTTTCTATCAGTGTAACAACATAAAGGTACTGATAAAGTTTTTGCCTCTCAAATGTCAGATCATCTAAACTCACAGTATTTTTCTCACCTGAGTATGTAATCTCATTTCCATTTGAAATGCACATAAAATGTACCACAAATGTTCAAACATATTAACCATTATCAATAAAATGTCAACAGTATGGGTGGAATGTAATCGTAGGAGACTGGCTAACACATGCTATTCCCATTTTGTCATGTGCTTATGTGTTTGTGCTTGAAAATGTACCTTTGAAATGGACTGCACTTTTCCAGATAATCTGACCAATTGTCAGATTATTAATGCACACACTCCCACCAGTGGAGACACTGGTAAGCAGTTTGGGGTTCAATGTCTCGTCCAAGAACCACCAAATAAACCTCTAAATCGACTTTATTTTCTTCATTTGGGCCATATATGGGAGCGATGAAGAGACATGATATAACACATTTGATAACAGTCTTCAGCTTGGTGTCCATAAAGATTCAAAAGGACAAAGAGCAGTCACATAACAAGAAGGAATGTTTACACACTACGTCTTCCTACAAAAGGTGTCTCCATGGCTAAGATGTTTGCAATGAATTGCAGCTACAATGACCTCTTTGTGTCCAGAGATGGAGTTTTTCCTCCCTCTCCTCTCTGATAAATAGCCTACTGGTCCCCGTTTTGATCCAATACACAGTACTAAAATGCCATCTACTGGTGTGCTCCTTAAATACAAGTGTCTCTGACTAAACAATCCTCTCAGCAGTAGAAGAGTAAGACAGCAGCTTCTGTTGTCTCTTTGGAGGCGCTCTGGCCATTATCGTCTCCCAGGCTGTCCAAGTCAAATGATGGGAAGTCTCCAGATTGATTATATGAGGAATATCCTCCTCCCATGCAATACTCGGCATATACACACAAGTATTGTTAGCCTGTGTCCCACAAAATCCACCGTGTCACAGACACCCAACACACAAAGAGTGTCACACTCGTGCTGCATCCTGCAGTCATGGCTACTCTTTCATTGTTTAATGGTCTGAATCTGATTAAGACTGGTTAAAACTGCCTTTACAAAACAGGCTAATCACAGTTCTCTCTTACCTCTTGAAGTTGGTCCATAAAGATATCTGCATGAGCCAGTGGTGCATATGACTGGTTAACAGAACAGGGTGCTCCACTGATTTCAAACAAAACAATGAAGCATCCAATGCTATACTTACATATTCATAGTAGGGTTAGAGCCCATCCAAGCTCATTTCGAGCAAGAGATGGATGGAGTCCATTACAGGGCCACATAGAAATGAACAACCATGCACATTAATTCCTTGGGGCAATGTCGAGTCACAGATTAACCTAACATGCGTGTTTTTGGATTGTGGGAAGAAAAAGGAAGACTCGAAGAGCATGTGCAAACACGGAAAGGCACAAAGAAACCCCCAGGCCCCTCAGGATTGAAACCAGGAACTCGCTTTCTGTGAAGCAACATGACTAACGACCACACTACTGTGCCGCCTCAAATATAACAAGCATGACCTTATTCCTTAGACATGAGATAGTAATACTTCAAGGTGGAGCATGGAAGAAAGTTATTTTCCTTTTGTGAAAGGAAAGGAAGTAATTTAAATTACTATTCTATGTGGAGTCTCCATATGGAAAGGCAATGTAAAGTATTGTGTAGAATACTTCTGCAAAGGCCTCTGGACGTTTATATGACTTTTTAAAAAGGTTGCATAGCAGACTGTAGATGAAAAAGAGTGACAAGTTGGTGTGTCAAATATTAGGAATTCAGATTGTGTCAGATGTTGCTTTGAGCCACCAGCAGAGGCCAGCCAAGCACAGACTGAAACTAATCAAACAGAAACACTGCAGATTGTTTAGTGTCGAAGATATTTGAATTATAACTACTGCTGAGTGGTAAAGAGTACTACGATTACACTACCAAGCAGTAATCATGAAAAATTGCCTTAAGGACCTTTAACAATGCATCCTGTTGGAAGACTGATATCGGATATGCTGTCCTGAGAAGATGTTTGGACAGGAAAACGTCCCTTTAAAGGTGCAGAAACTGGAAACAAGATAAAAGAAACCAAACGATCAAATTTTCTGCATTGAATGTGCAAGTGCTCAATCTAAAATGTAATTTAAGTTTAAAAAATGTATTTGCATGAATTCTTCTGATGTAGTGATTTGCAAATATCAATGGCCAGCAAGAGAACTGAAAAGGGATCACGAAGATAAATAATCATGTACCTTTATTAATACTAGAAATATCAGGACATTTAACATTCACTGAAAATAAAACTCACAGGAGGCAGCTGGGTCGACATTACATATGTGTTGCAAAAACAAAAGGTATTTTCAAGGATTTGTAATTTTGATCAGTAAGTAAATATGTTTTCATTCTGAAATATCTGAGAATAAATTATTTAGAGAATCACTCATATAGTTCTTCTCCACTCAAAACACTTTGCTTTCCGTGTCATTCACCCACTCACACAGCAGGTCAGTTGGTGTTCAGAGCTTTGCCCAAGGACTCTTCAACATCTGGCCATAAGGAACTCAAACCACTGACCATCCGACCAGCTGGCAACTGCTCTTTCCTCCTGAGCCCCAGCTGTAAACAAATTTTAGCCACAGGATTTCTAACCAATGAGAAATCCTTCAGTAAAGACAGACTGTCTTGGGAACTGAGCAGTTGAGAAGATTGCTGACATCCAACATGACACACAATGAGATATAAATGACAAGATGGCAGCAAAACACAATACAGTGTGGGATGAGATGCTACATACTATACTATACTATAATCAGTACTCCCAAAAGAGATCCAAAGCAGATAAAAAAAGAGATCAAACTCTTAAACAAAACCAGTGGACAGGCATAACAAACAAAACTGGGTCGAAATGATTACGTAAAAGAATCAGAAAGCGAGCAAAATTAAACAAAACGAGTTAAATGACACCATTTAAAAATCAGAAACAAATTCAGTCAGCTTAATTTCATGAGAAGAGCTTCAGTCAAGAACCACCACGTTGTGCCCGGCGAACTTGTGACTCAACTTTGAAGTGGGCTGAAGTCTTCAGATGTGGCTGACTCTGCTGCTCCAGAGGTGTTTCTGTTGGGCCGGGGGCCCTGCAGCCGCTCCCCAAATGTTCTTCTCATGTATGGCTGCGTCCTGAAAATTCACGATGTCTCTCGAGAGTGCTTTTTTTTTTGTATTAAACTCACATTCTTTTACACAAATAGAATAAATGAATACTACAGGCGACTATTCTTTCCTCTAAAGCCGTACAGTGCACGGTTCATGAACCAATGTTTTCCGCTGAGTGTTTCCCTCTTTGGTCTATTTTTAGAGGGTTAGCAGGACACGGTGAGAGTGAGATGTCAGGCTTTCTGATGCTTTGCACTAATAATTCAACTGTTTCTTGCATCAGCAAGAACGAGAACCGGCAGCCAGCTGTGCACAGCTGTTCCGAACACATGTGGCGGTCAATTGGAAATGTTTGCGTATTATCTGCAAAGCATGTTCGGACTTTTTCTTGCTCCCTCATATTTGTTTTCCATCCCTCTTTGGTGTCCTGAAACCTTTTAGAACTACTCTTGGAAGTTTTTCATGTATTGGTGCCAAACAATTTTGACAGACATCTGTAGAGTCCCATAGTGTAATAATAGACATTTTAAATATGTTTTAAATAAAGTGATTTTAGACCTGAAATTATAAACACCTTTTATATCTGTGTTACATGTCTTGCACAAAGTAGAAATGATAGGGGACCTGATTTTTTTATCATTATTATTCATTTGCTCCTTTTTCTTATTGCATGGCCCCGTGTAACCTGTGTTCTTATTTGACCCTAACATTTCCCTGCTGAATAATCTTCTATTATTCATAACACATAGATGTGTGTGTGTGTGTATGTGTCTCCCTTATCGTCTCTCTCTCTCTTACACACATACACCAAACACATAGGCAGCCTCATTACAAGATGCATGCATCAAACTCAAACTTTTTAATCTATAAGAACTCATGCTGCTCATCTTATTTCATTCATAGACTCATTTATTGAACGTTAATGGAACACCATTCCAAGGCTGACGGTATTTTCTGATATGGTCATTAAAAGAAGTAGATAATCGCCATAAGAAGAGTAACCAGCCTACAATTAAAAGTCCACCAGGGGCTGTTTGCAGTTGGCTGTTGCATACTAAACCAAGAATGATAGAATTTCTGTAACCAGCTCTTAACCCAGCCAGTCCCTGGCCAACGTTTTCCCATACTTTTAACTAGCTTGTGATTTCACCGCTTCATCGGAGTGCATGTAAATTAGCTGGAGAGCCACATCATAGAGACGGTCAACATCCTTTCCAAACCTCTACGTGGCCTGTGTGTGCTCAGTAGATTTAAGCCATATATCCCAAGCCATGGGTTCAATGGTTAAAAACAAAATTGCTTGCTTGTATTGTCTTTCCCTTAAGAGACCAGTCTGTATATGGACATTGTTTTCATTATGAATTCTTTATATGTGTGCATATTATATGTGTATATGAGGTTCATTGACATTACTTTAAATATGCTTCACAATACCAAAGGTTTAATTCATTTTCAGTGTTTGGGTTTGCAAAATATGAACTGACTTCAAAGAAGAACATTCTTTGTTATGCCCCGCGGGGGGCTGATTCTTCAATTGGAATCAAGGTTATTACGAGAAATTCTGCTTCATTCTGTTTTTTTAAATGCAGGCTGAGCCTCAAAATGACGGATTGTGTTCCACCATCTGAAGGACATAAATCAGTTAACAATCTCATCTCTGCGTTCTCCCTGAAGCTTAAAGGGAACTTTCAGCTTTTGTGATGTCATGGCCAGCGAGTCCATTTGAGCTTCTCCATGCATGTTAGAATGGGAGACACTTTAATTTGGTGAGTTTCCTCTGGGACACAAAAAAGATTAAATTAGAATAATCATTATCAAGCCGGTATTATTAGATTTACTTGTCTGGATTCACATCAGCTCTGTAAAGACATTCTCTCTCAGTAACCTACATGCGGCATCTGCACATTTTTCAAATTCTATTTGACCTTTTTTTTTTAATCCTCTTTTGTATGGTGACTATTCTTACACATAATGCAAGCTCGCGGCTGATGGATGTAGGTTGGAAGCCCATTAGGAAGTGGAAGCTAGAAGAATGCACATGCTTAACCTGCAAAAACACTCTGTGTGTTTTGTCACTGTTGCATCAGAGGGATGCAAATCCCTTTGCTCATGTATGATACTTATACTACCCTATAATGCCATGTCTATCACATTTTATACATAATGTTCCTTAATTGTTTTGCATCTCAGGCCTTTTGCATTATTTATGGGTAAAACTTTACTAAAAAACAACTGTTGTAAACAATCAGATATGCCTGATAACAGCAAGTAGGAGACAACAAAACAATCATTTTAACTCATCGTACAGTGATAAATTCTGTATTTATACTTGGATCAGGCTTTAAAGGGTTAATGAAAGTTGAAATTAGATCACTTTCTGACTGCTGCTATTAACCTTTTTTTCTCTTTTTTATAAAGTGCATTTTGATGTTGCATACACACTGGGATCCAAATATGACCATCAGTGATGTTTAAATGTTTGACCTTTTGGTCACCCACATAAATGCCATGACCACAGGATGCACTTGACCTATCCCTGAGTCTGCGAGCTCACCACGAACTCAATAAACACCACACTCTAACAAGCTTTAGATGAAAAGTCCGGGCCAATACGAGTTTTTTTTTCTCTTTTTTTTAATGGAAATGACTGAGTACAAACAGAAAACAAAGCTGTGGCTGCATCCTGTTGCTCTTCTGTCAACACGCAGTTCAAACGAGTCCAGTTAATCTCTCAGCATTAATACATAGAAATGCCTTCAAACGGCTTTACACGTGGAGACGGAGACGCCCACCGAGCTCAGCACAAAGAGCAGCTCACTTACATCTGTCCTAAGACCACTCAGTTCTTTAGGTCCAGTTCTTTGTTTCCCCATAGCTAAATTAGTCCTCGGGGGGTCACATTTGCAATTTGTTCGAAAGCCCCTGGGCTCTCCCCAAAATGTTTATCGAATCTCCACATGACGCCATACATGTGTATCAGTACAGACACACGGACAGGACACACTGCAGGTGCACCAGCTGTGCAGGAATCCAAAAGCAAGCAGGAAACTCCAGCGTTTGTAGCTTGGTTTGAGAAAAAGGTAGCAGTGTACTGCGGCTATCCACATGTTTATGTGTTTAGCGTTTTTCCAACAGCTCAGAGGTTCATGTAGCAGCAACTTTTCTTCCCACTGCACTTGCATAGATTGCACCTACATTATGATCTGTTTATGGAACTTTGGTATGAAAAAAAAACTATATATTGGCTTTTGGTGTTCACATGATAGTAGGACTTAACTTCAAGCCTACTCTTGGTGAGTTAAGATTATTTTTCTCATCGCTCTGACTGCTACACATACAAACTTTCACAAAAGAAATTGCGTTTTATTTCTCGTGAGTTCACACAGCATGTTTTTAACATTTATTTGTGTTGGTCACATTTTTTTCCACCCTGCTTATCAGCTAAACTGGTGAAAAAATTGTGTTGTAAGCTTTCATCACGGAGAATATAAAAGATTGTGATGCAACATATTTGCAAGAAATCGCTTCACATTTCTGTGTGTGTGTGTGTGTGTGTGTCATGTCCCTGATATGTGAAGGTCTTTGAATGCTCATAATTTTCTTTTTACCACTAAGATAACCGGTTGTTGGATCATGCCTTCTCTTTAATGCATATGATTTGGATCAATTATCTCATTTAACCGGAAAAGGCACTTTTAAAAAAACAGTCAAGTGTCTAGAGTGATTCTCAATGGGAAAAGATGGTTGTAGCTGGGAAATAAGAAAAGTTAATTATTTCCGGCTCTATTAAAGCTTTTTCCTTCTAAAAGCTATACCACACTCTTACATATTTAACACCAACAAGGAAATCTCATTTAAACAGAGATGAACAACTGTTAATATGTAAAAACTTTATCACTAAACAGAACATGAGACGTCTCAGCTCTCCAACATCTGCCCCTCTGTGTAGAATGGCTTCTTATGGTTTTTGACTAAAAGCTTCAATGTTCTCACTGGTCAGAAACTCTTTCACGTGTACAAATTATTCATGTTTGTTTCTCTCAGGGTATCGATGTGAGGAAACCGGAGTGCATGGTCATTGGAAATTAATGTGAGTTACGTACATAATCCTATTTCTAGCGATTCAGGAAAAAAATGCCCTGTGATGAGATGGAAAAAGAAGCTAACTTAGCTTTTTATGCCTGAAAAGATAAACAACTAAACTGCTGTTCTCATAAGTGGTTCTGTTAGAAAGGTTATTTTTTTCTGTAACAAGTGTAATAATTTCTGATGTTTGTTCAAATACATTCTGATTTACCATCATTGCGGAAAATCATAGGAGATGCGGAATTGTTATTAAGGAAATGCCAATAAAAGTCAAGAAATCGATCACATTTGTCCCTGACCTGGTCATTTAAGGAAGCTTTGATTTGCATAATTGTGTGCTTAATTTTTTTTTTATCAAACCACAAATCCCTCTCATATATTTATTGTTTCATTTCATAATTAAGGTTAAATCTTACCTTCTCCCTGACCCCTAACATGTCATTTTTTCTCATTGCACACATAGCTAAAGTGAATATTCGGACCATGTCATTATTTCTTTGCCATTCTTACAACTTTGTTTAAGGTAAAATATAAATTTTCTGAGATGTGGGCTGATTTTGACAGAATGTTGTTAAAATGACAAGCATTTAACTGACAATCCGTGCAGTCACAATGGTTTGTTACTTTTGAGAGAATGAGTTCAATTAGAGGTTACTGCCCAAGAATCCATTATCCATTATCAATACCGCTTATTAAAGATTTTGAAATTTCAGACTGGTGTCTTTCAGGAACTCAAATGTATTTTGGAGAGAACATTTTCATAAATGCATAAAGATGTCGTGAAAGTGAAACGCCAAACATGGCTACTACTGACCAGCCACAAGCTGTCTGAAGTGTTTGGAGTTAAAAGATGTCCAGTGCTCAGACCCGAGGTAAAAAACAGGACAGAATTTAGACACAGAAATGTTTAAATTTAGTGAGGTTACTGGATAAATGCTCAAAGCTTAAGTCAAGCTTGACTCACAAATAGATAGAGGGCACCTCTTTATATCGAGATTCAACAAGGTGAAGAACTGCGCCTGGAATTTTTTTTTGTTTTTGTGATAACTAATTTGAAAATGACGAATTAAGCAGAGAGAAGGACATTTGTTTTGTTTTTTTTAAGAAACGATGTTGCCATATAATCCCACACACTGACAGGCTAACCTGAGAAAAAAAAAACTTTTTAATTTGCAAAAAGAATTGGCGTTTGAGGTCCAGAATCATTTTGGACAGCAAGATCTTTGTTTTTGCTCAAGAAATATACTCCAAAGGAATGCGTTCTATGGTTCTGCCGGCTGTCTATATTGGGATGTGCGTCAGTTTGTCTTTGTCGCATCTTTCCTCAGTGTCCGCCGCTGGCTCGGGTCTGTCCCCCCTGCGGTAAAACACGGCCCCCGTCGTGTTCCCGCTGTCCTGGCTTCCTCTGGCGTTGGCGGAGATGCTCAGCTTGGCCTTGGGCAGCTGGCTGTCCCGCCTCTGGTTTCCGGTCTCGTTGCTGGCCATCATGGTCTCCACGGCGGCGCTCATGGCGGTCCAGAGGCCGCGGCCGCGGCAGCGCAGCAGGCGGAGGAAGGCGTCCCTGAAGTCCGCGTTGAACGCGTAAATGACCGGGTTCAGAGACGAGTTGCTCCAGCCGATCCACACGAACACGTCGAAAGTCTTTTCGCTGACGCAGTAAGCCCCCCGCTGCGCCCTGGGGGCCCCCGGCCCGGGACAGAAAGGCAGGGCGCAGTTCAAGACGAAGAACGGCAACCAGCAGCAGACGAACACGCCAATGATGATGCTGAGAGTTTTCAGCACTTTGGTCTCTTTTCTGATGGAGACTTTCAGCTCGCGGTGCGTCTGGCTGGGGCACTGGGAGTCCGCGTCCAAGCCGACGTGAGACTGGAATGAATTGGCACCGGTTTCCGTGCACGCGTCCGGAAACAGCTCAGGTACGGAGGAACGGCAGCTCTGCGCGTGCTCCGCCGCTCTCTCCAAGGACGATATCACCCGGATCTGCGTCTGGGCTATCCGGTAGATCCGGGTGTACGTGACGATCATGATGAGAACGGGGATGTAGAAACTTATGAGGGAGGAGGATATGGCGTAAGTGCGGTTCAGGCTGGAGTCACAGCTCCGATCTGTGGTCTCACGTGGCGCGACATTCTCCCCTGCCAGGTCACCCATCTCCGCTCGGTGCCAGTCCAGCTGCACGGGCACGAAGGATATGACCACGGAAACAGTCCAGGTCACTCCGATCATCACGAAAGCCACCTTTTTGTTCATGTTTCTCTCGTAGCGGAACGGGCTGGAGATGGCCCAGTACCGGTCCACGCTGATGACGCACAGGTTGAGGATGGAGGCTGTGGAGCACATGATGTCGCAGGCCAGCCAGGTCTTGCAGAAGCCCCCGAACGGCCAGAAACCCGCCACCTCAGCCACCGCTTTCCACGGCATCACCAGCACAGCCACCAGGAGATCCGACACAGCCAGCGACACGATGAAGATGTTGGTAACTTTAGCGCGCAAATGGCGGTAGCGAAAAACGGCCGCGCACACGGTGAAGTTCCCGAAAAGCGTCCAAACGATGAGCAGCGCCAGGACGCTGCCCGTTACTGCCCGGTGCGGTGGCGGGTCTCCCTGCCAGCTGCCAGCTTCAACCAGCGCCGAGCCGGTCGTGTTATTCATTGCCGAGATCTGCGCACGGCCACATGTCCGTCCGAACGAGCGATAATCCGCGCCTTTATCAGATAAAGAAGCTTTCTATAACTCGCTCACAGCGGAGTTCCCGTGTCCTGCTCAGGTCCTGCTTATCTGTACTCTTGCTCTGAGGGCGCAGCAGATTTACTGGGGACCGTGCGCACCAGAAGCTGAGTGCGTGCTCCGCAGCTGTCAGAAGCGCAAGGCTGAGAAAAGTTAGTTATTTAGAATTAGCAGAAATGCTCCCAGCACATTTGATTTTAAAAAAATCTGTTATTTTCTACCAGCTTCTTACCTCATGTATATTTTATTGTCGACATTACACGCTGTTCAACATAGGCTTTTGCCACTTAATTTAAATGTTTTTCCATGATGCTGTATGATTGTTATTTGTCTTTACAATATTTTTTTATTAAACAGTTTTTGGGGATTAAAGAGAAAAACACAATACAAAGATAATACCACCATGAATCTTCAACAATAACAAATTAAAAACAAGTACACACATTGTCACATATTCTATACAGTGAAGAGAAAAGTTTGGACACCCTTAGAGATTTTCATTTTACCCGAAACTCTCACGTCTAAGACTTACAGTTTTTCCACAGTCAATATAAATCTGCTTTAATCAACTTCAAAGCTTTTTGACTACTCAATATACTCATCAGCTATGTGATTCTCTAAGCAGCTGCCAGACTGTTTTGAAAAAGTAATGCTCATTAAGGGGATGAAGTGTTTGGGAAAATAATCAGCATCCAAATGTTATCCAGAATTTCTAGTTTTCGAGAAGAAAGGAGGTCATGTTCTATCCCTCTACCTGGGAGAAAACATGCTGCATTGGCTTTATGTTCATACACTCATTCTTGTTATATATGTCTTTTAATTGAGTCTATTTTGTCCTGCCTGGTTCAGACGGAGACACTCATATTATCCACCTATTTTCCCTGAGCTTCTACAGTATATGCCTCAGGTGTCTCTTAAGATTTTTTTTAAAAGCATGTGCAGACTTTAATGCAAACTACATGCTACATACATGTATTAATGGTGAGCTTAATGTCACCCCTAATACATTCGTAGAAAAGCATGGTTCAGACCATCATTGTCTCTTTTAGTGTCAGCCTGCAGCCATGTGTCAGGAGAAAGGGAAACTGTCTCAGCACTCTGATTGCTTTTTGCAATGATTAGCTTTTTATTCATGTCCCTTTTAAAATGGCTATATGGGTTCAGTGGAGTTTGAAATACATCATGCATCATTAGGGAATCAAACTTGTATCTTGCCCAGCCTCCAAATACAAAAAATGTTTTTCTACAAACATTGTATTAATGGCATCTAAACTTTGTCTTTGCCGCTCCATGAACTTTCAGATTATTCTGCATTATTTCTTCATTTATCCTAGTGCCTATAGCCAGTTATTCCTATCATTCAGCTTGATATATCACCATTAGTCTGTCAGCAGTTTACAGCTTTAAAGTACCATCAATGAATGGGTGCTTCATATTTGACAGGAATCCAACAAAGCAGTCACGCCTTGCACACTGAACCGAGTATACTCCACACTACAAAGCTCAGAATCCATAGAGGATGTGAATCTGACACTCCTGAGTTGATGCAATGTATTTCTTTATTTATTTTACCTCTGGGTTCACGATAGCTGTCAAGCACTTCATACAGCATCACTTTATTTGGGTCAAGGTTGAAAGGCTCTCAAAGCCTTTTAACTGGGACCAAAATGATAGAGTTTTTGATTCAAGTATGGCCCAAAATAATTCCATAAAAGTTCACAGAGAACAACACTTGGTTGCCCAAAGAGAAGACAGGCATATTTATTCACAAAAATAACAAAAAACTGCTGTTATCGCAAGATAATTTGACAAAAAGACATCTGATTCAATACAATAAAATGTATTTTTAAAGATTGAATAAAATTTAAATCTCCTACGTTTAGATTTAGAATTGTTGCATGATTCCTCACACATGTGACCAGAAACTATTCACCTTTGGTGTGAAACAAATTTGTGTTGTACTAAACTAAACTAAAGGTTTCAGATAGTGTATTTACGTTGTTTTCTACCAAAAGTATTTATTTAATCAGATATTCTGTGATATTTCCATTTATTCAAGATCACTTGTTGCAAATAAATTACTACTCCAGTCTTGATAATCGGTTGCGTCTCTGAACGTGTTGGCGTGAATTAATGTATTTAAAGTGAAACGTGGAAAAGCTGTCAATTCTGAAATGTGTATACAGGTCAAGAAAGAAATGTGATGTGAAACTTTCGAAATTTCATCCAAAAGAAACTTTCGGCTAAGCAAGAAAATTATGGTGTCAGTTTCTCAAGTTTCTCAAGGCAGATCTATAAAAAATATCCTTAATTCCAAGTATAACATTTGAGAAAGTGCTAAGTAAGCCATGAATCAGGGATGAGATTTATCCCCATGTTGCCAAAATAGCTGGCTAAACAGCAAGTGTTTTCAGGCCTATAGATTCTTTAAAAACTGTGATGAAGGCTGCTGACACACTACATCAATGCTTCAGTTCAGCTGTACACTGAATAGCTCTCAGATTGTGTTACAATGTTTATGAGACTTATCTTATGATTAATTGTACCTCCTATTTAGGTTGACAACTGCCCCACATCTTTATTAACATGTCTTCAAACAAATCATTGACATGGTTCTGATATATATTTTGTAATACCTTCAGGGTATCACCTTTTTAAATGAATCACAGTTTACATTTATTAACCCAAATTACTTAACTCAAAAGGAAATAATTCATCATAACAAGAACTTCTGGTTTTCTTTCCAAACAGGGAGGCAAGAGGTCATGATTGTATAAACGGATTAACACTGTGTCCCCACAGCATGAGTAATGCAGGTGCCCTCACAAACACAATCAAAGAAACACTCAAACCCACTCAGGCACGTGGAGGATAAAAGCAGACTTTTTGGCTGGGAACACAACCAGATGGCACAGCTGAGCACCCAGCACCAGTAAGGAACACTGAAAGAGCACTGAAAAGCGATATTTGCTCTTTATTAATGGAAACAGGGTTTTGTTTGAGTACAGATTTAGATGATGGAAACAGAGACAGCGGTCCAGGGCGGAGGGTTGGGTGTTATTAATCAGATTATCTCCATCATTTTTTGAGAGTTTGTGCATTTGCTGATTTAGGACACGCACAGGAATTACATCCATTTGTTGGAATGAAATTGCTTTCACACAGGCATTCATTTCCTGTCTGTTCCCGACTCTCGAGTTAATGGTTGATGCAATAATAACAAAAGAATACAGAAATTAAAACACAGTATGCTTTCTAACTACATGTCTGAAAATTAACAATTGTTATTTGTGGCTTCATTGAACTTATTTAAAAAAAAACAACACTTCAAATGAGCCAAATTCAAATGTGTGAGCCATCACTGTATGCAGCACGGAGCTCCAACCTTCTCGAGAGCTGCATTCAGCCCCAACAGTCCCATCTCCTGCACGTATCCAGTCACTGTCCAGTGCTTTTCTGCAGACACCTTCTCAAACATCTCTGCACACTTCCTGCCGCACAGTTTCTTCAGTGAGAACATTTCCGTGGCACACCTCTCCCTCTCCTTTTGCAGACTCTCCTCCAGTAGCCTCTTGGCACCTTCCTCAGCTGCTTTTTGCTGCTCCGCCTTGATTTTCAGTAGCTTTAACTCCCGCTTGAGGGCCTCTGATTTGCGTTTCTCTGCTCTGAGGTGCTCCATCTGTATGTCCATTTCTCTCTGGTTCTCCAGCCTCTCGCGCCTGAGCATGCTATCCATTTGTTTCTTCTTCTCCTCCTCTTTCCTGCTCAGGTCCTCCAAACTCTGAAAGAGTTTTTCAAACTCCCTCTGCAAAGCGTCTCTCTCCATTTCTTCCCTCTGCCTGATGGCCTGTTCCATCTGGATCTGCTGAAGCTCCCTCTCTCTCTCTCTTCTTTCACTTTCCTCCTTTTCCCTCTGAATCCTCTCCTCAATCAACTGTCTTGTTTTCTGCTCCCGCTCAACCTGCTCCTCCAACATTCTGGAAACCTTGTCAAGCCTCCCCTGAAGAGCCTCCCTTTTCCTCCTCTCCACCTCCCTCAGAATCGTCACCTCTTGAGCCTTTTGCTCCTCCAGCTCTTGCCTGAAGGCCTCCTCACGATCTTTTGCCTCCTTGGTCTCCTTCTCCATCTCCAGCTCCAGTTTCCTTTTCAGCTCCTCCCACTCCATCCGGTTCTTCTGCTCGATCAGTCCCAGCTCCTTCTCGTACCACTCTCTCACGGCCTCCTCCTGCTTCCTCTTCAGCAGCTCGTCCTTTTCGGCCCGCAGCATCCTCTCCTCCCGCAGCTGATGGGCCAGCTCTTCCTCTGCCCTCTGGAGCATTTTGCTGGTGTAGCAGCTCTCTCCGTTGTCCCGCATCATGCCGTCCACCAGGGCCAGCAGCTCGGACACCTGCTCCTTATTGTTGGGGCTTTGGTTGTCAAACACGCAGTACCTGCCCCCGCATGAGGCCACGAGCTCGGCAAGATCCCGGCACTCGTCTATGAGACGGTGCTTAACGGACGCCCCCTCTTCCAGACGGTCTCCATGGGTGAAGACAACCACGGAGAAGCTCAGAGCGTGGGAGCCCATAGCCTCTTTGATTTGGCACAAAGCGTCCCTCTCGTCCTGAGTGAACCTCCCAATCTGAATTACAATGAGGATAGCGTGCGGCCCCGGGAACAGAAGGCTAACGCTCCTTCTCAGCTCCCTCTGCACCTCCTGGGGGGTCTGATGAGTATCTAACACTCCAGGAGTGTCCAGGATCAGCAGCTGTCGCCCGCGGAATTCCCCGCTGACCCTACGGCTGCGCTGGGCGGCCAAGGCGCTGCTGACTTTCAAGTCCAAGATCTTGCGACCCAAGATGGTGTTGGCGGTGGAGCTCTTCCCGCTGCCCGCCCTCCCCAGCAAAACCAGCCTGAGGACTGTCGAAGAGGAGGGAGAAGTCTTCCTGCCTAAGGTGGGAAAGGAAAACATGAAGTCCAAAAGACAGAGAGAAAGAGAAAGCCTGGAAGAAAAAAATAATCAAGACTCACCTGCAAAGCCCACTGAAGACTGCTGCCTGGGGGACGACATGTCGTGGCCTCTGAGCTTTTCTCTCCAAACTGGGGACGGAGGAAAATTCTGCTGCATATAGACGTCGTCACTGTAGGCGTGTTCTACTTCGTGACACATAGAGAGCCCTCTGTCCTCTCCCTGTCATCATCACCAGGGGTCCAGTATCAATCTGTGGAAAGTGTGGTCCGATAGTCTGTCTCCGAAACACTCAGCCAAGCAGATTTCTGAGAATACCTGCACCAGCAAGATGTCACAATGCATCAATGATCAGTTCTGATCAATGTTGTAGGGGGATTTAGTGTGGAACTTGCATTTAGCTATGATTAAAGTCCAAATAGACTGATAATATTAATCTAAAAAGCAAGGTGATAAGCTACCATGACGGAGGCGCCTCACTCAGCCAGACTCTTTGGTCAACAGTGAGGTCAGGTGGACTTGATAAACACACAGTGGTTGATGCTCCCAGCTACACAATGCCACCAGGACGGATGTTAACATATCTATATATATTTAAAACAAACATGTCAGCAGAAACAAATAACAGAAATTAGTTGTTTTGTTTCTGCTTTTTTTGGGGATTTGATCAAGTGGAGGCAAAGTTTTGTCAATTTTATGATTATCCAGAGAAGTTACCGAGTTTTCTTTTACCATGTGCATAAACAACTAAACGTTGATACATTGATCAGTGACCATTATCTTAAAAAGTAAACTTTCCATTGAATTTTTCAATCTTCTGGCATCATTGTTCCATGTGATTTGTCACATGTGACCTTCGGAGCACACTTTTTTTCAAATGCCGTCAGTAGAGATGGCTTCAGTGAACCAATTGGGATCTGAAATAATAAGTATAATAATAGAGACGATAATGAACTGCAGGTTGAGCCCATAATATTTAGTTTGTCTCCTTCTAACATTCGACGTGTTTTGTTGAACGGTGTTCCATCACGTCACAGGACCCTTTTCTATCTAATCGGTAGCTCCATATCATTGTGCTCATGTTTAACCCTGCAGCTTGATGTCAGTCAAATTCGAACAGTGAAACAAAAGTTCATTTGTGGGATACTTGCTGTCTCTAATTTGATCTATCTATCTATTTTTCCGATGAGAAAAACTTGAATTCACTTTATCAAGGTCAATTTTCCTATTATTTTATGCTGTATTTGTTTAAATCTTTATTCTGTCTGCTGAATTTTCCCATTAAAAATCTATTCATACATGTCTTGTGGGGCACTTTCTAAAGTGGATCATCTGTGGTTGCCGCTCTTCTGCCCTCTAGAGGCTCATTTCCTGAATGAACATGTTTGTGGGAACTGTGCTTTCTACTTCACAGCACTCCTCTTCCTTCAAGCTGTTTGTTGAGTCTTGTTTAAGACACGTGTGTGTTATGCAATCATATGTTAACATACTTACATATACTAAATTCTTTGCTCACAATTTTGAAAAAACAACCTAAAAACAAACAGACAAAATAGTAGGTGACACTAAATTGTCTTTTTTTTATTATTGAATCATTTAGCAAAATCAATTTTGCTCAATTGCTCCTTTCTATGTATAGCATGTTATTCTTGAAAGATATCCATTAAGGTCCAGATATAGAGTTAAAAATAGGAACTTGTAAACATCCACCCTTCTCTTCAGGTTACACAATCAAGTTAGACGTCTTGTCTTGACCTCAAACATTCGAACACCATCATCACGTTCCTCCCACATTTGTTCTTTCCTCAATCGTCCAATGAAAACGGTTTTGACGGTGCTGGTGATCATTCCTGTCTTGTGATTCCTTTGCAGCGTTTGAGGCGGTGCTCGCACTGCCACAAACAGAGAGGCATCATCTGGCTGCTTAAAAAGCAAAGTACGAAACGTAATGCCTATAGCTGGATGTCTGGCTGTTAGCTCATCAATTATGGAGAGTCCATGCATGTTCAAGGCCGGGCCTGGATTGTCTTACCGCTCCACTGCTCCTTGACACATGGAAGCGCACCTGACATTAACTAACCGAGAGGGCTTGATGAGTTTCAGCATGAGGGCGTAGTTAACGAATGGTTTTTTTGTCCTGCTGTTGTCAGACAACAGAAAAAAACTGAGAAAAAAAAGGGAATCCAGACAAACACACTCCCATCTACACGCAAAGTACTAGAGATATGAAAAAAAAACGGTTTAAGCGGAAACCCCAGCAGTCGCAGGCGCCTCTCTGGCGCCTTTTACTTTCACGCTGAGGTCCAACCGTACTGGAGGACTCGGCTCAAAAGGGGGACAAAAACGGGGACGGTGTCAAGACGCCTTGGCGATGATGAGGATGCTCATGAGGAAGACCATGACGAAGAAGATCCACATGAAAAAGCGATCCATCACCTTGGCAACCTTCTTCCACTCCGCTACCTTGGCGCATGTGGCCCTCTGCTCTCGGAAGCAGTTGGCGATGTACTGGATGTTCTTCACCACCTGAAAGGAGACGGATGAATTCAATTGGATGATGGGAGAGGCAGATCAGTAAGAAGGAGAAAAGAATAGAGGGGGTATGGTGTCACCTTTTTGTGTTGGAGGCAGGGGCAGCAGCAGGGGCAGGACGGGAGGACCTGATACTTTTCAGATGGGTAGAGGATTTGCTCTTTGAGCCCACCGTTCAGGTACTGGATGTTCGGTGGGTGCATGGGTGCCTGGTAGTCCAGTTCCTCTGTCCCGATGTGGCTGTAGCATTGCGTGGGCTCCTGCCTGGTCTCCTGCCTGGAGGCGTTGTTGTTGTAATGGTGGTGCCTACCGTTGGCGCTGCCGTTCGCATGGTTTTGTTTTTTGTGCTGCTTGTTGTGATTGCGCACGCCGTGGCCATTGCTGTACCTGTACTGGTCGCTGTCCTGAGGGTAAAAACTGTCATGGAAACGGTCGTCGCGGTAGCAGGCCCCGTCGCTCATGGGCTCCTCTGGATATAGTGGGGTCCGTTCGCTCTCCGGCGTGGTGCAGTTCTCGCCCACTTCATATACGAAAAAGATTTTGGACATGTAGTCGATGATGAGCACCTTGGCCCAGTGCGGGACTGGTTTGGCCTCAGCACCACAGAAATGAATGTTCATTATGAAAATGGTGAGGGATGTGGAAGCTGTGATCATTGTCATGGTGGCTATGTAGTACTTCCCTGGAAGAGCAGAGAGAGAAAAATTACAACCTTACTTTGGCAGTTCATCCCTAATTTGCCCAATATATTGCTGCACAATTACCTCACTATCTGAAAGTCCAGTCAGCCCCGGGGCAGTATTTCAATCAATCATTTCAAGATAACATAGTCCCAAAATAATACTGTTCCTTTTTATAGCTTTAAAGAGGGTTAAAAGTAGCAGGATGTACCCACAGAGATTTCAGCCTTTGGGTTAACACGTGAAGGATTAGGAAGGTCCGGTGATTCAAAATTTAAGAGCTTTATAAATAATGCTGCACTGAACAGCACCCTGGCACTCTCTCAATTTTTCATTTAACTTTATTTTATCAGAAACACTCTGAGATAAAAACAAAAACAAAAAACATATGCACTCAGAAAGAGAAGAGCAAACATCATGCCTCCATCATCATGTTATCATATAAGTAGATAAATAAATAATTGGGGATAATTGTGCTTGTTTGACACTTTCTCCAAATGAATACAAATAAATCCAAAGTGCACAGTATCAAAAAATTCTGAGTTGTCTATCCAAACCTTAAAATTAGTAACTTTGCCCTGAGCTTCTGGCACCTCTGGCATTCTGCAAACAACAACCACTTTGGAGGTGTTCACTCTCAAATAAAGTCAGCCTTTATATTTCAAGAATTCTTATATCTATCATAAAGTGTCAATCTTCCATTTTCCTTGTGGTAATCTGTGTTTCAGTAATAGGGCAAAACAGAATCAATCGAGATCTTTCAAACCTATGTAGGGCATGTTCTCCGCGGGAGGCATGCTCTCAGCCACCAGCAGCTGGAACACAGTGAGGGCCAGCAGCACGGTCACCCCCAGCGAAACCTTCTCTCCCGAGTCGGCCGGCAAGTAGAAGCCCAGAGGAGCCAGGAAGGAGATGAGGAAGCAGGGCAGGAGCAGGTTGAAGATGTAGAAGGAGGAACGGCGTTTCAGGAGCAGCGTGTAGGTGATTTCTGTGTAAGGGTCGGAGCAGCAGCCGTACATCATGACGTTCCTGACCGCCGGCATGCCGTGACACTCCCACTCCACGTTCTCCACAAAGTCAGAGAGGTCCCCGCTGTCCATGCCCAGGCTGATGTCCACCTGTAAAAGTGTCATGAACAGTCTTAACCAGAAGTTATACCAGAACAGAAGCTGTTATGTGGTGATATGTGCGCTGTCGGATCTTATTTCCACACATTTAGTCTCAGTAAAATGACGGACCTGATTTCCATTGTAGGTCCATGAGCCAAAGGTCAGATTGCAGGACTGCCAGTCAAAGGGAAAGTAGGCGACATCCACAACGCACGTGCTTTTTGTGATGGCTGGTGAGTCCCAGACTATTTCTCCATTATAACGCAGCTTCACATTGGTGTTAGACGGACCGGACGACTCCTCATCTGCTCTGCAAAGGCATTCAAAAAACACATTATTTTCTTCTTCTTTTTCCGGTCAGTATATTTTAATTGAAAGCCGCTCATTGTGTTTAGCTCTTTTTTGTTGTTGTTGTTTTTCGTCTTGTTACTGACTTGTTGTAGAGAACTATGTCCGGCTTCCAAACAAGGTCACTGGGGATGTTTATCATCTCCAAGTCATCATAGTCCTCCTTGTCCCACTTCAGGTAGGCATCATACCAGACCTGCCTGATCCACAGGTAGGTAGTTAGCACCTGGTTCCGCTCATCCTACTCACACACACACACACAGAGAAAGAAAGAGACAGAGACAGAGAGAAAAATATACTTAGAAATTGATAGATTTGTAACTTGCCTTGAATTTTTTTCCCCTGTAGAACAAGGCATGGTATATGCCCTTAAATTCATAAAGGCTATTATAGAATTATTATTTATTAATATCAATATCATATTAGTATTCATATCATACAAAGTTGAAAAGCAATAGAGCTGTTCAGTAATATACCTGTTAATAGGAAGAGACACATCTGTTGAATGGTAGACCTTTTTCAACAGCTATAAATACCTACTTATGTTCAGTTCCATGGTGTGTATTGGCAGCCTACCCAACCTCCTGATACCTGCTAAGGGAATGGCGACTAGGCAAAAAATCTCTTGTCACATCACCAAGGTTGTGCAGTAATTTCAAATTCCACAGCAAAGCTAGATAAATTTGCTGGTCATTCAAGCTGATAGAAAGATTTTTTTTTATTTCCCTCCATGGCTATTAAGCTTTCTGCTCAACTTTATGACAGTTACCTGTCAGTGGTCTGTTTAAAAGATCAAGCTATTTCACACAAGTGTGAAATATATCTAGTGCATATGTACAATATGAACACTGTTACTAACTTGCTACTTTACATTTTTGTCTGATTTTCTAACAAAAAATGAAGAAAAGAGCATAAAAGTGGCCATACTTCACTGGGTTCACATCAAGTATAACATTAAGATTTAATTACAAGGAGCCTGTTGTGCTGTAAATCAAACAAAAATGCTTGCAATAGAAATTTTAAATAAGCCCTGTATGAATGCTGCACTGCTTCCATGTATTTTAAAAGGACAGTGAGAGTACAGTGTGTGAGAACAGGGTGCTCGCAGTGACACACTTATTTACTTACACAAACAAGTACAGGTGATGATCACCTGTGCCAAAAAAAGCCCTTTATCCGTGTTACTTACAGAGTTTTCATTAACTCTGCTCGATATTCTTTCATGCCAGTATATTCTATAACAGGATTTTTTTCCCTCTTTGTTTTCAGTGCTGTTCATTATAGCACAACATTTTTCATAGCATCTGAAAAATTATGTCACACGTGGCACAAACATTTTTCATTTTTGAGTTTGTTCAATCCAGTGGAAATTGGAAAACTGGAATCTTTCAGTTGTTGGGTCTTGTTTTGTTGTTCTCTTTTGCATGAAGATGCATACACATGAATCTGCTCTGCTCACCATGTCTTTGATCTGTGACAGCGTGATCTGCAGGGAGACGTTGAGAGCATCGTCTGTGTCCTCCACAGGCCTCAGAGCGTTGGAGTAGTCCTCCATCAGGTCGTTCAGCAGTTTTCGGGCATAATGACCCTGAGCACAATGGGACACTGTGTGGACGAGAGGAAGCGGCAAAATTGGTGCAAGACAACAAATGATTAGAGGTTCCACCATGCAAACTAGCAAAAAAAAAAAGTAAGCTAAACGTTTAGCAAAGTCAACTAATATCCCTAAAAATATCAACATCACACAGATTCTGCATGCCAAACAAACCTTGCAGCAAAAGGCTGAGCCAAACCATCAGAGCTGCCCTCCTCATTTTTTGCCACTCACAAGCCAAGAGATCAATAATTCAGCAAAGCAGTTGCTGAGATAGCCCGAGCCCAAATCCAGAGCATCACCCGATTCTGATCTCTGTTCTGCCCCGCTTAGACTGAACCCGTCGAGACCACAGAACATTCTCGAAGTCTAACATCCTGTCAGAAGCCCTCAATGCTTCGCTAGCTGTTACTCATAGGTTGCCTCTGTCTGTGTGTGTAATTGCTGCTCTGGAACAGGACCTTGGGCTATCCGAAGACACACAGGCACTCAAGCACAGGTACACTGCAGCACGGTATCGCTGTATCACATGGCCCCGGGTGAAACGTGATGCCTGCAGCCCTATCCGCCCGTGTACATGACCACAACCAGCTGTATGACAAACGCACATCCACACAGAGCCATACTGCGTTACACAGCTGACATGTGTCAGTCCCACGGAGACGATGAAACATTCTTACAAAAGGCCATTTTAGGATGAAAACTCACTCATGGTCAGGTCACACTCAGTAAAGGCAAATTGGTACCATTAAAACTGTAAAAGCATTCACTCCTCGTTGTAGAAGAAGAGGCCACATCTGATTGATCTCTACATGCTATCCTTCTAGAGTGGAATATCTAAAGTCACAGTGACACTTGAGTTCTTTTGGACTGAATTTGTTGTTATATTACTTATTTTAAAAATGCAGCCAAGGGCAAAAAGCCAAAAATGGTCTGATTAAGTGTTGGAGGAAAATGTTGGAAAGCATTTCCACAAATTAAATGGAACTAAAAAAGTTGAGAAGAAATGAATGCAGGCTCGGACTAAAAAAGACTAAAAAATAACTTAGAGGTTATGACATGGGTATTTATCAGGTATTTATTTGAAAAAGCATCTAGTACATGCCGTTTAGTTTGAGTTTCAGAAACTTGCTCAATTTGAATGCAGATGCCTACTTGGGGTAAAGATGTGAAAGACACCTTTTAAATAAAGAAAAGAAGCAGTCTGATTCAACAAAACACGGCAGGACCTTCAAATTTCCTTCTTGACGCATTTTCTCTCTCACAGAGGAGAAGCGTAGCAGCATATAACTGTGAGCGTACCCTTGAGGGTCACCAGTGAAGGGCCAGAAACAGCAATTAGCTGTATTGTTAAATGTAAAACAAGGCTTTTTTTCTTTTTCAAAAGACTAATTAAAGGTGAAAGACATCTCATCTGTTTATGTATGTGGATATGTTTCATTCTAGATTACGATTACATGGAAATGTAAATATCCAAAGCTGAAAAGAAGCCTGGATGTTGAAATTTACGTTGAGGAGATCTGTCTAGAATTAAGATATGCTTTTAGAATTAATATTTATGCTGCAATTTTACCAAAAAATAAAAGAAAAAAGTCAAATACGTTCTCTCAAAAAACATTTCTTAATCGGCAGAGAACTGTGTATAGCTACGTGAAGTGTTTCTGTGGTACTGGGCTCACACCGAACAGGTGTTTCCTGTGTGTTTGTGCTAGTGTGTGTGCGTGTATGTGTGTGTGTGTGTATGTGTGTGAAAGACAGAGAGAAAGAGAAAAAAACAGAATGCTGAAGTCAGTCTAAAAAAAAAAAACCTTTTGTAAACTATTTATAATCTTCATTTGAGCTGCTGTGTGTTAGTTGACAAGTGTTTCTCTGCCAGAAAGGACTAAAACTGTCACTAGGGATGGTCTGCTCACTGGTTTAAAATATGGTGAAACTGCCGAAAAGAGGAGCAAGGAGCCCAGACATAAGAGACATAGTGGGATCCAAAGAAACCTATAAACCTTTAGTTTCCATATATGATCCTCAGCCATCTAGGTCATATGGTGTGCTTGAATAGAAGGCAACTGGGCTTATGGTTTTGAAAAGTCCAGTTGCTTTCCACTCAAGTGTTTAGAATTGTTTGTATGTATCAGTACTATGATCAGTCTTTTGAGTGTGCAATGCCTCAGGGAGGTGCAGACAACAAGTGTGATGGACAACACAGTTTACGGATGTGATTATGTGGAGTTGGTATTTTTTCTGAATGAAAAGAGCAAAAAACAAAGGAAAGAAATTTCATCAAAAGGCACACAGTGGCTATTCAGAGCTCTACAGTTGCTGCTGTCATTAGGCCAAGAATATCTTTCCTTTTTTTATACAACAGGGGTCATTCCTGCTAAAACAATCGGCTAATGCCTGTTTAAGGGTTTTTGTCAAACCTTTTCAAGCAAATATTTTTTACCTTTTCCTCTAAGAATAAATACTACTCCAAGAATAGTTCACAATGCAATGGGTCAAAAATATAGGCAGAAAAAAAATCGGTTAGACATTCCATATTGCGGTCATGCGCAGGTTCATGCTTTTTTTTAATAGCAAACACTCAATACATTTTTGTGATTTTTCTCTATATTCTTTACCTGTTGAGAGTGCCTGAGGTCATACAACTCTTCAAACCGTTCAAAAATCATGCCAGGATTTTAAACATTAGATTTATGAATGTGTGTGGTGAATATTTGAAATCTTTAGTGTTTTCTTTTCTTATTAGAAAATGGATGAGAGGTAAGTTGTAAATTTAACATAGTTTTTAAATATCAGCTTTCACACGCAAGCTACAGCAATAGGCTAATGAAATGAAAAAAAGTATTTGTGCCAGATACGAATGATGTTGTCACAGTTATGTATTTATTTATAGCCGAGCTAAAGTCTGCAAAACAAATTAAAAAAACAACTTTCTATCAAGATCTTTTCTTATTTTGATATATTTGGATTTATTCATATAATGGATATTATTGTTTTGATGGTCATAATAGGATTACGCTTTCAGTTTGTGTTTGTGAGTACAGATCATGCAGAACACCTTGAAACAACCGGTAAGTATCACAATTGGCTTTTGGCCATCTTGCTGGTGTGTCCAGCACATATTTATCAAGCCCTGCTTCTAAGTTGTGCCCAAAACACTCAAACAGCAGGATATCTCCCAAAAGTCCTCACAATAATGACCATTGTACATTGGAGTGGTTGAATGTCAATGTTTCTTTTTTTTTTTAAATTCCAATAATTTGTTGATGATAACCAAATCTTAGCTTAAGTTTTTTTTTTTTAAGTTAGAAAAAATCGTGAGATTAACACAGAGTCTCAGGGTTGAGTTGGAGGCCCATGTGTGCATGCTCCATGCTCCTGTGCAGGTAATCTGGGGGGGTTTTCCGGCCCTTTTTTGCGGTTCTCTGCCCCCCTTCCTGTTGTGCCACTGTACAAAAAAAAAAAGGCCAAGAAAACCCAAGATCCAACAAAACCTTAACAAAAAAAAAGGATTAACACAAAATCTAAAGATCAAAACCTTTAGAAGTCTATGAAGTTCTGCCAGGCCTCGCAGCATACAAAACAACTGGAGAGTTCATTATAGGATCTTGTTTCTACAGCAGCCTCGGGCCAGAACTGAAAAGCACAGGTGTGGCTGATAACGTCAACCGTAACTATCTTAAAATAACTGCGCTCAGCTCCTGGGCTGTGCAAATATATAAGCTCATGAAAACTATTAGCTACACCTGGGCTGTGGCGACCATGACATGTTAAAGTGCCTGTGATGAGGAGAAGCTACTTACCAGGCCCCCTATGTAATTCCCCAGAGGCACTGGAGATGTAAGCACACCAAGTACCGCCAAGTGTGAAGTGGCTCGGGGCGCACAGTTCTGTACACCACCGCCGTGTGCGTTTGTGTGCGAGAGAGAGACGTGGAGACGGGCTCAGAAACAGAGGGATGAGGCATTGTGGTGGCTGTGGCAGAGAGCACGATGAGACATAAAAGCTGTGACCACAGCAGTAAGTCAAACACGATGTGTCTGCCAAAGTGGAGCGATTCTCTCTCATCTCACACTTATTATTCGAGCAGATGGCATTAGATGTATCAGAAGGTATGCTCTGTCACTGTGTAGATGGAATTTAGGGCAGATCAATCAATAAACAGGCATTTTTGTAAATGATCTGGAAGAAACTCACAAATTTTGGTGGCTATTACCTTTTTTTTTCTTTTTTAAGTTTCTGGAAACTATGGGAAAGGGCAATTAGACAACGTATTAGAGTAAAATGAAAGAATATGGAGCCTTTTCCTCCAAACAGGTGTCAGGCACATTTTTATCCCCAGAGTTTTGTCTCATTATGGAATAATTTGCATGTCAAGAGATCGAGTGAGAACGGTTGAGAGCTTGTTTGCATAACTTTGTCTACATAAGGTGATATGTGTCTATAGGTTTCTGAGTTTGTGCCTGTGTGGGGATGTGGTTAAGTGTTCATCAGCATATCCTTGAAAAGTCTATATGATGTTTCTCATCCTCAGCCGCTCTGAACGCCACAAAAGACGGAGCAAAGTACAGAAAGCGGGAGAAAGAATGAGGGCGGGGGGGCAGCTTCTTTCCTGGTTGTCTCTTTTCTTTCACCCCAAAAATTTGGCGTTTATAGCAGCAAACCTTTAACTGACCCATTTTCTCAAATATTTATCATTTGCACCTTTGAATAGGTTGAAATGTAATTTGCGTGTTTTTCAGACAGATCAAAACCATAAAAGTATTACATTATTGAAGTGAAACCTCTTGACACCAGTATGTAATTTGAAAACCTGATGTGGAGTTAAAAAAAAGGTCTAAAGTCATATCTACCATCAAAACAGCAACATTTCGTGTCTTCAGGTTTTAATAAACGCATCTTTTGTTTTCAATGGTGATACATTTATTCAGTAAAATATACAATTGTCTAAATACTTTCATGTTTTAACTGGGCACAGCTCAGAATAAGTACATATGAAAATTTCACCTGTCTATAAAAATGACTCAAGCAGAGAGCTTTTTCAGGTCAAATTTTATCACACCAGACATACCTCTAAATCTTCATTAGAATCATAAAAAGTAGAAGACCTTGGGCAATGAGATTATTTGTAATCTAGAACTATATTGTGACCACAGTACATATCACTTAGGAGACTCATCAAAACACATAACATGCAAAACACAAAATATAAGATGGCCATTCTTCTACATATCCTTCAAACACCGCTCCAGAACTCCAGCATTTTGGATTACAAATATTACGAAAAGTTTGGTTATGATCTAAGACAAGACTTGCACAACATCAAGTGCTCATATAAAAAATATAAATTAAACATTGTACTGTTTTTTTTTAAGACGTTTAGTAAGAAAAGTCATGGATGTATGCACATTTAAACGCCATGAAAACGTACTTAAAACTATATTACAAAGTTGAACACATGCAATAATCATGACCACTGTGTTGATATCTTAGCTATTTTAGTATTTGCTACTTCGCTTTGTGTATCGAATTACTCGCTGACAAAGTGTGAATCCATTTACAGACACGCAGACACGTGAAACATGAAAGAGTTATTTCTTCTTCTGGTAAATGTTTTCAGCATAGTTAAAATCAGCATAGTTAAAAGATGCACAAATTAAGCAGTTGTGTCATTTTGTCTTGATAACATAACCTCACGAAAGGCTCTAATGATATTTGATATTATATTGTTGTTTTCTCAGTAGGACCTTTCAATCAGTCATTCAAAGAAAAATACCCTTGTAAAGAATGTATCCGGGCTCTTTCTGTGTATTTAAAAAGAAAATGAGACAGATTATTGCTCTGCCGGAAATTGAAACTGTCTCCTTGTCCTGGTTTGGTTTGACGTATATTCAGACCTTTTTGTTAACCCAAGAGTGAAAAAGGCTTTTTGGCTCTGGTCAAATTCACCAATAAAAAAGCAAGTATCAGGTATGTCCTGATCTGTCTTTAATTCCTCTCTCTCTGAACCAAATGACAGATCTAGGCCCACACCAATGGTGTACGGGTTGAATTAAAAAGAACAGGCCTGAAAAGAAAATGTCAAATGGAACTATCGAACAGTTTGAGGTCAAGTGAACCATGAAAAATACTTGGTTGTGCCACTGTACCTGTGCCAGCAAAGGGACTTAAAAATATTCTCTTTGGACCCCCTGGACTGACATACTTTCCTCTGGTTTCCTCTGGCACACACAAATCTTCTGTCCACATACTCCATCCCCAAGAGAGAACATACCCTTTTTGGGGGCATTCTGTTGCCGTACAGGAGCATCGTGGTCCATTAAGTTTAATTTTCAATCAACGCATTCTCAGTTTTGTTTTGTGTTCAGGGGGCTTTGTTAGTGAGAAACAACCCAACATAGTCAAAAGAAACCCCAGTTTGACTCTTTGTACCTTTGCATGGCTGATTGAGTTTGAACAGCACACTGATATGGCATCTTTAAGACAGCTCAGGCGGAAACCCAGTCGTGGTAAGAGGTCAAAAGACCTTGCATTGGTTTATGCTGAACATGCGTCTCCTGGCTTGTTTTTTGGCCTGGTTGAAAACGGTCCGCACCGCGTACTCGAACACCTGCTGCACCCCCCGGTTGCTTAAGGAGGAGCACTCCAGGTAACCCTTAGCCTGGACTTCGTGAGCGACGCGTTTCCCCTCCGTGGGAGAGATGCAGCTGCCCCGATGGACCCCGACCTCCCTCAGGTCCGTCTGGGTCGCCACCACCAGGACCGGCACCTTGGGCAGGTTTTCTCGAACCTCGGCGATCCACTTGCGCTGGATGCTGGCCAAGGAGTTAGGGTTGGCCACGGAGTAGCAGATGAGGACCACGTCGGCCTGGTGGTACGATCTCGGCCGGATCTGCTTGAAGTTGTCGTTGCCGGCCGTGTCCCACAGCCCCAGGCTGATCTGGACCCCGTCCATGTACACCTCGACGCCCGTGTTTTCGAACACCGTGGGCTTGTACGTATCCGGGAAAGTCTCCGAGGTGAAGCGGACAAGCAGGGCCGTCTTGCCCACCGCGCAGTCCCCGACAATAACGCACTTCACTGACATCTCCGTCACGCCGTTCATGATTGCAGACAGTTCTCCTTCAGGTGTCTGCACTTCTTCTGAGAGATTCTGTGATAAAGTCCTTGCAACTCGGGGGGATACAGGGTCCACGAGATACCGCCCTGTGTGCGCCCCGCTTCCGTATGCAGGTGACAACCTTCAAAGCAGGCAACGTGCTCGCCTGCTTCGTGAAAACTCCACTTCGAGATGTGCTTTCTGAAGAACCAGCAAGTGTTTCCTCATATGTCTCCGAAGCAGTTAGTGTGTAGGGTCAGGGCTTCTCCAGCAGACGGGCTTTCGCGAAACCCTTCGGTTCGTTAGGCCATCTCGGCTCGCGTCTTTTCCGCTCGGTCTCCGGCGCAGCGTGGTCCGTCATGCACTTCTCCTCATCCTGCTCATCCTGCCCCAACCTTTGGTCAGAGGAAGGGTTGCCTTGAGAAAAAGGGAAGACGAGATGCTTTTAGCACACCAGAAAGAAGAATGTCACAGCACCGATAATGTTTAGAATCTGATATGTTCATAAGACGGAAGCCTCTTTTTTTTTATTAGTGTTTCTGCAGACAGCCGACATGTTCAAAAACATTTAGTCTAATATGGCGGACTGGTTCTCTGAATACAGCACCAATCTGTGATAATGTCAGGATTTAAATGCGGAAGTAGAGACGGGTATGTGGGTGTGACCCACAAATCCCAGTTTGCTCGTAAAAACTTAAGACAGGTGCTCATTGACAACAGGCTTCCCGAGACAAATGATCAAGCTTGCTTGTATGAAACGTTCCTCTTCACAGATTCTACTATGCTCCTTCTACGTTAAAACCCAATCTCTGCGAGTTCTGCAGCTCACACCCAAAACTGACGTCTGATGGCAGACAAGGATGTATCAGTTTGATACAGAAAGTGGCCAAACTTCTTCTAGAAGGTCCCTTCCCTGTGCAAAACTAAATGCATTCTTGATCTCAATCGATTTTTCTCCTGTATCAAACTAACTGGCCTTTAAGGGAAATCCTCCAAACCACCTGCCATGTCATACACTCATGCCGATGGAAAGACCTATCATCACGTAGACGGCAAAAATAAATCTATGGTTTTTCCACACTTTTGTCATATGAGCTCACAATAAGTAACCTCAGCCTCAAATATGTCAATGAATAGACAGAAATGCCAAAAAATGTTCTGCTGAAATCATTATTCCAGGATTATAGGAAAGCTGTGAATGTATTTATCCGTCTCTTGACACAATTGAAAAGAATGAAAGAAATAGCTGTCATACAAACGTTGGCCATGAAGGCGTCACCTAGAATTATGTCTAGTTAAAGTAAAACAAATGGTCCTTGAAAAAGATTACAAAGGAGAAGATGATTGGGCCTACCTTGTCAGTCACCTCAAACTCCAACGGGCGGATGCCTCCTTTGACGCTTCACAGTGTTGAAAACCCTTTATAAGTCTCACAGCTCTAAAAAATAATGAATAAAGAAACAAAGCATTTTGCCAATAGTTCAATTATAGATGGAACTACAACTTGCAGACAGACTCACTCAGCTCGGAGAAGGCAAAATGCGGCAGCTTCTTAGATGACTGGTTGGAAAGTGAAGCAGGAAAATGACAACGTATGAGAAACGGCAAGTGAACGCATCCGCTTGTTGGAGTGTGGAGGTGTGACTTTCTGAATCTACCGCTCACCACCCCCACAGCAGCTGTGCTTTACAACGAGGCCCCCTTTTCTCTTTCTTCATATCTTTTCCTCTGACTGTCATCGGTTTATGTGACTTTGCCTGCGCGTTTTACGCAGCAACAAGTACTGGTGCTCGTTTACAAAAGAGACTGCACTGTCGTGCTCAAGAATAATTATCCAATGGAGGGTGTTATGGTTGATGTTTTTAAAAGTCCATGTGACATTTCAGCCTGTTAACAAGTTCTTTAGTGATTTGTTTGTCTTAACTTCCTATGGGGTGAAGTATTATGCATTTTAGGAGGGTTGATTCTTTCGTATCTAATTTGGTTTTAGAGGTTGCAACAGCTATTAGTCCTGAGTAAGACTACTTTATGGGGCTTCTTGCTGATTTTCATGAATCGGTTTGACAGACATGTACACAATCCCAAGAGTAATAAAACAGTTTATAGGAACTTTTATAGGCTTTTGCCATGAGGAAAACTTTGGGAAAATGTGTGCCAACTGTAACACTCAGCTCACAGTGTGGGCATATGAAGTGAAATATTATTCAAGTACCCACAGAATAAACCATTTTATGAATGCAATATTAATAAAAATGCAAGGTAAGTGGATAGAAAAAAAGAAAATCTTTTTTTTGTATACTGTATGTAGATAGGTATGTGCTCAATGGATTTTGGGGGGGGTGGGCTCTGCAGCTGCTGATCTTGCTCTGCTTCACCAAGTTAAATCAGACAAAGAATTGCTTTGTAAAACAAAGGTTTTTTAATTAAGTGGATTTAGTTTTGTTATCTTTGCTGTAAACCCACTGTCCTTTGCCTGTCTTAGCCTCAGCTAACTATCTTAAAATGAAAAATTCAAGCTTATGCCTCTCATGTAAATTTTGTTGCAATTTTTTTAAGTTAGGTCCTTTTATGCACTAAACAATATGTAATGTCTATCAATGTTTTTTTTCTCAAAATGTTGATGTCTGTGTACATTCTGTTAGCTGTTGACAACTAATATATATTCAGTAATCTATCATCAGTCTGGACATAGACTGAAAATAAATACCGTAACTATAAAAAATAATTTCAACAAAAAAAACTAATATCAAAAGACAATAATGGGTATCATTGAAGTGTTGATTACACTTCACAAGTATATTCCTGGTTGAGTGAAATGTTTATATTTACACAAGTATGAGAACATTTCCTTTAAAATATGCAAACTTCTGCTTCTCTAGCATTGAACATAGGAGGTTTAGCCAAAGGAAAAATGCCTTCCTTGTTAGAGAACATGTGTTTTTCTGCTTCCCAATAACCCAAAATGGCCTTTCTTCGAATCAAAGTAAAGGGGAGCAAGGATGCCAGATAAAAATTACCTTTGTGTCATGGCTTAGACTGGATTAAAAAACCACACTGACCCAACAGAAACACATGGACAAATAATGACAAGGATAAACAATTCTATACAAATATGGTTTTATTTCACAATATAACATCTTCAGTAAAACTTTATGAACAATATCGATAATTTCATGTGTTTACAGCTGCACTTACAAAGGGTAAAACTTATCTTTTTCAAACAGGTAGAAAAACCTTAGCAGTTTTAAGCATAAAAAAACTGATGTAGCCACACTTGGAAGACCAATGTTACAACACTTGGCGCACCGTGTTTTACATAGCTACCATACATGAGCTGAAAACAATCAACTGGCCTCAAAAGAGAAGAACCCTTAACCATTGCAGTCACCTGAGTTTAAATAACAGTTTATTAGCAGCTAATATTTGTTTGTACTATTATCAAAGTGTACTGTTAAAAAGGCAACGTGCCTCCACACAAAGGAGACCAAAGAAGTCACAGTAGGTGCTGCTAAACCTGCTTGATGAGGCGGTTCGACCACATCGACATCGTCTTTGATCGTCCATGACGTTTCATGCGTACCTCGTGGTGAAACTAAGACTTTAAAACAAGAGCTAAAGTTCTCTCCTCCTTTAAAGCATTTCAGCTTTATGATGCAGAAAAGCATAAAATGTCATGATAACCGTCTCAAATAACTAATTACTTTAAAACTGGTTGTGGAGTAAGATGCAAGTAGACCCCATGTGACTGGGATTCAAATAAAATATTAGCACTAACAGTTCAAGATGATGTTTACATATTAATGTATTCATCATGGAGCCTGTAACACACACAGGACTTGTTCATTTTAAAACATATGGAGGTAAATATACACATATGGAGTAAAATATACACAGATTTGACATTAAAATAAACACATGTAATCTATACAGATGCATAAAATACCTCATTTCTTACCAATGCAGTCCTTTTTCCACATGAAGAGAAAGCAGAGTAGACATAAAATGAAACTAGTGTCAGTGCAAGCAGCAGTTCTCTCTCTGGCGGCTCTGTAACTGATTGAAGCCAAGAGACTCATGTTATGCACGTGGTGTATCGTGTTCAACTTGTGCTAAAGAAGTGAGGAATGAGAGAAGACGAGAGCTGAACTGCTGATCTGAAACCGTTCACCTCAAAGAGACAGAGATGAGACCTGGCTTTTCAGTGAACCTGCAAACATACATTGGTAGAAGAAAAGGTGGGTGAAGACGAACATCTCTCGGTCTTTTTTTTTTGTGAAAAGGTGTGTTACGTGTGTGCACACGTGTACCTGTAATGTTTGTTGGTGAGGTAGTCTATAACAGCGGGGCGGATGCGGGCCACTCCCCCCTGGCTGTGGTTCCCTCTTCCTGTGATTACAGAGAGCTGAGGTTGACAGAGACCCTGCTCACAATCTGCACACAAGGAGGCCGAAGGGGAACAAAAAAAAAAAGACAGAATACAGTTAGTGGACCCATGATAATGGAATGACAGAAGTATTACAGCAATAACGAAGGCACATTTAATTTCCCTGTGTACGTCGCCATGTATAGCTCAGACTTTGTTGTTCGGACCGCATGCAGGTACCTGCAGTTTTTTTCTCTAAGACCTGACCCAGATGTTCCAGGGCCTCATTCACATGAAGCCCATGGAGGTCCAGAATGTTTCTGGGCAGCAGCGATGAGTTGACCCGGTTAAAGATCTGAGCGGCTGCACGCTGGTTGGCTTCACGCATCCGCTGGCCGTGCATGTGGCCCTATAAGGAGGTTACAGACAAATCTTTACACCCGAGTATACCATCCCATGGTGATCTCACAGTATTTTACCAAATGTGGATAAATGGATATGTTTAGTCTGTTTGATTAGACGGAGTTGATGCAGGACGGGCGAAATAGGAAAAGGTGGATGACGTGCTATAAAGGAATCAAAGCTGGGACTCGCCGGCCTTTTGGTGCTAAACTAGCAAATAAATGACAAAACATAAACACTAATTTACCTGTTGTGCATAAAACGAGGCCACTTCTTTGCGGCCCTGCTTGTAGGCTTCAGCAGCTTTGGCAAAGCTCTCGAGTTGTCTCGTCCTCTGAAGGCTGGCCTCAGCTCTAAAGTCCTCGTACTCTGGGTCTTCGGTATCCTGATAGTTCAGTGCAGCTGATTCCAGGGGCTTTTGCCTCTAAGAAAAAGATAAAACCACTGTGATATGGACAGCTAACGAGGGGAGTGGAAAATCAATATTAATCCATAGAAATGCAGTCTCTCTGGCTGCTGAACTTTAGGGAAATTGAACCTATGCTGGAGGACATTTTTGCATTTTAGGAGCTTTTTTTTTTTTTACACCTGCAAAAGACACACACAGCAGATCATGTGACTAAACAGCAAAAGTGTTCCGCTGCTCTGTTTGCCTCCCTGTCTTTCAGTACCTTTTCTCTTTCCCTGCTGGCGGTTCTGTGATGGTCAGAGAGAGGAATTTCTGGAGCAATAACCGTCTTGGCGGGTCCCTCGTTCAGTAAAGAGCGAAGAAACTGCTCTGTCTCCGTCAGTTTATAGCTACAAAAAAACACAACAAAAACAGACAGGTACAGAATTCAGGTTGGATAAACCCCATTTCTGGCATCACTTATTTATAACCAATAAATAAGTGTAGAAGAGCAGTAAATGAGTTCATTATCCCTTTTAAAGACTTGGACAAACACATTAAAAGTAAAAGTGCGATTTAGAGCACAATCTGCCTCCCAGTGGAAGAATGTAGGGTCTCTTCGAGATCTTAGTTAAAAACCAAAATCAATTTATGAATGAGAAGAAGGTGCCAAATTAAACCCTGGGCAACCTAGATATATCACAACTGGGGTGATACGGAAGCGATGTGTTTGCTTTGAGAGGACCAAAGGACGACAACACGCTGTTTCTCAACAGAAAACATCACATTTTATATGTGTGTGGAACTTTAAATGATATCTGAAAAATGTTTTTGTAAAAGTTTTGCCTGTGTCCGTGTGGGTTCTCTCTGGATATCGCTGCTTCCACCCATAGTCCCCAAACATGTATGGGTTAAAAGGAGACTCTTAATTGCGCCCTTACGAATGAATGGGAATGTGGGCGGTTGTTTGTCTCTGTGTGGCCCTGTGATCGACTGGCCACCTGTCCAGGCTGCACCCCGCCTCTCGGCCAGTGTCGGCTGGCACAGGCTGAAGACCCTATGGGACCCTACCAGCACTGAGCTGCGCACACACCGGGCTGAAAAGACCCACGGGAAGCGCGCTTACATTAGCAGCCTGGGCGGAAGCAGGTTTCTTCTCTTCTTGCAATTACAGGATAACCGCAATCGTCCGTCCGAGCGGACAGCGTCACAGCTGTTTTTTCTTACTTGTGGTCTCTGAAGATGTCCTGGAGAAAAATCCTGTCGATGGTGGGGAACAGGGAGAACAGCTGCTGCTCTTTTAATAAAGTTGCTCCATCCCGCTGGTCCAGGTCCGCACGGCTTTTTCTGGTCTTACAGAGAGAAATTCAAACAGATGTTAGTATAAACAAACGAAGAAGAATGAGATGTTTTTTTTGTTTGTTTAAAAAAAAAAAAAAAAAAAAAGGATCAAGCTGTTACCTTTTGCAAAGTCTGTTGCAAAGCCTGCTCCTCTTTTATAATATCTCTGAGGGAGATGGGTGGATGGGACACACTCCAGTGGTCCATGTATGGAATGGGACCAGAGGCCCCATGTTGCCCCTTTTGTGGTGATAGTGTCCTGTCTTGTGGCCTATAATTGCCCCCCTGTGAATTCACCCTCTGTGATGAACCTAAACATTCAAACATGTACATTAAAAATGTATTTAGAGAGTGCGCTATTTATCCCTCCGTGACAGGCATGTTTGCATGTTTTTGTATTGTATTGTGTGCAGCAGTATTGGTTTTATGTGTGTGTTCCAACTCACTTTCCTGAAGCAAGTGAAAAGAAAGCGCCGCTTGTCGTTGCCTTTCCTAAAAGACAAAATCAACATCAAGACGTGCAGACAGAGGCCGTCTCTCGGTGCTATTAAGAACATGGGAGCGCGTCCGTGACAGGACGGAGATTCAACTACACCTGGATGTTTTCCTTCCACTTCTGGTGAAGCATTTTAGCCAGATTCAGGTCCATCAGCACGGAAAAGTCCTCTTCGTGGCATGTTCCTGAATCTAGTTAACCAGACAGGACAACTTAGAAATTCAAGGATGTCAAATTAAAAGAAAAAACTAACAAAAAAACCCACAAAAATAAGCTTTGACTAGACTAACTTGGACTTTCATTCCTTGTAAAAAATATAATTAAAAAAAACATCTGTAAATTACCAGTGCCTTAACAGAAGCTGGAAAGCTATGCTGGGTATCTAAACAGCTTCTTTAGGGATAGCTCATGGTATCTGTCAGTGGTGTATTTTCCCCTTGAAAAGTTGGAACTTTGTACCTCTGGGCATTATCATTTATCACCAAAAGAGGACAAAGTTTAAACACTCCTTTTCCAAGATTAATTTATTGATCCCCCTCCCCTGCCTACAGGATGAAATAGGAGAGAGAGGAAAACATTCTTCTTAAATCAGCTTTATTGGCAGCTAATTACCAATGTTTGCTGTCACTTTCAACAAAACTAAGATAAACATGCTATAATGATGTTGATCCTCCAGCTGACGCTGATCTTGATAAGACAGATGCCTCAAAGCGACGGTTTAGATTCTAGGGTGGAAAACAGGGCTTATTATCCTCGTTATGTTAACAGGCCTCTGATTTTCTTTGGTGATTCACACATATGGGACACAGCATAAGAGAGACTCCTGTATCATTCCTAAGCCAAAGTAGCATAACAGGATGTTCTGGTTTGGTGCTACAGCTCTCTCCGGGAATAAGGTGCATCAGTATTTTTTATTGAAAGTCAAAGTGCTACTCGAGTTGGCATTTCAGTTTAACCCTACCACTAAAAAATTGATTTTCCGTGGCGATTCCTATGAGTTAGTTACCTTGGTCGAGTCCAACAGGACCAAACAGCTCAGTTAACTGCAGCGCCAGCTCAGTGGGCAGTTTCAGCTCCACGGTCTGAATATCCAGATGTCGGCTCCGTTTCTCCTCCTTCCTCTGTTTCTCCTCCTTCCTCTGTTTGTCCTCTCTCTCGATCTCGGCCAGCTCGGCCTGCAGCAGCCGATTGATCTCCTCCATGTTGGCCACCTCGTCCTCGGTTTCAACCCTGAACTCCTCAATTATCACTTCCTCATCCAGGGTCGCTCTGCAGGCTCCTCTGGCTGGGCCGGGCTCTGGTATGTTTATCTGATCCCGGTCGTCGCCTTGCCCGGGCTCTTTTGCGACTCTCGGCTGACACAGTTCTGTTCGAGAAGCTCTTTCCGAGTCTGAAGTTGCATCTGATTGGTCCTGGTTTGATGCACCTCCCAAACTCTGCGCCTCTGCGTTGAAGGAAGTCCCAGAAGCCGACTCCGCTTGCTCTCCTTTAGTCTGTCCCTCTTGTTGAGGCTCACCTACCACGTCGGGACATCTCCTGCTTTCTGCGGCCTCACCGGAAGCTCCGCCCACACCGGACGTTTTGATGTGTTCATGCTCCTGCTCTTCAGCCTCTTCGTCCCTAAAGAACCTCTCTCCCGAGTCCAGCAGCAGGTTGGTGGTCCACTCCAGGTCCTGGTGGCACTTGTCGTACAGATCCTCCAGTGTGTCGAAGCCGACCATTTTAAAATGGCTGCTGAGGATGCGCAGGTTCTCCAGACGGCCTCGGGTTACCCCGACGTCCTTCTCCTCCACCTGTGTGCCCTTCTCGTGCACCACGCGGTAGGGAACCTCCGCGTGGCCCGGCGGGTGAACGCCGGCTCCCGCGCCGGACGCGGGGGAGCGCCCCGGCACGAAGCGGGAGGAGTCGCCGCACACGACCGCGAAGGCGCCGGCCGTTTCCTCCGAGCCGTCGTGGTGAGCGAGACGCCAGAGAAGTGCGAAGTCTGTGGGTTCTGTCTGAGAGGAGCGGCCCGTTCCGGCCAGATGAGGAGGAGGAGGTGGAGAAGCGGGAGGGTGGGGGGGTGGCGGCTGAGCAGAGGGGTCCGGACCTGGATCGGGATGGAAAGCGGAGTCGCGTTCAGGGCGCAAAGCAGATGGGGCGTCCGGGTTTGGGCTGCTGTCGGGGTTTCCGGCCGCGGGGTCGGGAGCGTCCGGCTCGTCGGGTGAAGCAGCAGGGCGGTTCTGAGTGAAGGTCAGGGCCAGCTTGATGGGCTTGCCGGCTCTCCGACCTTGCGGCTGCTTTCGTTCCTGACTGCCTCCGCCGCTGTCCGTTTCCTCGGAGCCCCCACACGCCGTACTCTGAGAGGTCTCGTTGGTACGGCGTCCATCGGCCTCGGCATCAGCCTCTCCGAGGTGTTCACCCGGGTCCGCATCTGCGTCTTTGTTGCAGAGGGTTTCGTCCACTTTGGGGCGCGTGCTGGTTGATTTCGACACTTCAGACAGAGTTTCTGTCCTGCTTTCCGTCCCAGCGCAGTCCCTTTCCGTGACAACCTTAACCTCCTCTGGTCCTCGATGTTTTCCGGTGGTTGAAGAGTCGGCTGCCATCCAGTCCAGCACGCAGTCGGGCAGTTCACCTCTGCTGGCGCCGTCTCCGTCCTGCTGTCTGTCCTCACTGCTGGGATCCTCAAACGCACCCTCGCCGCCGCTCTCCCTCTGGCGTTCCTCCCCCGAGCTGGTAGAAGCGGAGCGGGAGCTGGAGGAGCTGGTTTGACTTGGAGCGACACCGGTTTGAATGAGATCCAGAAGCTTCTGAAAAGCTGTTATGTCAGGGCCTGTCTTCGTACTGGTTGTTTTTTCATTGTTACTAGCTCCTGCCTGAGGTCCCTTTCCACTCTTCACTCCGCGCCTTTCTCTTTTCCTCGCTGGTCGCTGCTTCAGGGAGCCTTCAGACGGCCAATCTCCCACAAAGTTTAACGTCTTGGGCGCTTCCTCCCCCTCCTCCTCACACCTTGTCATCTCACCGTCCTCCGGCTTTTCCTCTTCTGGTTGGTTGGCGTCTTTCACCACATCTGCTGGCTCTGCCTGCTCAAAGCCAGACCTCCTGCTTGGCCTTTCTCTCCGAACTCTCTGTCCAATGGACTCAGAGAAGGCCGCTTGCACCGAATCGCCGCAGGTCTCTTCGTTCATCACCGACTCCACAACACAATCTGGGATGCCCCCGTCTCCTGCGGGGGGGTTCAGCTCTAACCAGGAGTCCAGCTCAGAGTCCAGCTCAGAGTCAAGCTCACCAAAATCCATCTCATCGTCCTCCTCAGAGGCACCAGGAACGTTGTTTTGTGTTCCAGAGAGTTGGAGATGGAGCGACTCGGAAGATTGGCAGATGTCGTCCTTTTGCGCCGAAACCTCTCCGGAGCCGCCGACTGACGACACATCGGGAAGGGAGGACAAAAGAGGGGCAGGGTGGGATTTTTTACAGCTCTCAGTTGACTTCGGCTGACATACGAGGTCAGGACATGTCGTTTCAGAGGAGGCGGGTCTAAAAGAAAAGCGAGAGGAAGATTTGTAGTGTTTGTTTTGCTACAAGTGGCAACAAACATACAAAAAAAACAATAGACAAGTATGATTTGTCACCATCTAGTCTTTATCTGTAAAAGCACGTCTTAAAATTAACTCTGAGCACAGTTTCAACACCAACTTAGATTAACCTAATAATAGAAAAAAATTCATCTTACGAAATTAATCTTTAAACATGCCTTAAAGGAAACCTACTGAAAAACTAGAATCTAGAATTCCCTAAGTCCCATAGATGACAATGAAATATCTTCAAATAATGCCTAAATTAGAAAAGTTAGATTTTTTCCAGCCATAACGATACATAAAAGTTGGATTAGAGCAAAGTTAGGGGGGGCTTGACTATTTTAAGCATCAATGTCAAAAAGTCTTAGTGAAAGGGGATCCTGAACGCCCCATCACATTCGAATCCTCAGGTCATATCACCTCAAAATCAAAATACACCTTTTGTGTGTCTTAAAATGTACTCTTCTTTTTCCAAATTTGATTTGGGACTCATTTTGCACGGTGGCTAATTACAATCTGTATGAAAAAAAGATAACTACCTTCATCTCCTCCGTCAGTAATGAAAGAAAACCTTTAGCTTTGTTCTGATAGACCAAGACAAAAAGTAAATAAATAAATAAAACAGGACTGTTTCCTTTTGAGAAAGTTTCTTTGCGCTAGAAAGTCACAGGGCTTTTGTTACTACAACTTCCTGGACACGTGTCGCCTCTATCATCTGAGCAGGAACGAGCTTATGTGCATGGAGAAAGTGTAAAGGAAACGGCACTCACTGTGAGCTTTTGTTCTCTGGAGGCGGACGCTGTTTGACCTCAGGCGCTTGCGAGCCCATGATGGACTGGACGGTGACGCAGCGCTCGTATCCATTCAGCATGCGGCGGATGGTTTCCACGGGGACCTTGTGTGCGGTGCGTCTGGAAAACAGCACACGTTATCCTCGGACTGAAACTTTTCAGCCGACACGATACTGTCCTTCTGCCCCTCTGACCTCTCCAGTTCTCTAGGCTTGTGCTTCCACCAGCTGTCCGGCTCTCTGAACAGCACTTTATAGCCATGTCTCAGCGCCTAGGACGGAGAGGGCACTGGTCAGTCTCTGAGGCCATTAAACTCCTGTGTGGTCAAGCAGGTCTAAACATTTGCTGCAATAACTGTTCCTCAAATCTAAGGTTTTCTGCGGTTTATTGCATTCTCTGGTATACTGACACCGCTCTGAATGTCTGAAAATGCAGACAGGATAGAAAGAAAACTTTAACATGCTTAGCTCCGTGACAATGCAGCAAAATTGATGCTTAAAAATGGGTTTTACGAAGCTCTTCCCATCATTTACCGACTGACCTGAGCCACATAGGGCTTCATCTCCCAGCCCTGCATGTTGGTGTTATCGATGATGATGGGGTGGGTGCCCTTCTTGAAAGCCTCTCTGGCTGCAGTGCAAAGGTGGTGCGAGAGAAACAAGGCATTTGTTGTGAAACTGAACAGCAATCGATTGCAGAGATACAGGAAGAAAAAGCAGACAGGGGTCATTCAACTTGTGGTCACTCTACGACTTCGTCTAAGTGCAGCTCGTGTGCCATGAACCTCGCTTGTGGTTCCACTCGTGGGCCTCCCCCAGCATCGCCGGGTCAAACCGGTACCCTCCATTGTGGGTGAAATAGTCGTCAGTGCTTAGTATTACTCCACCGGGGTTATTGTGCAGCAAGGCTCTGCAGGGGAACAAAAAGAAAAAAAAAGTATTTTAGGTGATGTTACAGCAGCTGTAGCGGAGGTCCAAGACTCCCATGTTACAGAAGTATAGGCGCAGTCCACCTCAATCACTTGTGTTTCACCACTTTTTATTTTTAGACCCATACGATTGCTTTGTTTTGTTTTTTTAAAGCAGAAATGTAAAAGATGAATGTCAGCACCATTTGCTGGGCTGTAAACTGCAACGAGGACAAGGTAGGTATATATATATATGTAATAAAAAGAATTTTATAAAATATTTTATTTTTTTCTCTGTAAGTCTTGAAAGATTTGGAAATGTTCGCTGTCAACACAGCTCCTCTCACAGCTCAGTAAAGTTTAGTTTTTCGTCTTTACCTGCATTGGTCTCAGAAAAGGACACTTTTCAAAGAATCCCAAAACTTCAATAAAGAAAAAAAAGTGGATAAAGCACATCTGAAAGATTTATTAGGGCTGTGTCTTTTTGTTTATTAGTTTGGTCTCCCAGTCACCACTCAATCACAGCCAATAGCTTCAATACAATATTAGATAGAAGATTTACTGATCTGAATGTTTACCTTGCCAGGGTGGTTTTGCCAGATCCTGGAGCACCACGGAGGAGCACGAGCACTTTCCCCTGCAAACGGAGCTTGTTGAGCTTGACAGGGGCCTGAGGAGAAGAGGGCCGGTTCCAGGCCTTTGGGATAGTAGCAGTAGGTTTGAGGGGGGCCTGGCTGACAGCGCCCTGGGTGAGCCAGGGGGAGGCGTTCCTGTTCAGGCTGAGCCAGCAGGGGGGGGTTTGAGCCACAGGGGTTATGAAGGCGGGTCCTTCCTTTCCGGGCAAACGGGGAGAAAACACGGGTGCCTCCAGGTTCCAACATGGTCCCAAGAGACTAGGTGGATTGTTGTTTAGCGAGCTGGCTACAGAACTGGTTCCGCGGCCTGCAGCCTCAGGTCCTGCAGGTGCAGTCTTCTCTGACAGAGAGGGAGGCGGGTCCTGCTTTTTATACACCTGAAAAGCTGAGGGGCGACCAAACGCTGACAGATTCCAAGGAGGTTTGGGCTTGTCGGAAGGCATTTCTGTCATCAGGTGTTTAAAATCCAGCACACCTCCCTGTGGCTCAGCGGTGTTGTCCTCCCATGCACTGACCTGATTGGGGGGCAACAGAGCCCCAGATGAAGGCTCCACCAAGCCTCTGGGTGCAGCATCGGGGCCCCACTGAAGATGCTCTGGAGGTGGAGGGAAAGATTTTGAAAACAAGCAGCTGTGCTGCTCCCCCCTAATGTCTTGCTGCATGGTCAGTGTATCCAACTCTTGGTCAATAAGCAAGTCCAGCTCCTCTGTCAGCAGGTCAGTGGGTAGAGGTGAGGGGGGCTGTTGCGATGAGGACCCCAAGCCTCGGCCTGGGTCAGAAAAGTCTTGGGAGCTGATCAAAGCTGCAGCGGTGTGCTCGAAGCCTGAAGCCGGAGCCGGGATTGGGGCCGCACCCTCAGCCGCCACAGACAGCTCCAGGAGGGAGTCCATTGCGTTTTCAACTACGATGCACAAAGAAGACAAGAAGAAATAAATTAATTCACACATAATTTCCTCCATTTTTTTCTCTCCCAAAGTTTGTAGAAACATGGAATCAATATCTCAAACATAAGACAACAAAGCAATTCAGTGGGGAGCCAAGTGGGAACCCAAAACAACACCTTACAGAAATGGTCAAACTACTAGTCATGACATTTTGAATGGCTGACAATTAACACACTGTTGCTTTTACTGCCCTGTAAAAAAAAAGAACTTTTGGTAACTATGCAGGCCATTTCTTTCTTATCAAAAACCGAGAATCACTTCATGTTTAGCTATAACTATAACTCTGACAGGGGTCTAACAGACATAACTACATAGTTTCTGTCAACTCGGCAAGACCTATAGCATTCCCACGGCTCTGAACCGGGGCAACAGGTGGAAGAAGAAACGTAGACATGTTTACCAGGAGAAAATGATAGGCTCAGCTTTAGGCTGTCAGCAGTACAACTGATATGTAACTATCACGGGGCAGTTATCGTGTGCTACAAGCGCTTTAACCCGAAAGCGAGTCAGCTAACTATTTAGCCAAGTTTCACCGCCCACGTTTCACCGGTCAGGCAGCAGGTTGGACAACCGAGCCTTCGTTTGTTGTGGTACCTTTAAAGTCACACTCGGACAACACGATGTGTATGACATCCGGGTCCAGGTGGGAGAACATCTCCCGCATGCTCTTCACGATTTTCTCCTTGTCAGCGGAGCTGGGCGCCAGGGTGCTAAGTGGGAAGTTGTTGTTTGCCATAGCTTGGTCATGTCCCGGACGTAGTGGGTATCCCGTGTAGGGGCCCAGGCTTCCTCCCTCCGGCGGCCCCCCGGGCTGCCTGGCCGGGCTCTGGCCGTTTTTCTTTCTCCGAGGCATACCGTAAAGCGGGCGCCTGCTCTCATCAGCCACTAAAGGAGTTAACTACCCGCTGGTAAGGCACATGAGGGAGGCCCGAGACTCCAAGCATGCTTCTGACATTGGCTCTACACAACAAAACTACAGCAACTCAAGGTTATCATACCCAACAGCGCTCCAAGCGGTGGAAATTCGACAGAAAACATAAACGACAGAAAACATAGGCTGCGTCCAACGTTGGTGTACAACACCGGATGTAGTTACCTAAAAAAATAAAAGCTTGGCCTCCTTGTGTGTTCGAAAATTTCTTATGTAATCTAACTGTTACCATTTTACAATTTAAGGCTCAAACACTCAGACTCGGAGAACGTCTCTAATCTGATTACCCTAAAATAGTGTTAACTTGATTGAAATTGATTAATATTTAATGTAGTGCCACTATCACAATCCACATGTCACCAGTAGTTACGACGTAATAGATACTGGCTCAGCGATGACAGTTGTGTTTTTTTAATCCCGACTATGAACGGAATTAAAAGCTACATTCAACTATTTGTTTTCAACTACTGATATCTCTATAATTATTGCTTTTATTTTTGTAAGTCGTAGTGTATTTGAATTTACATATTTGTGGACAAACGTGTCGAATAGATTTTAGCAACGAAAAACATGTTTTCTATGTTAATTTTAAAATAAGACAATGCGGAATTACTGTCACTGGTGCAATGGGTTAATGAAGTGAAGAAACTTTAGTCGGTAGGTGCTATTTGTTTCCAAATCCCGCCATGAATTTGGAGCTGTGTGCTCCAGAGAGACCGAGGGGGGCGCTCTGCACCCATCTTTCACACAGCCAGCATTGACTGAACGGAGACAGAGCTTTGTGCCGAAAACTAAGCTCAACCTGAGTCAGACTAATGAATTAAAACGGCCCATTTGAGAGGTAAATACTAGTGTGGGCGCGTTTGCCAAGCGTCCCGGGTTATATGTCGTAGCTGTTTATCTGGAGATATTTTTATTTCGCATTTGTTGGGGTGTTTAAAACCATCCGTGGGGCAAGTTGTTGGTGAGAGAGGAGGGCTCAGGGCGACGGTAGCAGCTCTGCCTCGCCTGTGAACTAGCGGCAGTACGGAGAGATGCTTGGAAGTTGGAAAAAAGACTGTAACAAGTAAATTAGCTATTTTTTTCTACTTCCCAAAGTAGTTTCATTAGTCGGAACCCATGGGAACTAAGCACGGGAATGGCTATTTAAGGAAAAGATGATAGGATACTTCACTTCCTCAGTGATTGTCTGTAGACCGAGATGTGATGGGTACCTGGACAGTTTGCGGCCTAGGCTAGCGAAGTAGGCTAACCAGATAGCACGGCTAACGCGTATTAGCCGCTCTCTGCTAACTCTACTTCCTTCCCGCAAAATGCTAACCTATGTTGTTTGCAAGGCAGCTAGCACGCTAGCTAATTTGATAACCTGTATGACAGTAGATAGACACCGGCTACCCTCGTGTTGATCGGAAAGTGGTTTTCCGACAAAACTGCTCTACAGATTGGCATAATATCATCGAAGCGGTGGGAGAATTCGTTTCTGTGTACAGTCGTTTGTTTGTGAAAAAAATATACGGAAAATGCAGACCTGATGTTTAGCTGAGGTAATTTAGCATACAGGCTAATAAGATGCACGGTGTTGGTTCAGTGATGGCTTTCTCTGCCAGAAGAGTTTTGGACGCAAATGTCGTTGAGTGTATAGGTGTCATTTGAGCAGTTTTGTGGAGCGGAAGCGATGTTTAACTGGGCAGAATGATGCTTAAAGCCAGGTTTTGGTAAGTGCGGTAGCATGGTTGTGTTGAACTTTTGTTTTCTGACCCATAGAGGCCAGTAGAAGACCGTGTGGACCATACATCAACGAGCATGGAGTTCCCGCAACAGCAGAAACCGGCGGGGGATGGAAAGATTATCTATCCGCCCGGAGTCAAAGAGATTACTGACAAAATCAGCAACGATGAGGTGGTCAAACGATTAAAGGTACGGAAAGTCACGTTCATTGTCCCCAAACTCAAGCAACAGAAAGAAGCTCTTGACCCATTTTGAAGTGTTAAGTCTCTGACATAACACCCAAACCCCTTAGCTTTGTAAACTCACACCTTAAGTCATCAGTGGCACTGTTTTGGCACACTGTTATGTGTATCATGACTGTGAGCAGTTTTCATCCTATTGTTGAATTGAATTAGATTAACTTAATTATCTGCTTACTTGATAATTGTGTAATTGAAAGCCTGGAGCTTAACACATGATATTTACCATTTGTGCCTCCATTTCAGAGTATGTTTCATGGTCTCACACCCACTATGTATGACAAACATGTTTGTGTTTACGATACACTTTAACCTACGCCAACTCACAAGGATACAAGAGAATCAAGTGCACTTAGGTTATTTACAAAATACAGTTGTACTATTAACAGTCTGCTGGAGGTGGAAAGCAGATCTTCAGGTTGGTTTATAAGAAACGAAAGAGAAAGATAAGTGTTGTTAGTAATGATGAGAGGAGGAAAAAGGTTTTTAATAGGGAGGAAAACAGTCTGGAGTGCTGTGCTCTTGGTGGTTGGGTGGCAACCCCAGACAATGTTCTTTGGAGGGATGAAGGAGCTGTGGGTTGACCTGGGTCTTTATGAGAGTGTTGAAGTTGTACTGCTGTGCAGACCTGTGTATTTGTATTTGACATGAGCACCTACAGGTAGCAGGTGTAGCTCAATGAACAGCGGGGTTGTCCAGCGTTCTGGACCATTTGCATTGGTTTCAACATGGAGGCTAGGAGGCCTGACAGAAAGGCATTGCAGTCAAAGTGCCTAATAACCAGGCGACAGTAACTGGAGCTGGGTAGCTTGTTTTGTCATGGCTGGCCTGATCTTTCCTATGTCAAATGGTGGATAGTGCTAAGACCATGTATCAGACACCACACGATCAGAGACGGCCAGCCGGTCATCAGTCACAGCACCCAAGTGCCTCACAGTCCGAGAGGTCAAAAGGGATTGTTGATTTGTTCAACCTCTCTGCGTCTTACCTTTACATACTCTTTCCTTCTTACATACCAAAAGCTAGAGCACAGCTGAACTGTCAGGGAGTCACATGATTCAATAGACTCCTTCACGTGAACCCCGCCTGTTTTTAAAATGCAGCCAAAAACAACAATAGTCCAGCTTTATTATGCGTGATCATAGCTGCTATAAATAACTAATACGCAGACCAAGACGACGGTTTAACACAGAGGTTTAGTTGGTATATCATTGCTGTGACGTATCTTTCACTGTGTTCCGATGTTTGTGTTGCTTGTAGATTGTGTCACAGGCTGGTTCTCCCAGCATGTCTGTTCTGACCTCATTTGTAATTGAAAACCATCTAAACCGAGTTCGGGCGAGGCGTATAGAGTCGCACAGGTCTTTTAAGGTATTAATGGAAACCCTCCCCCTATTCAATCCAGTGTGGTGTTGTTTTGGACATTACTGTAGAATGGAGGGTCGGGGTTAGGGTTGGGCAGCAAGTGATTATATATCAACCGAAACTGTTTCGCTTTGGTGGATCCAGACAAATTGAACAGACCTGGTTTGAATTTTATTGTTTTATTTGCCCAACCGAAACCACTAAAACCGCACAATGACCAAACATCTGGAGCCAAACTATGAGCAATCTAACCCCTTTAGAGACAAATCCATTTATGCACTGCAGACTACTGGAAGTCCAAGTAAAGGCTGCACCACATAAAGCACATCTGATTATGAAAGATATGTGGACTTCATTGGTAAATTAAGTTGGGTTACGCGTACTCTGCACCAGATGCAGCTTTTCGTATTCATGTTTAACAGCTGTTCAATACACGTTTGAGTGTTAAAAAGGTGAATTGCGATGAAATTGCCAGGCAAGGATAGATTATTAAATCAAATAGATTATTAAAGGCCATGAGCTGTGTTCCAATTGGCAGGGTGCCCCTCGACTTGTACTAACTCGACTTTACCTTCCGGCACTGTTAACACAGCAAACAACCATGGCCTTGGCGGCAAAAAGTGGGCGGAAGGGCATGTTGTTGAATGTCCAAGTCAGATGTTTATAGATCATTTGAGTCAAAAGACTGACATTAAAAATACGATCTGTGGCCTCGGTCACATAGTCGGAGAGACACCGGCAGCATAGCATTTAATAAGGTGGTAGATTATAGGGCAACACAGTTTTCAAATACAGACCACCTCCGTCACGAAACCAACGCCCTAATTCTGTAGTACAGAGAAAGATTTATACTGTTTTAATCTGATAATGTTCCACGTCATATGGCTTTGACCTCAATTCATTCAGAATTGTTTTGGTGTTTTTAAACATCGTACAGATACGCTTGCTGCACTTATTACGTCCACATTTGCTCTCAGCTTTAGCTGTTGAATCATTTCCACAGCAGCACCAGATTACTGATATTAGCCTTATCTTTTGGGACAGTTAAAGCCTGTCGAAAAATGAATTGGCTACACGAAGATACCAGAGGATATAGCTCCTTAAAGACGCTCTCTGCTGTGTGTGTTTTTAGAAACAATTTTGCGTGTTTCGTGTAGAGCCAGGAAGTTTGACCGTGCAAGCGTCCCGCAGCAGAGGCAGCGCTCTAAATGCTCTGACAAACAAAGCTCCACTGTTGGGCTGATTTTCTGAAAAAACATTTTTCCCACAAATTAATGAAAACTTCAACAAGTTCTCAGTTTTGTTTCTGCTTTCCGAACTCCAGACACGTTTGTGCTGGAGAACTTCCTAGTGTGTGTGTGTGTGTGTGTGTGGTTGAGTTGCTGTGGACATGAAACGTGAACCGTTATGTCGCTTGCGTGTTGGTATTCACAAACTAGGACACATCTGAGATCAATGACGTGGTTGTGACCGATCAGGAAAGCTCTCGGAATCATGGTCCCTGGTCGACACTTTGTGTTTCAGGCTGTCGTTTTTCGGTTATAAAAGTACTTTAACAGGATGTCTGGCCCCGTTACCTGCCAAGTGCCATAAATCGTACAGACCCCTGACGTTTACAGGATAGCGAAGACTGCGAGCGTTCTGATGAACCTTGCTCTTATATAACCGCTGATCGGAAGCATGGAGCCATGGCCAATGCGTGAAGATGTGTGTCCAACTCCATTTCACCCTGCCAGGAAAGCCAATGTTAGCCTGCCAGCTATTTTCATACGCTCTTAACCTATGGGGTAGATGCATTTAAAAGCATGCTTTCAGTCTAAGCCTTCGTAGATTCTCTCTGTGGTTTAAGCATCGCAATATGCCGTCATAATACACAGAACAGCTTTTGTATGTCACTTCAGTGTTTGACATCGTCCTGTTTGGGATAGATTCTCTGTGTTTGTGCAAGGAAATACATATCTGGTTTTGATAAATTGCATTAATTTAGCTTTACCGTAGAATAGTTGCAAACTTGAGTTGCGTGTTATCATCGTGTTTAATGTGATGTAACATTGAACACGTGATGTGTAGCCTTCAATTTTATTTGTTTTATGATAATTGTCTGTGTTTTAGGTCCTACTAGACAATTGAACAGGCAGCATAGGACCAGTGAGGGTCCTCGTGGTTGTCATATTCGCTCTTTATCACCAAAAATGAGATGTACAGTGATTCATTCCTCCGTCGCTGTCATACCAGCAGTGTCATATGGGAAGTGTGAACCTTAGAGGACATGTTAAAGATGAGGAACACAGAGCAGCAGAAGTAGGGTAGTTTGACTTCTGATCAGCTGCTCATATGATTCCAGTTTGCGTAAATCACAGGGCAATAAACAGTCCTCTGGTGTTTCTAAAACGAATAGCCAAGGCACATATTTGTTTTTTCTTCCTCACATGAGCCAAGCCAAATTTGAAAGCTTTTAAACCTTAGCCGAAGCCTCTGCTTCCCATTTCTTATTACTTCCAAACACTCTCACCCACTGCTTTTTTATAACTTATGCAAAGGACTGTTTGTTAGGCTAATATGAGTTTTTATGGGAAAAGAACATTTAGTTATGGAAACATTTGAGTGCTGGAAGCGCTTGAAACAACGTGCGGCTCTTCTTCTGACAAATCAGCCATGATTAGTGTTGACAGTCCTGAGGTGGCATAAAAGATCCAGATTTCATGGAGTTAGCAACAAACTGTAGTGAAATGAAATCACTCAGGTTTCTAAGCCTGTAGAAAAGCGTTTAATTTTTTTTGTTTTATGTCATCTGCTGTTAAGTTTTTTTAAGTGTTTTGAGAGGAATATGAAGACTTCAGCACCACATTGTGCTGCATGTATTATCCAGTCCTGCTGCTGACATATCTAAAGGCTTTAAATGGGAGAAATCAATTGGGAGATTTAAGATGGTGAAGTCTCAGTGAGTCAAAGGTCCATTTGCATGGGTTAATGAATGCCTCAGCACAATCATAAATGGAAAAAGGATTTACAAGGAAATAAAACCTCTTTCAATTCAGCTCTATCACATAAAGGCGATGGCTGGGATTCTGAAGGCACCTCGTGACCCGATTCATTTATTTACGGTTGTAAAACCCCCTGTGTGACCACTTGTCAAGAGTGTTGCTGTTTCTGGACAGCGGTTTTTATTTCTGAAGCAAAGCGGGGACGTGGCCAAGCGGAAGGCCGCGTCCGCACACATATTTTGCACTCACGGAAAAAAAGACGCGCCTTCAGCATCGCGCTTTTCTTAAGTTGACGCAGATGTTGGAGTGTTCCGAATTGCTGCTCAAAATAAGCGCCTGGTAAACAACATTGTGTTCTGTGCGGTGAGTAAGCGCACTCACCCACCGATGGATGCTGCCGGTTCAAATGGGAACCAACCTGCCAATCTCCTGTGAAGAAGCGCACAGTTAGGGTGACTTGGCTTTTTCTATGGAAGTTTCAGCTAAGCTACATACTTTCCAAAATGATTCTGCGACTTTTCCCTGTGGATTGTGGGAATACGCGTGTCAGCAGAGCTTCTCTGAGATAAGATAGTGGATCACAACACTGCAAAGTTCTGTAGAGTTATTTGTCTCAGTATGAACTTTATACATCATAATAAAATGCAAAAGTCAATTTTTTTGTGTGTTTGTTTTGTTTTCTCGTTTCGTAGACAAAACATATTTGGGCTTCATCGTGTTTCCAAACTATTCCGAAACCTTAGAACTCCCATATGCTATCTCTCTGCACAGAGTTGCTGGTCTGATTCCCGGCTAAGAAATGGAAGCGTCTCTACAGTGTCATTTTGACACTTTAAAAAATAATTGTTTTACTTGTTTAACGCCTGCTCATCACTTGATAATTTTTATTGTTATTTCCCTCAATCCTCTTGCCTTAATAATGTATTCCGGGATGGATGGTGCTCTCAGTCTGCACCATTTTGGCCGTGAGCCCTACAGTAAATGTAGTTTTAAAGAGATGCTCCGGCAGCCTGCTCAACAGGCCCACACACCAGCCTCTGTTCCGAGAGCTGTCCTCAGCTCCCAACACCGAGGCTTTGGGCGAGGGAGCCAGCCAGCCAGAGAGTGAGTGTTTGTGTGTGTGTAGGAGTGAGTGCGCTGCTCTGCAGTCTGTTGAGCCGATGGCCCATCCCCCACCCGTGCTGGCTGTCTGACTGTTGGGAAAGCTGTACAGCTACACTTCAACTCTCACATGCACACCCACAGAGGAAGTGGCTGCTCAAAGCCCGACACACTGGTGCATATCCACCAAAAACGGGTGATTCGATAAGACAACCGCACCGGTGCGCCTGCTCCTTTCCTTTTGGTTTGGAAAGGGAAGGTGTAATTGAGTTCATTTGAAGTATTGTGAAGACAAAGTTGTTTTTGTTCAACTTTTAATTAGATCATAAACAATAACACAAACTGACAGACATGAGCTATTTTTGTAAACTGCCCTCATCATATTAGTGTCAAAAACAAATACTCACATTCATGTAAATCAAACACAACTACAGAAAAAAGATGATATGCACTCTTTTTTCAATGTTGTTCTGTTGAAGAATCCCTGCTGTAAAAAACCTGCTTAGTTCATGTAGGCTTGATAATTTACAAGGCAATCATCCCAGTGAAGGCTCTGTTTAATAAGAGGTGACACAGTTTCTCTAATCGTGGACCTTGTTTTTTTTTTAACCATCACTTCTAATTAGGTCAATGATAAGAAGATAACCCCTTTTTCAATTTAGCATCTTGAAGTTTTTAGTATATGAGTATGTTTCCCAGACAGATGTAGGTGGAGGTAAACCTTACTGACACAGTTCTTTTATGTTTTTTGGTGACTAGTCTCTTGTCATTCCAGTTTTTGTATTCCTCCCCTGTAGTTGTTTAGTCATCCCTGCCTTTGCTTTTTCGTCATATTTGCCCCGTGATCGACATTAAAACACACAGCGATAAATATTGTTCGACTTGTAGACAAACCTTTATTGCTGTCCATGGTCTCCAGTCACCCTATAGTGGGTTCACCTCTGCTTTCTACTGCACGCAGTCCCTCAGACCGTAGTTCTGCATCGACATGGTGGAAACCTTCCTTCATGTTTAAAAGTTTTTGGGTCTTCTAAAAGTTTTGTTGTCATCTGATAATGGAAATAGATGGCTTTTAAAAAATTGAGCTGATTGTGATGTGGCACCCAACTTCCCGTCTCGCTGCGTTTAACAGATGGTGGTGAAGACCTACATGGACATGGATCAAGACTCTGAAGAGGAGAAGCAGCAGTATCTCGGCCTGGCACTCCACCTCGCCTCAGAGTTCTTCCTTAGGAACCCCAATAAAGATGTGCGGCTGCTGGTCGCCTGCTGTCTGGCTGACATCTTCAGGATCTACGCCCCCGAGGCCCCGTACACCTCCCACGACAAACTCAAGGTCTGGATTTATCTATTTGGCTCACGCCATCCTGAAGGGGAATGCGTTTAGGGGAAGTTCAGAACTTTAGCGGTCACTCATCTTGATAAGAACCCATCTCATTTTCAGTCTTGTATATCAAAAAAGTTATTAAAAATTAGCATTAATTGTAACAGCAGAAGAAGTTTTACACACTGGAACTTTTACTGCCACATAACGCTGTTTATTTGTCAGTCTGTAAAAATCGTTCTGCACCGACCAAATATAAACTACTGAATCATGTAATCGAAATGACTCTCCTCTCCAGGACATCTTCCTGTTCATCACCAGACAGTTAAAAGGACTAGAAGACACAAAGAGTCCCCAGTTCAACCGATACTTTTATCTTCTGGAGGTGACGCTTTCTTTTTCTTAAAAAATGTTGTTTGGATAGAGGGAAAATGCAATTTTTAAAAATGTGTTTATTTATTTAAAGAAAGTACATCTGTCTGATTATCACAAGTTTGGATTGTAAATAAAAGAAAAGACATGGTGGATTTGATTGTTAAAGATGAGGTTTTCTTGTGTTCCCTTAAGAACTTGGCCTGGGTGAAGTCGTACAATATCTGCTTCGAACTGGAGGACTGCAACGAAATCTTCATCCAACTCTTCAAAACGCTCTTCTCTGTCATCAAGTAAGGCCCTGGTGGTGTTTGGCAAACCTTTTCCTGAATCTGGGGGAAAAAAAACTCCTAAATTCCATCAACCAGAAGGTTACTTTGTTTTCCCCTGAGTCATTTTGTATCTCCCGTCGTCTGCAGCAACAGCCATAACCAGAAGGTGCAGATGCACATGATGGACCTGATGAGTTCTATCATCATGGAGGGAGACGGAGTCACGCAGGAGCTGCTGGACACAATCCTAATCAACCTCATCCCTGCACACAAAGTAAGCCTCGCGTTTGGAAATCCCATTATCAGAGTAACATTGAAGTGGTGAGGCCAAAGAGATTTGGAGATCCGGTTGCTTTTGTGATTTTATTCTATTTGTTTAAACACCGGTGGATTCTAATGAGCGTTTCACCCCTCCTGGAACAGAATCTGAACAAGCAAGCGTACGATCTTGCAAAGACTCTGCTGAAGAGGACGGTCCAGACCATCGAGACGTGCATCGCCAACGTGAGGAGCTTCTTCTTTTCAGTTTCATTTCCCCGATTGTAGTTTTTCCCTGCTGGGTTAGCTATCCTCTCTTCATATCCATAGCTGGTCTTCATCAATAACCCTTAAAACTCCGTCTTGTTTCTCCAGTTCTTCAATCAGGTTTTAGTGATGGGAAAGTCCTCCGTCAGTGACCTCTCCGAGCACGTCTTTGACCTCATCCAGGAGCTGTTTTCCATCGACCCCCTGCTGCTTACCTCTGTCATGCCGCAGCTGGAGTTCAAACTCAAGGTAAACACAGCCCAAGCTTGGACCTTTTGATATTAGTTTTTTCATTTTTAAAGGGGTAGATAAAGATGTTTAGTAGCTATGTTTGTTTTTAATTCTGTAATGAATTAATGGGAACAATTCCACAGTAACTTAATATATTACAAACGATCACAGGGCCATAATGGAAAACGCAATATAGTAAAACACATGGAAGCAACGGTTATATTTAAAATTTTTCTTTTTTAAATAGTTTTTGTATCGCCCTCTTTAGCTCAAACTTAGTCACAACTCTCCAGAAACAGGGGATTTTTTAAAATCTTTTATTTTAATGTTTTGAATTTAACAGTCACTGGCTATACAGGCAGGAAATCCTACAACATATAATCAGAACTCAACCAGACCTCTGCTTCCCCCGTCTTAGTCCCGTAGCGGTCATGGACATGAGGAGGTTTAATTCAATCGGGCATCGAGCTGAGCAATGGCCACATTAAGCCGACCAACAGATAATAAATAATGCACACTCGCCTCCTTTCTGGGCTGTCCAGTGTAGCTGTGGTGCATTGCTCTCTGACTACATGCACATTCCACACACGCATTTTTATGCCCTCTCTCTATGTTTGCATTATGAAAAGAAATAAATAAGTTTGAAGAACATGAATCATTAATGATAAATAATAATAATAAAGCTTTTTTTTTTTAATCAAACATTGCAATCCATTTCCAAATCTTTTGGTTCGCAGAGCAACGATGGCGAGGAGCGACTGGCCGTTGTGCGGTTGCTGGCAAAGTTATTCGGGGCCAAAGACTCGGAGCTGGCCTCGCAGAACCGACCGCTGTGGCAGTGCTTTTTAGGACGGTGAGCAACTCCCGACACGTCTCGCGACGAAGGCTGTGCAAAGTCGTCAAGTAATAGCGGGCCAGTAACGGAAATGTTCCCCCAGGTTCAACGATATCCACGTCCCAGTCAGGCTGGAGTGCGTGAAGTTTGCCAGCCACTGCCTCATGAACCACCCAGACTTGGCGAGAGACCTGACAGGTGCGCCGTGCCCTCATTCGTGGTTTATTTCGGGGTCTAGATCGGCCGCCTTCCAACTGAAATCGTTCGTTCACGTGCCCCCTAACAGAAAACCCAATCCTCTCATTCAGAATATCTGAAGGTGCGCTCCCACGATCCAGAGGAAGCCATCCGCCACGACGTCATCGTCACCATTATCAACGCCGGCAAGAAAGACCTCAACCTGGTCAATGACCAGCTGTTGGGCTTCGTGCGGGAGAGGACCCTCGACAAGAGGGTGAGACTTATTATTTCCTTTAGATTCTTAGCAGTTGACGTTGAATATTCAAATTCCCGAGCCTTTAATTTGGCCTCCCCCGAATGCATTCCTTAAAAACTCTGCTCTTGAGTACTCTCCTCTCTTTCCCTCCACGTGCAGTGGCGTGTGCGTAAGGAGGCCATGATGGGCCTGGCTCAGCTCTATAAGAAATACTGCCTGCACCACGAGGCCGGAAAGGAGTCGGCCCTGAAGATCAGCTGGATCAAAGACAAACTGCTGCACATCTACTACCAGAACAGCATCGACGACAAGTGAGAACACCCCAAACTGTCCATAACATTTCATTCTTCAGCCCGTCGCCCACAGGGAGAAGCTGTTTGAATGGTTGGATGTAGCGCCTGATGACAGTCGGGTTAATTATGCACCGTCATGACAAAGGTTCATGTTACCAATCTGGGGGCTTTGCCAGGGCCTAACAGTGAGTAAATAAGGCTGTTAGTGAAACACAAAAGTTCAGATTTCAACTGTAACTGTCAGCACAGGGAGTGTGCACGTTGTTAATGTGCATTGACAACATATCAGCGTGACCAACAGGTCCGATGGTGAGATTTCACAGTCTCTGGATTTCTAATTTCCTTTCAAGTCACGCACTGAAACTTTGCCCCTCCAGGTTGTTAGTGGAGAAGATTTTCGGTCAGTTCATGGTGCCTCAAAATCTTGACACAGAAGAGAAGATGAAATGTTTGTACTACCTTTACGCCTGCCTGGACACCAACGCCGTCAAGTTAGTCAATCCGAAGCATTCTGCACATCATTTAAAAAATGGACGAGTGTTTTATGTGCGACCCGTAAATACTGACCTGCTTTTCCTCTGGTTGTAGGGCTCTGAATGAGATGTGGAAGTGTCAGAACATGCTCAGGGGACTTGTCAAAGAGCTGCTTGATCTTCACAAGCTGCCAGTGGTGTGCTGAGACTCATTAACAATTCTTTTCTTTTATAAGTGTGGATGGAATTGGTGATTTTAAAAATATCTCACATGTCTCTCTCTCCCTGTCCTGGTAGTCTGAGGCCAATAACACAGCGATGTTTGGGAAGCTCATGAGTATCGCCAGTAAGTTGGAGGCACACACAGAGAAATTGTGCTGTATCGTTCGTGCCCTGCAGGTTTATTCTACTTAAGTGTTTTCTTCCTACTTTTTAAGGCTCGCTTATTTCTGTTGTTTTTTGTTTCTTTCTTTAGAAAACTTACCAGATGCTGGAAAAGCCCAAGACTTTATGAAAAAATTCAATCAAGTTCTGGGTGAGGACGAGAAGCTCAGAGTCCAGCTGGAGATGCTCATCAGTCCGACCTGCTCCTGCAAGCAGGCCGAGATCTGCGTGGTGAGACGACACTTAGTTCCAGATCTGTTTTGCCGCTCAGCATTTAGTCTTTTAACGTTTGGCGCCCGCACCTCTCAACGGCGCTAGCTTTTTAGCCACAAGCCTCAATGCTTCGGTGTCAATCCAGTGTTTAGGTTCCAGATAAGAAGTGTAAATATGTACGCAGACGTATAAGCACAAACAAGCCTAAGCGTTTGTGTTTACTGTGTGTCGTTTGGATCATGTGCAGAGGGAGATCACTCGGAAGCTGACATTCCCAAAACAGCCCACCAACCCCTTCCTGGAGATGGTAAAGTTCCTGCTGGAGCGGATCGCCCCCGTTCACATCGACTCTGAGGCTATAAGGTCAGAAAGCGTCCGTTTTTTTATTCTGGACGAAGCAAAATATCTGCCTTTCTTAGATCTAAATTTAAGATTCTTGTAAAAAAAAAACTCATTTTTTAAGATGGTCCAGATTGTGTTTTCATTTTAAGAAACTAAAAAAGCTGGCTATTAATGCTGAGCACCAGAAATGAAACGGTCATATAACAGAGCAACAGGGTGTATTCTACTTTCTCAAAGAGCCTCATGTGCTGCCTGTGTTATTGTGTAACACACTACCACCACCAGGCTTTTCCTCATTCACTGAGACACCTAGTGGTGGTGAAGTGTAACTGCGGGCGTCCGCTGGGCTCGGATTTAACCCTTTCTGTTTGGTGGAAAAACACCACTACAGCTCACACTAAAAGGTCACACAGTGATATATTCTTGGCCTAGTGGTTGCTTTTCCAGCTATGAGTTCTTCACCCTGTCAGAAAATCCCAGTGATGCATGTTGTAAACAAAAGGATGGTCTTGTTTGACGTTGACATTTTGGGTTTTTGTTTGTTTTTCTTGTTCGTTTTGTTCCCAGCGCATTGGTAAAACTGCTGAACAAATCTATCGAAGGCACGGCCGATGACGACGAGGAGGGCGTGACCCCCGACACGGCAATCCGCTCTGGACTGGAGCTCCTTAAGGTATGGGCTCAGAGTGAGATGCAAGACATTAGCTGCACACTGAGCTGAAAAACTGCCTTGTTCATGGCGGATAGCTGAGGTACTTGAGGGACCCCATTAGTGTCTGCAAATGACCAAGTTCCCCTCTGGCTTTAGGTCCTTTCGTTCACACATCCCACCGCGTTCCACTCAGCCGAGACGTACGAGTCTCTGCTGCAGTGTCTGAAGATGGAGGACGACAAAGTGGCAGAGGCAGCCATCCAGATTTTTAGGAACACCGGGCAGAAGATTGAGACGGAGTTACAGCAGATAAGATCGTAAGTGGCCGGTGACCAACAGCTCTGTTGACCTTTATCTGAAAAGATTCAAACAAAAAAAACAAAGTAAAAATGCAGCTAAAGTGTTTAGATAGGGCCCTAAATGGAAGAGCTTTGATAACTGAATGATTTTGCTGTGGTGCGTTCATCAGGACGTTGATTCCCATCCTGCATCAGAAAGCCAAGCGGGGCACTCCACATCAGGCCAAGCAGGCTGTCCACTGCATTCACGCCATCTTCAACAACAAAGAAGTTCAGCTGGCTCAGATTTTTGAGGTAAGAGGCGGCCGCTGCAGCTCTGCTGTTCCTGAACACGCTTTTGTGTGGATGCGCTCACATTGTTTCCTCTGTCACCTCCAGCCTCTGTCGCGTAGTCTCAATGCAGACGTCCCCGAGCAGCTCATCACTCCGCTCGTGTCCCTGGGACATATATCCATGCTCGCTCCAGATCAGTTTGCCTCTCCAATGAAATCCATAGTGGCTAACTTCATTGTTAAGGACTTGCTCATGAATGACAGGGTGCGTGGAACAGACACCCATATATGCATTACTACCACACTTTTTACACTATTCATAACGGGACGGCAAGTAAAGTCAGTGCATGACGAGTTGTTGATGAAGCGTGTGTTCAGAGGAAAGTGGGAAAAGGGGGATTTACAGATGTCTTTGTTTCTCCAGTCGGTGGGGAACAAAAACGGGAAGCTGTGGACCACTGATGAGGAAGTCTCTCCAGAGGTGCTAGCAAAGGTGAGACGCACACACGCTGAATAAAGTCTCTCAGTGCGAGCCTTCTATTTTTAAATGGCAGAGTTTTGTAGTAAAGGATTTTTAAAAAAGGATTCTGTGAAGACACTGTGAACAAAAGCTGTCCATTTCCCACAGGTTCAGGCCATCAAGCTGCTGGTTCGTTGGTTACTAGGTATGAAGAACAACCAGTCCAAGTCGGCGAACTCCACGCTCCGCCTGCTGTCAGCCATGCTGGTCAGCGAGGGTGACCTCACAGAGCAGAAGAAGATCAGGTACTCGGAACAGGCCGCTTTGGCCGTTACGTAAGCAAACGACCCGGGAGTTAGAAATGTCTTTTTAAGTGATGGATTTATCTGCTCTCCCTTCCTCACAGTAAATCCGACATGTCCCGCCTGAGGCTAGCTGCAGGTGGAGCCATTATGAAGTTAGCTCAGGAGCCCTGTTACCATGACATCATCACACCCGAGCAGTTTCAGCTCTGCGGCCTCGTGATCAATGTCAGTTATCACCATGTTCTTGATCAAATATTTCATATTTCACACATATCTGCTTGCGTGAATTTGGGCTTCGTTGACACTTGACCCTCCCTCAAACAGGACGAGTGCTACCAGGTCCGGCAGATCTTCGCCCAGAAGCTGCACATGGCCCTCGTCAAACTGATGCTGCCCCTGGAGTACCTGGCAGTTTTCGCTTTGTGTGCCAAGGACCCGGTGAAGGAGCGCCGCGCCCACGCCCGACAGTGCCTCCTCAAAAACATCTCCGTCCGCAGGGAGTACATCAAACAGAATCCCCTCGCTCAGGGTCAGTTTTCAACCTCGAAAATATTTGCTCATAGTTTATATTAAAATGATGAAGGCAGTCAGGGACCTTGGGCTGAGAAAAATAATTCATGTTAAGAATATGCCACCCAAACAACAACAACAGGAAGTAAAGTTTGCCCCTGTTTTTCTTTACCTGGAGGCACTTCAAATGTGTTATCCTCCCCCCCAACAGAAAAACTCGTCTCTCTCCTTCCTGAGTACGTCGTACCATACATGATCCACCTGCTAGCCCACGATCCAGACTTCACAAAGCCCCATGAATATGAACAACTCAAAGACATCAAAGAGTGAGTGTGTTTTCCCTCTGTGTCCAATTTAAAATGAATTTCCGAGATATGCGGAGACGCCACCAGTTTTGACCCAAACTGCATTGTGTGTCTGTTTTGCTTCTCTTTCCAGGTGCCTGTGGTTCATGTTAGAGGTGCTGATGACCAAGAATGAGAACAACAGTCACGCCTTTCTAAGAAAGATGGTTGAGAACATTAAACAGACCAAGGATGCTCAGTGTCCCGAAGACGCGAAGGCCAACGAGGTAAAGGCACACACCGAGAAAACATCCAGACACACATTCGGTTGAGGTTTCGTTGTGGTTTCAAAGCAGAATCCCTTTTCTGTAGCTGCAGCTCCTCTGGATTAGTTTTCCCCGATCACAGAACATTTACTTTAAGGGGGGAGCAGGCTAGTGTGAAGGACGATGTGGAAATAATTACCGATCACAGCTCGCCTTCTGTTGCTCTGCTTCCAGAAACTGTACATTGTCTGCGACGTTGCCCTCTTTGTGATCGCCAACAAAAGCACCGCATGTCACCTGGACAGCCCGAAAGAGCCTGTGCTACCCTCCAAGTTCTTTCTCATACAAGACAAGGCAAGAAATGCACACACACACACACACAAAAGATGCACACAAGCTATGGATATAATAGTAAGAACAATATGTAAATCAAGACATGAAATAATTGTGTATTTTCTTGTTGGTTTTTTTCCAAAACAGGACTTCAAAAATGATAAAGAGTACCTGATGCCCGAGATGAGACAAATGCTCCTCACTGGAAAGGTTGGTGTGGTTTTTCCATATTAGTTTGTAACGTGAGCAGTGTAATGTCCGGCAGTGCAGGATACAAAGATGCAACCATTTATTATTGTGGATTTACGTGGATATCTGAGCATGTTTAAAGCTTAAAAAAAAAAATCATGTTATGCGTTTGAAACCATTCAGGACTCCACATTTTCCCTTGATTTTTAGATCACCAGGATGATAATTTGGTTGGCCAGCTGCTGAGCTAATGGAAATCTGATCGTTTTGGGGGATGAGGTCAATGTTGAGGTCATTACTGTGGGCACTGGGGTGTAGCATTACATGCTTTTAAAGGTTTCATTCAGGCAGGACATTTACACTCTGTCTGGGCGGATTTAATAAAGAAGAGTCGATTATGACGGGCTGGTTAACAATCCCATACTTTTGGATTGTTAATTTCGTCCTTCACGCCAGTCATTAGTTTGATTCTTTCGGTCTACATCTGTGCATCTTTTAAGAGAGATCTTCAGCAATATAGCTGGTAGCATTTTACTGAAGGGCCCACCGTACTGCTGATACCTAACACCTTTACACAAAGTATGTATGCAATAGGAGCAACAGTCACAGATTCATCATATTAAAAGATGAGAAAACACAAACCCCTTTCCAATTCTCCAGTCCTTCAACTTGAGGGCATCCTAGTGAATTTTGGCCGTTTGGACATTTTGATACGTTAAATATTGTGTTCACATGCGAGCTCTAAGACACAGAATGACGTCCTCCTGAGTTGCTGTGCTCTGGTTGTTGTCATGCAGCCGAAACCTGCTCCAGTGCTGGCAGCCGTCAACAAACCCCTGACGGTACCAGGGCGGAGGGTTTTCCCCAAAACCACCGCGGCCTCAGACGCGTCCAGTAACACCAGCACCAACTCCTCTCCGCTGAGCTCCACAATCAACAAGAACAGGTGAGTACGCGCACGGCCCGCTGGGGCTTTATCACGCTCGTGCCCAGAGTAGAACCGTTGCTCAAACCCGTGTGTCCGCAGCTCAACCACCGAGTCCTCGGAGAGCCGAGCCCAGGAAAATAACGAGAACCCGGTCATCAAGAACGACGAGGGCAAGAAGGTAAGCGTGGGCGTCCCCGTGCCACGGCGCCCCCCCCGCTCCCCCTCCTCTGCAGCGCCTCTCTCTCTCTTTGCCTTTTAAAGGACGAGCCCGGTCAGAAAGCGGCTCCCGAAACCAGGACAGAAGCGTCGCCGGCGAAGCGGCGCGGGCGCCCCCCCAAAGCGGCCACCGTGGCCCCGCCGTCGGCCGAGAAAGAGGGAACGGTGGCCGCCGCAGGGGGCGGGGCCGGCAGGGGCAGGAAGAGGGCGGCCGACTCCAACCAGTCCACAGAGTCCATCAACGCCAAGGTGTCAAAGCAGCAGAACGACGAAGGGACAAAGAGACAGATCGACCTGCAGAGGTAAGAGCCCCAAAGCTAAACCCCTCCCAGCCCAGATCCAGCAGACACCAGAGGCCTCCTGCAAACGCCATTGACCCGCCTAAAGTTTGTCAGTTTAAATGTCAGCAGGGCAAACGCCGGTGCCTTTCCCTCCCTTTTTGTGAGCGCGTTTCTGTCTCAGCAGGTGGCCGACTTTGAGCAGAGCGAATAAGACAGGGAGGAAAAGACAGTGGGGCAGATTACAGGGACAGTGACATGGAGCTGATAGAGTCCAGCCCAGAGAGAGAGAGACAGACAGCTCCACCTCTGCCTCACGTAACCAAAGAGACCAAAGAGACGGCGAGTCCACAGGGAGAATTCCTTCAGGCAGGCAGGGAGAGTCTCACTCTGGAGGAAATGCATGTGTACAGGTAGAGAGTCAGTGTGATCGGAGGGAGATTCTTTGCAAACATCTTGTAACCCTTTTTAGTGATAAAAAGATAAGCTTCCTTTTTCATTACTTCTCTATAAGCACACCTAGGCACCTTAATGCTTTGTGACCATTTTCAAGACGGCAGAAACAACACAAGTCACTCAGAAATACACAGAGACCTAATTTAAGCTGCAATTTTAGTCTGAAAGCGTCCTCACATGTTTTTAAATTTGGTAAAGGTCAATAACATCTGCTTGGGTAATGGAGTTGTTTTAGTTTTAGACACGCTTTCTCTGCAGTTCAGCTGAGTTCCTGCTCCATAAATGACACTGTGCCGTTTAGCCCATGAACTGTTTCAGCTATCTAAAGTAAGGAGCAGATCATTCCATTTAGAATTGAAAGAGGCCCCGTTTCTTCACAACTGCGTTTGGCCAAAGGTGTTTATGGCTCGAAGAACAAGTATGACTGACTGACGCTGTTGTTGTTCTCCAGGTAAAGAGAGAGACCACTGAAGGTGAAATGGAGACTGTAGAGAATGGGCCACACTCTTCCTCATACCTCTCCCTACCCCCGACGTACAGGCTCCTCCGACTATTAGAGCTTTCCCGGAGAAATCATGGACCTTTCTTAAAAAAAAAACCTTAAAAAAACACACAAAACAAACACTGAATATACAAACGCACGCACGCACGCACGCACACACCGACTTCCTAGAGGGTTTAAGACACCTTGTAGTCATGGATTTGAAGCTCGCTGTATGTAGGTCTTACAAAGAAACATGATATTTTTTTCCTTTGTGTTTGTTGCTCTTTGCTTCTTTTGTGGAGCCATTTTTAAGAAAAACAAGAAAAAAACTACAGGATGGACATTTTACAAACGTTTTAATCTGGTTATGATTGTTGCTTATTAAATTCCCTGGGATATATCCCACCCTGTTGACTCCCGACCTCTTCCTCTTTGTGTCCGTTGCACGGTGTTGTGGGTGTGGCGCTCCACGGTTTTACAGGTGTGAGTTTGTATCTGCCAACTTTTTCAAAAATATCAAGACAGTTGATTATTTTCAGCGAATCTTTAAAACAAAAAAAACAGTTTTCTAAACTTTGTTACGTTAAGGTGCTTGGCTGTAGCATCACAATGCCAACCTGAGCACGAGGCCTTTAGATTCATTTCCAGCGTGCTGACTGGACAAACTTCGGTCCATCGTTTCTCTAAAATGAACTGGCTTTTCTTTTTTTTTTCTCTTTTTTTTCCATTTAAACAGCATTAATACTCTACTTTGTAACGCATAAATGATCTATTACTTTACATGTGTTTTTGTCATCTTTTTCAGTTACATTTATTTTTATTTTTAAGGATCTTGTCACTTTTCTGTCGGGTAAGTGCTGCCTTTTAGCGTCGAGCGAGAGGAAAACCTTACGGGTTAACAGGTTATTTTTTTGTTGAAGTTAAAAGTATGCCTATTCTCATATTTAAAGAAACCCCCCCTGCCAAAAAAAAAAAAAAATAAAAATTTTTTTTTGATTTGGGTTTTGTTTTGACGGTTGTGTTTTGAGGTGCGGCTTTCAGAAATGCAGGCAAACTTGTTTGTTTTTTCTCCACTTTTTTTCTTTTTTAATCAAAAGGAACATGACACTGTCACAATAAATAACCATGCTGTTTGTACTGCTGATGCTTTCTTCCGCGCAAAAGGAAATAAGTCTCGGTCCAGATGGAGAAACTGAGACGCGACATCCCCCCCTCCCTTTTGTTTTTATGCTTTGTCATCGTGCAATATTGTACATAGAACGCCAGGAAGACGGGGTAGATCCAGCCAGCAAAGGTGCCCCCTCTGTGGTAACAACAGCTCTTTCATAAGGAACCGAAAGCTATTTACAAGGAGATCGTGTGTACATTCTCTCTGCTTCTCCTCTTTCTTTTGTTTTTGGCTCTGCACGCCCGCCTCGCCGTCGGCAGAGGGGAGGATGAACTAACGTCGGGACCGTGGAGCACCGCTGTGCCCAGAGGGGCCGAGTGGGAGGTCAGGAGAAAGGAAAATAAATCTGTAATCGCAGACGACCCCTCGGTCCAATGCATGTGCACCTTTTTTTTTTCTTTTCTTCGCCTCTGTAAACTCGAGCATCATTTTAATTTATGTTCTCGTATCCTTGAAAAACACTGCAATCCTCAAACACAACAGAGGCATTCCAGGCCTCTTAACACTCCAAACATGAGATATCTTCTTTTTTTTTGGCTCTGTCGTAAAGCACATTCAGGTGTGTTGGACATCACCTTTATCTATATCTTTATGGCCAACATTCTGACTCGGTGACCCATTTTGCGCCGTTCCGTCTCCCAATGATTACAGGAGCACTTTTTTTTCTTCATGGGCAGGCGACGATTGCCCACGAACGAGTGAAAGAAGCACCAAGGCACTCAAAGACTGGATCCTCAATGACATCCACGCCACTCAGTTCTTGCTGAGGTGTTCCGTTCATGGCAGGGGAAACGCATTCCACAGAAATGGGCTTGTGGGGAGAAAAGTAAAACAAACACAGAAAAAGGCTCCAATTCCCCCACAGATGAAACTCAAACTGAGTCCCTGTGTCGTTGACATGAAGGGGAGGAATTTGAAATGAACATCCCCCTGACACCGTTTGGCTAAATGAGATAAAGGCAACAGAACATGCAAAGATAAAGACACTAGGAAAAACTGGGTTCGGTTGGAGTAGAGGGGGAAATCGTGTAAAGCTGGTTCTTAAAGTCAACCAAATGAGTCGGGCAAAAAAGGGACTTTCCAATGGTCAACGAAGAAAACAAATATCTCTGAATCTAACTGTAAAGTAGGCATAAATTATATTGAAAATAACTTTTTACAATGCCACCCATGTGTGTAGGGGAAAAAAAATTATATCTCCGTGGCATTTTCAAATGTACACACATATGTACAGTTGACTTTTTACCTCTGGAGTCGATGATGCAGATGTGGGTGGATGTGGACGCATGGCACAAAATCACAACCTTAAAAAAAAAAACATCCCTACTTCTGCAGCGGGCCGACGCGTCTGTCAGGTCAATTTAATCCAGCTAGACTTTTTTTTTTCTCTTAACACTTCTTAAAAGTCTGCAGTGTGACAGCAGTTTGAGGGCTTCTCCCTTAAATTTGACCCTGCAAGATCCACCAGGCGGCGGTGGCTGATTGAGCACGATTTAAAGTTTCAGAGCAAATAAGATGGCGGAGGGTTGGGAAAAAGGGATGGGGGTAGAAAGATGAGCGGCATGGGGGCAAAAGTTTGTTCGAGCTCGTGGCAAGAGCACGTTGGCCTGAGATGAGGGGCGGGAGGGGCCGGATGAGCTCAGGCGGGCAGCAGGGTGGCGTGCGTGTTGGCAACTGTGAAGCCACCGGTGGCTAACTCATCTGTGATAAAAAGAAGGCTCGGGCTGCTGCGGTGGCCGCGTGGGGGGGGGGGGGGGGGGGGGGCGGGGGATGGGCGCCGGGGGGGGGCGGGCGGCGCGGCCGTCGGGGGGCTCGGGATCCGTGCACCTGCGCGGGGGGGGCCTCAGTTGCTCAGGAGCAGCTCTGTCGCCGTTTCCACGTCCCAGGATTTCGAAGACAAAGCCGCTATTACTGCATTCTGAAGGGGGGAAAGCAAGGGGTCGGTCAGACATAACTCCACTTGAGTTGTACTCGGGAGGTTAAGCGTTGGGGACGGCTCGGACCTTATCGAAGCCCATGGCGCAGAGCTTGTCTATTTTTCTGGTGTAGTCGGGGCTGGTGACGGGAGCGTCTGCGTAGACGTGCGACCACAGCCTCGCCGTCTGTTTGAACATTTCTGGGTTCTGCTTATACTGAGGGTTCAGACATAAGACCACAAAAAAAACGACAGTTATCAAAAATCTAATCCTGGGCTGAAAACACACTGATTGCTTGAAACGTCTCCCGTCGACTTTGCGATGCAAATATAAGGAAACAAGCGCCTCTCACCTGGTTTGCTACGACCGCGTCTTGTGGATCATCTGGCTCTGCGGCGGCGAGAAGGGCCTGTAGAGACAAGAGCACCGTCCGCAGGGTCATGGCAGCTGCCCTGGGTGAGACAGGTCAAAGGTTGGAGCGGGCCTCTGACCACAGCGGGTCGCAGGGCTCAGAGAGCTTCTCACTCACCACTGGTCTTTCAAAATGTCCAGACATATGGCTCCCGTCACAGAACTGATATTGGGGTGCCAGATCTTGGTGATGAAGCGCACCTGGAGAGGGAGGCGGATCGACAGTGACGGTTGAGGCTCGTGCCAGCGAGACAAAGTGCGAATGCAAATGAAAGTTGTAAACATGTTTCCATTTCAAACACAGTTTACGCTTCCTGGTCTGCGTTTATTTTCCGTTTCTCAGTCGATCGCTGCGGATCGCCACTTTAGGATTTCTGTTCCTAAAACACTCCTCATACGCTGTGATCAGAGACGCAACGACACAGTCCGCCCGTCTAGGAGGAGTTATTTAAGGCGAGCTATTAGGAGTTTGTTGGTGTTGAGAGAGCGTGATGCTCGCCAGGGCAACACAGACAAACTAGAGGACAAAGCAACCTAAAGTGTGTTGGTAGGCTGGTGGGCCATCATATGCCAGCGCACCTTTATTAACAAATTAACTATTCGAAAGGGATGGGGACAGAAACTGTCCACACTCTTCAACATCTGTTCAGCTGGACTGAGATGTAGAGAACACATCTGATTTAATACATAATTTTCTTTCAGGGACATCTTCTGCCTTACAGAAGGGGACCCCCTGCACTAAAGGGTTGGAATGGCCAATAAAAATAAAAAGTCCAATATAGTCCAAAAAAAATGTTTTTAAATATCAAGAAAAATATCCGAGCCATCTTTACCCAACTCTTTTCATCACGAAGTCTGACACTGGTCACTGACTCATTAAGCAACGATGTTGGCCTGCAGCACCCAAAGTACACATGATCAATAAAGAGCCTACAAAAAGCATGCCGTCCTTTTGTTTTCAGGATTTTCAAAACTGGTCAATCAAGGGGAATAAAGACAAAGTCAAACAAGTGCAAGCATGGGAGAGGGGGGCAGCAGCTCCTGACATTCAGAGACTCCGACTCAGCCCAGACACAGTTCCCGCTCATTTCAGTCCGCTGGGATCTCTCCTGAGCAGACACGAATCAATAAAACACACCACGCCCGACCACAAAAGCACAACAGTGGCCAAAATCTGCTTATGGTGGGCTTCTCTTTTGGTCCACAGCACATCTAGTATTTGAATGGATGCAACACACAGTGTGGAGGCCATCGCCACTTTCCATGCACACTTTACCTTGGGTGGGTTAAATGGGTAGGTTTCTGGGATTTTTATTTCGAGCTGATATCTTCCACCTTGGAAATAGAAGACAGTAGCAAAACGTCAAAGCTTAGCAAGGTAATGACAAGTCCTGCTGGGGTGTGAGTGTACCTTCATAGGGCGTGTCTGGAGGACCAGCGATCTCCCCCCTCAGCTCTGTGAAGTTCTCGTCCACCAAATCAACTTTAATCTGGTTTTTGCTTGTCTGAGAGTTGGGGGGGAAAATGGTAGAAGGGTTAAGTGGTGTCAGAGTTCCCGGTCCGTTACGACAGCTTTCAACGGGTGGGGGGTATTTGGTCACCCTTCATTTTGTAAACATGAAGTCAAGGACAAGCTAACCGCGGCCACTGATAAAAATGCCCACTTAAAAGTCCTGTTATTCACGGGAGGTGTTAGGGAAACGTTAGCAAAACAGATTGTTTTGCTCAAGAGGCTGCTCAAGCCAAAGTTGACTACTAAACCGCCAGTAAGTCAGGCAGTGGAACGAGGGTATAAACCTTTTAAATGACCGCAAGCCTTCTACGCTGAGTCGATAACAAGTTTGTTAAGTGGCGGAGCGTTCATGGACACGCCATGCTAATGCTAGCCGTACGTGAGTGTACACGTCAAGTTAAAAAAGCCTTTCCCCGAGTACGCTAAAATCTTTTGAACTGGTGTGTGTGTGTGTGTGTGTGTGACATACGGTGACGATGTGAGAGGCGTTTGCGGCAGTTCATTCAAAGTAGTGGGTTTTAATTAGGTTATTTCTTACAGGTATGCGGTATTGTTTGCGCTAAGCGCGAGGGCCTGTCAGTTGACAACCCTGAATCCCCGGTGTTTCCTGAACACACCCACCTGACACAACACGTTCGAAGCTAACGCTAGCTAAAGTTCTCCTGTTCGGGCCCGACCTGCTGAAAACATACGACTGGGACCTCACCAGGTAATTCTGTATTATCCTAACGGGCTCCTGCCAGTACACACTTTTAATAGAAACCAAAACAGATGAAATGGAAGAACAAGAATAGGTCGGAAGACAACAAAAAACAGTAACGCCAACGCACCTCCTCGCTTTTAAGAACTTCTTTGAACTCTCGCTTGATCCTTTGAACCGCGATGTTAGCCATAGCTGTGTGTCTGCCGAGCTGCAACCGCTGCCGCCGCCTCGAAGGTGGACCCGGGGCCTCTCTTTTTCCCGGTGTTCTCCGTCTGTGTCGGGCTCTCCTGGGCGTTCTCCGCAGGTATGGATCTCCTTTCACTTTCGCCGGTAAGCGCTTCCTTTGGCGTCGGAGGGAGCTCACCGCGGCCCGCCAGGCAGCGCGCAGCGTCAGTCAGTCCAGAACATGCAGCGCAGGGCAGCTGCTGCACGGAGCACAGGCTGGAACTTTCATCAGCGAGCCCGGCTCCAGTGGCGGGCTGACAACACAGGTTAATGCTCTTTTGAAACTTGCCTTCGGGGCATTTCTCGTCACGAGCCGAGCACATCTGGTTTCCCTAACACTGGGAGGATTTTTTTTACACCTGACTGCGATTTGGTGTGAGGATTCCTGCGTGAGTGTGTGTGGGTTTGGGTGATTTATATTCCAGAAAATGTCACTAAAAAGCAGCCGTTAAAGCTCAACACGTTTAGTTAAAAAAACAAAAACAAAGTTTGTATACCTTGACTGATGTGGCTGCCTAAGTATAAACTATTGTTTTGTTGTCAAATCTTTCAATTTTAGGTGATTTTTTATGCCACTTGAGACACCAAACGATTCACCTTGGTTGCTTCAGACTGAAGAGAAAAACTAATCCAACTTGCCTGTGAGACAGTATGAACCCCTGGATTTGTTAGCAACTGCGTGAAATTTCAGATATGCCCTGGTGATATTAACAATAATGAGCATTTGCAGTGCTCCCATCTGCTCATCTTTTACAGACCAACTGTACTTTGAGAGCCTGTTGGAGCACATCCACTTAAGTGTGTCTGCATTGGTCTGCTTTATTGCAGTCTGTAATCAGCCCATTGCAGAAAAATATGAAATATGCGTCAGGCCCATAAGAGAAAACACCATATTAAAATGTCTCATTCCAATTGCTTTGTTCTATTTTTACTTTAAATTGGAATTCTTTAGGTACATTATCATGCTTAATACTTTTATAGTAACTGGTCAGTGTTGCGAAATATTCTCATTGTGTCATATAGTGGTGAAAGATGTATTTAGAATGTTCAAACATAGACGATTCTTACACAGCAATGTAAGAAGCTGCAAATCAATTCCTGCCATTATCCTCAGTTCTAGAACAGAGGTGCTACAGTGCAACTGTGTGGCATACATTTGAATGAATCATATTATTGTGAGTAATATATATGCATGATTTGCAGATGCCAGAGATTAAATTCATCTTGGAATTAGGCACAAAACCTAAAAAAGGTGTATTAAAACTTTTTTAATCTTAGAAAAAAATTAACTGTAGCTATTATCATATGTTTGGTTACACAACTGCACAAATGTTTTATGGGCATCCGTATTTACAGGCAGACAGCTGGACTGTTTGTTTACTGTAATGACGACACGATTCGTAGTATGATGATTGGCTATGAGGGCCGCCCATCACATGTGTGCACCAATAGGAGACGCTTTCCTCGTATCATGCACCCTGCTCTTTTCGGGCCCACCGGGATTGGCTCCCTTGAAGTCCCGGATGTGTATCGTGAGGAACAGCTAGTTGGCTCACGTGTATTAAACAAAACACAGACGGCTGGTTGACATGTCTGCGGACTGACGGTCTCTGGAACGGCAGCGTCAGTGCAACGCAGGGCCGCTTTAGACAATTATCGTCTCTGACCATCGTAAAGGGATCAAGTAAGTCGGTTTTTTCTGCTCTGTATGCTGTCGCATATGTGTCCAACGTAGGAGTGAAAAGAGAGAAGGAAAAAGCCTGACATGAAAGGGAGTTTTTAATGGCTTTGTTGGCGAGACTAGCAAGAGGCTAGCTGAGCTAAAATGGTTCGAGAGCACAGCTTCAGCGCTGATGTGTCTTAATACTTAGTCAATAGAAAAAATGTCTGCTGCAGTACAACATTGGGTTTGATCAGAGTTGGTCTTAGTGTGCTAGTTGCTCTACAGATGTGCAGTCACCCTCCCGAGAAAGAACAAAAAAATGTAACGCATAGATGTCGGTGCTAAAACAAACAGCGTACTTGAATGCAATCATTATGGAAGTCATGTTTGGTTTTAGTTAAGCTGTGCGGGGCGTTTTTTCCTTTTAACAATGGCGTTTTCTGTTTGTTTTTTTGTCTGTTTTTCATCCACCTCAGGAAACGGTCCCTCTTCATTTCAATAATTTCCTTATTAAAAAAAACACACTATCAAAGTATCCCATCAGAGATTACCGAAATAGTGGCTTTCTTTTCATTGATGGAAGAAATATTTATTTATTTATTTTAACATACAGGGCACTTTTTTGTCTCTGTAGAGTTTGGTTGCTGTCATAAAAAAACACTCCATCAGCTGACCTTTAATCAATTTATCCAAATGTTGACAAACTAAAGAATAGCCTTTTGACGTCAATCTCGCTAACACAGACAGTCCAATTTGAATAAACAAATACATAATTTGTATCTTATTCACTGTATAATTTAGAAATATGTGTTGAATATTAAAAGTTAGGCATTTGACTAAACATCTGAGGAAACCAGCTTCTGTCATAGTCTGCCATAGATTAATATACTAGTTCAACTGTTCAGCAGGTTTTCTTTGTCGTTTGTCTTCAGTTGATGGAAGTTGCCTGCAGGCAGGTGGACACGCCACCCAAACTTTGTAATTATAAAGCCGTGTCATTATGGGGGGTGTTGCGTGTCCTTTATCATTGTCTAGCTGGAATATCTGAGGTACTTTCTGAAAAAGATTCCATATGGATGGGAGTAGTTCTCTCTCAGGCCTGAATATAGCTTTGAATTGTCTTTTCGTTGTACCAAGTTCATTTTCCCAAGGGGCACCAATGTGCAGACTTGAGCTGAATGCAAATACCAGGCTGGATGCTCTGTCTTCTCTTGATTCTAGAGCATAGAGTGTCAGTATGTTTCAAAAAGATTGTACCTATCTCTATTTGAAAAAAACTCTCCATTCCTTAGATACTTGAGTCCCTCTTTTCAGGTTCTTCCTGTGCGATATGGATGTAAAGGCGTACTTTGCATGATTAGAAACAAAAAAAAAAGCATAAGTGGAGTGAAGATCTCAGTCTTTTAAAAACGGAGGACGCTGACCTTCTCCAGCTGGGCAGTCTCCTCCCCCTCATCTCTGTGGGACAACAACAGTCCACAGCGTTAACAAGAGGAAGCATCGAATTTCTCCCACTTGTTTAGGAGCGCCCAAGTTCCATTCACTGCTTTTTGTCTCAAGGTGGATACTATCTGGTGAGAAATGGCAGAGGGAGGCTTTGACCCTTGCGAGTGCATCTGCACTCAGGAGTACGCTATGAGGCGCCTCATTAACCTGGTAAGCAACTAAACGGCGGGAGGAGGGGGGCTTCTAGAGCCAAATGAAAGTGTGGGGGGGATTAGCTCGTGCCAGAGCAGAGGTGCAGGGACAGGTGGAAGCATTCCAAGAATGTGCCACGACATGATAACGACAAGAAGGAGCGGTGAATAATCATTAAGGGGAATAAAGTTGTTCCCGTAGGACAGAGAAGGAAATGAAAAGCTACCGGGCAACTCTGAGCCAACACATCCTGGTTCTGGATCCGTGTTTGTCATGAGATCCTGCCGGCGCCGCCCCTAAGGCGACATCTCACACTGCTCCACTTTTGACAGATATGCTTTTGAAATGTGAACTAAATCCTGTCCTTCAATGGTGGACACAGAGTTTTCAAAGCAGATTCAAAAGCGTGTAAAAGGGTACAACCAGGAGTCCCTTTTTAAAGCCAGCTTCCAGATGACCTTATTTGCTTTGTGTGCTCTGGTCTAACTTGTGTGGCGGGTTGTGGTTGGCTGAACACTTGGAACCACTCCAAGCTTTCTGATTAAGCTTCCTGCATGAAAGGATGATGCCAAATTTTCCTAAAAGGCAGCATTTGCCATTTTGATTTGTATATGTCGAGCGAGCATTGTAAAACCCAGAACATCATTCTATGTTTTTTCGTATGGACCACTTTTAACGATGAGCCATAAATGGCCAGAGTGAAGAATTCTGTCATTTGATCCTTTTGTTTTTTTTTTTTCAGCTTAGACAATCTCAGTTCTACTGCACAGACACAGAGTGTCCTCAGGAGTGTATGTATCCCCATCTCTCAATTTCACCGTTTCTGCATTATAAAGCGTGAAAAATAATATTCTCAAATGAGAAATGTATGAATACGTTTGCAAAACTGGTGTGTTTCCGCGCAGTGCCAGGACCCAGCGGGACAGTGGGCGGAGGAGGTGACCTGACCCTCCCCATGGTTGTCATGGGCTGGGTGGTGGTGGCCCTAGTTCTGTTTCTGCTGCGCCCATCCAGTCTCAGGGGAGCCCGTCCTGCAGGCAAACCCACTGGACCTCGCAATGTCAGTCGCTGCTCCTTCTTGTATTACTTTATATTCATTTCAATACCTCGAAAACTGATGGTGTGCGGGATGAGAACATGGATAGGACACACCTTATCCGTTTACAGAATTAATCAGGGCACCAAGCAGATAATAAGGTTAGGATTTTGACAAAACATCTAATAAAGATAAAATATCAGAGAAACTATGAAGTAAAAAAAAAGAAAGAAAAAAAAGATTGTTAAAGAGTATAGTACCAGCCACACCTACTTCCCCAAAATTATATTCTAACAGCCTATTTTCGGTTAAGTTAAAGTTGCATACAAACTTGTTCTCATAGATTTTAAGAGAAGGAAAGCACACCAAGTGCAGCTTGGTGAAAAGGGCTGATATACAAATATGTGTATATATACTGTATATACGTATATGTCACTTGTGGGATTTAAAGATATAAACATTGAGCATTTTTGTTTTGGCTACGTGAAAAACTGAGTTTTTGTTTCTGCTGAGAGACATTAAAGAAGTTGCCCATCTCCCTAAGGTATGCAGGTTTCCTGTTCGGAACGGTTCTGTGATAGTGATGTTATTTTTAGTAAAGGAGACTGAGCGTTTTCACACCCACATTTTGAATCATCTGCTGGAACAACTGTGGAAACGCAGCCTGCTTTGGGCTACAGGCATTCCTTCATGATGAGATATGTTTTCCAGTGAAAGCCAAACAAAAACAGTTTGGACATTCTCTGACTCGGAGAGAAAAGGATAAACCCTCGTAGTGGTGAGATTAAGACTCACAGACTTATTTTGACTATTAACCTGGACACATAAGACAGTATTCTTGTTATAGTGTTTATCACCACCATCAATTCCTATTAGAATTCTTCTCATTTCTTTTGCAAAGTATTGATTGACCTTTGTGCGTTTTACAGAGTGATAGAAGGGAGCCCCCAGCACCACCTGTGGACTAACAGCGGGACCAGATCGTCAGCAAACATCCCCGCGTTCTGATTGGAGCCTCACAGTCGCCTTTAACTGTGGCCATGACGGAAGCATCTCCCTGACAGTTTCCACTTGCATATCTTTTTCTGTTTTTTTCCACTTCTAAATCATGTTGCAGATCTATATACAAAAAAAAACAATTATAACCAGGACTGTTTGATTAAAACTGGCACATTGATGGGATATCAGCTGGGCTCCATTAGTTACCTGAGAAAATGTTCAACTGTGTCTGTGCTTTGGAGTCAATCCCTGATTTCAGTTCAGGCACTTACGGACTCCCTGAAACTCAAGACACGAAAACCTTTTCAAGGAATTTGTCACGCGATCATGGGTGGTTGCGTTTTCCTTTAACCGCTCTCCCGGCGATTAGCTGTGGTTGGGTCCTCGGTATCTTGAACATTCCATAGATTTTTGATTTAAAAGTAAAACTTGAAGCAGTGCCAACTACGATGTCACCACATATTCAAACCAAACCAGCAGAATGACCAAATGTTTTAGGATGATTTGTTTAGGTTATATTCTGAGTTCGTTTTTCTTTCCAATAACAATCACTTTGTTTAAGGCAATGGATTAGTCGTTTGTGTTTACTGTAAAACTCAACCAGCAAATTGCCATGTCGGCTGTATACATCATAGTTAACTGTAAGAATGTGTAGCCCCTATTGGATCTCAGTCGGTCTGGTTACTGTGATCTGCTTGTGTGTGTGTTTCAGACAGCGGGTGTGGAACAAATTACAGGTTGATCTGTAAGATATGGGGGTGAAAATTTTTTTAATCAAAGCTGTGTTCATAAACTTTATAATAATACGGTCAATTATTTGAAAGCTATTATTTCAAGACAATAAAATCAGATCAAACTCAGCTGTATAAATATTAAAGGACTGTAGTTATTTCTGGTTAGGGGCACTAACAAGAACAGTGTTGCCAAAATCCAGCTGTTCTAACTGATTCAGCTCCATAAATTATGTGAGCAATACAATACTTCAGCTTCTGCTCAAAGATGTCATTCTGGCAGAAAAGCAAGTGAATGAAGATCTGTTTAAAAGATGCCAATATAAATTCCTTCTTAAATTTAGAGCACTTTTGCAAAGAAATTGTTTGCGGTGGGAGGATGTCTTTATGTTTAAATAATGTAGAAAGGGGTGGAGGGAAGGGCACCCCTGTTGTTTTTTTCCCTTTTTTGTACACATTATTGGAAATATTATTCACTGCTGCAAAAATAAACAACCTCTTTTTAATCTTTCTGTTGTCTCGGGGAGATCAGGGACAGGAAAGCATTGATCTTCATGAATTGAAGTGTTATATGAAGGGGCATCACCTGACCACATCTCCGGGTGAATAAGTTGTATGACTTGACATGAAATGTTCAAAGTTCACTGTTACTTAGAGCAAAAGGGCTTGAACTATGCACTTTTCCTACAAAACAATGACAAATAAATACTTCAGTCTTATATGTTTGTGTTTCATTATTTTCTGCAGAAGTGCCACACAGTCTACTGTATTTTCTAACTTTCAAAAATGTCCCTTTAAATCTAGTGAGAGCTTCAAGCTTTGTGTGTAAAAGCAGCATAAATAAAGTTGTATAATTAAAGGCTGTAGTTTTTCGCGACTGCGTTTTTATGTTGCTCTTTTGATAGTTAAGGCCATCTAAATAGGTTCCAACTCAAAAACACTTATGGCAGGAGTAGTAATCGAAACTGGAGTGGAATAGTTTTCGGTTATTTGTGGCCACGATTACTTTAGGAACAACAAAACGGTCATTAATTTAATTAAACGTATCAAGTCTTAGGCTTTTACCTGAAGTAAAATGCTTTTTTGACCATTGTTTTCTATTTTGCTAAATCCCCCGCCCCTTCGAAATATTCCCTCCTCTTCCGCATTCAGTTTGGGGTCATCTTTTGAGCATGCGCAATGTTTAGGCGGAACTCGAAAGTCGGTCTCCCTGGGTTACCATCAACAACTCTGTTAGCACTCTGTAGCTTTATGCTAACGTGGGAGTTATATACATCCTTAGCTTTAACTGTATGATGTAAGTGAAAGCACACGCCAGTTGTGTCCAAGGCAAGTTTAGCCTAGGTTTTAGTTAGCCTTTGTGGTGATATTGATAGTATCGATTAACTATCTTTAGAAAGGGCAAGCTAGCACGCTAATGCCACTTCGCGTATTTGAATGATTTGTGTATGGTTTAGTTCAATATGACAAACGAGGAGACCACAACATTGGCATACACGAAAAGCCCTAAAACATCAAAGAGAACAACATTTCAGGTGAAGTGTGAATTGTATCTCTCTTTTGTTGTTTCAATATATGATGGCAAATTTCATATCACAACAAAGGTGATTACGTTACCTGAAAGCCCAATCAACCAGTTCAATCTCGTTGCAGAATGAACTTCAGACTGCTGTGGCTTCCAGGGCAAGAAAAGCGGAAGCAGAACAGTACTCTTACAATGATGACTTTGACGATGATGAAGATGGTAAGTTGTCAGAGCATCAAAATATATTGAATAATATGGTGAGGATTTTTTTTTTTTTAAAGGTCTTTTTTTCCCATCGAGATACTATGTGTGCACTTTTATGTGTGCACTTTTACAGAGCTGCTCTCCAAATCTCATTGTACTGTGTACAATGACAATAAAGGCTTTCCATTAAATTCAATTCAATACTATTGAAGTGACAAATTTAGATGGATAACGTGGTAAAATTAAGTGGCGATAGAAAAAACCTCTTTTTTTATATATAAACTGAGGAGGCCTCTGCACGTAGATACTATTGTTTTGTTGATATAAGTCTAATCCATTGATTGACTATTCTATTATTTATTGTTTTTCAGATTTTTTAAACGATCTTCTCAAATCAAGAAAAAAGAGGATTGATGCATTGAAGACTAGCAGGAATCAATCCAGACTTAGAAGCTTTGACCTCTCAGACGACGAAGGCAAACACAGTAAACCCAAAAAAGTTTCATTCCTAAAAGCCCAAAGAAAAAGCTCTCCCCCAAGTGACTCAGCAGTATCAGAGGGAGTAGATAAAGAGCCACAGGGATCCTCCATTGATGGTCAGTCCACTTATAATGGGTCCTTTTCCCAGCAGCACTCCACAAATGTCAGTGAAGAGAACTCACAGTTTGAAAATCGTGGCTTGGAGTCTGCTGACCCTCAGATCACAAATGGGACCTCGAGTCTTTCTTTTCAAACATCAAACGATTCTCTGACTTTGCCCTTACCGTCTGACGGCAGTGTGGTGGACACGCCGGCCCCAGGGCAGAAGAACGGGCAGGCTGTGGTGGAAGAAAGCTCAGAGACTCCACAGTTATCAGCGTCCAACCTGAGCCATGCTATTTCAGTTGGTCCGTGTATTTGTCTTGCAAAATCTTTACAAAGAACATTACAAAATTGCACCGGTTTAAAGGTATGTTTTCCATTTATGTTACATATCAGATAGCGTAACGGATAGAGAGCCACCTAAACCCAAACCCCGGCAGCGGACGCTTGGATTGAAAGCTAATGTTACAGAGAAACCGGCTGAGGAAGTTGGGTCTCAGGATATCAGCAGGCCCCAGACATCTTCTGCATCCATCCCCCTCTCAACTGCTACATCCAGCAGTATCACTGTAAGAGGCCTCCAGTTTATCTCAGCATCCTGCACCCTAATTTGCAAAGTAAACAACTTTTTCCCTTGATTATTGTCAGTGGTCTGACAGGGATCGCACGGATTCACGCGGCCCCAGCAAGTCCTCTTATAGTAAGAGCGAACCCTCACATGTCCTCACACAGTCTACGCTTGATTCTGGTTCCAGAGGTAATAACTTACCATTTCATTGCTCTAATTACATAAATGTTATGCATTTACTGTCTTGACATTTGATTTGCTGCTTCAGATGGCTTCATTTCTGGGGACAGCAAAGAGCCACAGGGAAACTACTCTTCATCATTTGAGGAATTTAATGTAAGATGTTTTGAACATGGTGGTGAGTCCCATATTAGATATGTTTGATCTCTTAATCTGAGTTTATTGTGAACGGCTCTCTCAGGACTGCTCCGGAGACCGACTTTCCTGTGCGCCCGAAAAATCATTGGATAGCAGGTCAGTAGAAAGTTTCATTTATAGAATGTAATGGAAGGAAATAAATGTTATTGATCATCTTTTTTTTTGTTTTACTGCTATTAGGCCGTCAAGTACTACTAGTCTTAAACGCCCTGAACGGTCTCAGAGCGTTTGTTCCAAAATAGTAGAATCAAAGTATTTGGGAAGTCTCAAAGTTCTGGACCGTAAAGTCTCCTACCAGGAGTCTCAGCCACAAGAAGCAGATTCTCTCAGAGCTGCTATTTACCAGGTAAGTAAGAGGGTGTGTTTTTTTATCTGGCATCACAAAAGTCCACATTTCTGTTGTTACGCTCATGGTTTAGATTCTGCTTTTCTGTCACCTGACCACAAGTTACTTTTGAATTTTAACTTCAAGGAATATGTTTTATTCCTCTTCACAAAGTGTCACATTGTCAACAGTTTTATTTTCATTTAAATTCTTCATCTCCAAATCGTTCACAGATGTTTTTCCAAGTTTAAGCCAGTTTGTTTTTCATAACAACAAAGCGCCTGACTGAAAGTCTGCTCATTAGACGTCTTTGTTGCTCTCCACAGGAATGGCTTAAAAAGAAAAAAGAAAAGTCAAGAGAGATGATGCAACAAAAGAAGAAAGAGGAACTTCTGAAGAAAAAGGAGAAAATGGTATTTAACCACCCATCATCAGTGAAGGTAAAAAACAACACGAAAATTAATATATCTCACCATCTTTCTGTCGATCAGAAACAAGAGGCGAAAAAGGAAGATGCCATCGCATCTTATGAGGCCTGGAAAGAAAAGAAGGCAGAGAGTCTCAAAGCTAAAGCCAGGGAAAGGAAAGATTTGTTACGAAAAGAGCAAAGAGCAACTGAAGAGAAACAAGAAAAAAGCCAGTCTGCTCAACAGGTAAACCTCCCTGTTCTTTAGCATATGACTGCACTAAAGGTCCGTTCATACATTTCATTCTTTACTTTAGGTGTTCGAGAAATGGAAACGCGAGCACGACAACTTGCTCAGGGAGAAGTTCAAAAAACAGAAAGATGCTGAACATAAACTTAAACTCCAGAAACAAGAGACGGAAGAGGAGCGAAAAAGGGACAGCAGCTCTGCTTTTTCAAACTGGTCTGTCATTCCTAATCTCTGTCATCTGCTTTTTATTCCTCTTATTCTAACCTTCAAACAATACTCCTATTTTATGGTTTGCAGGGATCTTGTTTTATTTTTCACATTTATTCTGAATTGGAAAGAAACCAACCATGGCGTTTGGTTGTGAAAGTGATCGACCACCAGATGGCAGTCACAGCTAAATGTTTGTGAACGGCTCCTGCAAACAGGGATTAACCTTTGACTGAATCTGATTTAGGTCCAAAACGAAGAAAAATGTTCTCCATGAAAAGGTCACAACCGAACGCAAAGAAATCCAAAACAAAGTGGAGGAGGAGCAGTACATTAAAGAAGAAAGAGATAAAATGGCTTTAGAGATGTATGAAAACTGGCTGGTGAGTCGAACAGCTCTATCACTTGAAAATGATCACAAATTTGTCAAAAGGGACCCGTTTAGCAGTGACTTATGCAAGTTATACATTTAGCAGTAGACTTTAAAACTATTTTACTTTTTTATTCTTTTTCAACAGACAAGAAAAGATCTAGAACAGAAGAGACAAAGAGAGGAAAGACGTATACAGGCAATACTCCGGGACAGTCCGCCTCCGCCGTGGAGCCCTCCAAATAAAACCATACCATTTAGAAAATAATGTTTGGAAGAAAGCGTGGCCTTTTGGATAGTATTTTTAGCATTATTTTATACATTTTACCCAGGAAAGTGTGCACAGTGTTGATTTATACTTTTCTCCAGGTCCATAGTTGGCCTGTTTTATATATTTTTTAATGTTTCCGATTAAATAATGGACATGTGACGATTAATAAATTGTGACAGAATTTAACATTGGTGTGATAGAAAACTCACTTTATTGACTTGAAGTAAAGGTTTCTGTTTGTTTCCACAAATGGGGATGTTTGTCTTGGTCATGGTTTATATGTATGCCTACTTACATGGTTTATGATGCGCTACTTTTTATTTTCTAAAAACAAAATGAATCCTTCCACGGATATACAAACTCATGCAGGTGATTGGAGAAAGGCATCTGAAAATGGTGAAAGAGAGTTTTTCTTCACGCCTTGACAAAAGTCCACCTGAAGTTGCCTAGAGATCTCAGATGCATCATTACAAGGGCTGTGATTCATCTGAAGTTTTTTTTATCCTATAACCACTCCCTCGGGTTGTTAACACGTTTGTAAAATTACCTTACATTGAAAAAAGAGATGATAGTACTCTTCTTAGACGCTGTATAATAAAGTATGTTTTTCTAAATAAAAAAGGCTATTTCATATGAATGTGATATTATAGGTTAGGGTTAGGATTAAACTACCGTTACATTCGCAGTGGTTGGATATTTGATTACATTACGAAAAATATGTTTATTACGAATTATCTATTTCCACTGAACACAAAACGTCCCGTGCCTTAATTGAATAAATCTACGCTTTTACTCTGAAGTTCTTCACCGGAAGTCCGTGTGTGCGCCTGCCCGGTCTTATAAAGACCGGTGAGTGGGCAGAAGTACCTCCTTAAAGTACAGGTTGTCATCGTCTTTCCCAAAAGTTACTAAAGGAATTCCTGGGGTGTGATTTTTACCCGTTTGCAGCTGCCCTCCCTTAGTTTCTGAAACATTTTGTACGTGTAACACGTCCCGTGGCTCCGGAATTAACGCTTTTTTCGACCCCAGGACTCGTTTTTAACGGGGAAGTCAGCGCAATTTGCACATTCCTGAAGTTTAAAGGCTGAAAAGGTAACGGAACGTTAGCTACCGCTTGCTAGCTAGCCAAGTCAGTTCATTCATTGTGCGCTGGGCAGAGTCGGTCGGCTTTAAGAAGAAAGGGGGTAGAATTAGAGGTCCGTTTAGTGACTTTACCTTCTTCTCGTGCCCTAACGCTTCTCTGTAAGCGTTCTGCCGTCAAAGGGCAGAGAGCTACCTGTGAAAAAGGGGCTCTTTTTTCTTCTCTGCCAGACGTGGCTGAGCCGCTATTAAAGAGCTCTTTATTTCCCACCAGGCTGAAATGGTACGGCTGGTAACCGTTACTGTGGTGCTACTGGGCAGGTCGGGCTTCTTACACAGGAGGATTTTTGTATTGATGTTTTAGATGGTGTCAGAGAATGTAGCAAAATTAATTACGGTACTTTGGTTTTGGGACGGCAGACTTTGAGGGTTAGACACTTTATTCGGCAGCTATTAACATTCTTAGACGATAAGTGATTTTAAATCCTTGTATTACAGAGAGTTACTCATCATTATTATTATTATTTTATTGCATGTTGACAGGTTATTTTTATTTTATTAATTAGTAAATCATTTGTAGAGGGTACTTAATAGGTGATAAGTAGTTGAACTCTTAAACAGCCAGCTTCTCACACTGTTATCACCATTAATTGATAAGGACATTGGCTAAGCAAAAACTTCTTGACTGGCTTATCTGTAAGATTGGTGAGTATATGATTTGACGGCAGTTTTTTTTTTTTTTTGCATTTGTATGAATACAACAAACCTTTCCTCTTCCAGATGTTTCAGATTAAAAGGATCTGCTGCATTGGAGCTGGGTATGTCGGAGGCCCGACGTGCAGCGTGATCGCCCATATGTGTCCAGAGATCACCGTCACTGTTGTGGACGTCAATGAGTCTCGGATCAAAGCCTGGAACTCGGACACTCTGCCCATTTATGAGGTTAGGGTATCTGTGTTATTACCAAACAACATTGGTCAGAGAGCTAATGAGCAGCTTTACTTTCTTCCCCCTTTGCCTTCCTACCTTTGACTTCTACTTGTAAAACATGATAACTCATGGAACCAATCCTGTCGCTATTGTGTCTGTATTTAAAAGCCACACCTCTGTCTCCAGAGTTCAAAAACTCTGTGTAGAGTGTAGAACAAAATGTTGCCAGGCAACTTCATTATTTTTCAGAATCAGAATCAGAAATACTTTAATAATCCCAGAGGGAAATTATTTTGTTAATGGCTACATAAATAAAACAGCGGCATATACATATACATATATACATGTCTGTACATATATATATCTTCATTTTATGAAATAAGATGTAGATTAGTTCCAGATGGTTTTGAAAACTCCCTACGTCAACCCCGACCGCAAGGCATTACGTCACCATGACTAATGCCGGTCAGTGTGAGGTTGTGTTACATTTATGACTTGAGTTTTCCTTTTTATTTCCCCACTCATTCACTGACATGACACTCCTACTTCCTCTCGTTTCAGCCGGGGTTGAAAGAGGTGGTTGAATCATGCAGAGGGAGAAACCTGTTTTTTTCTACAGACATCGACTCGGCCATCAGGGACGCCGACCTCGTTTTCATCTCTGTGAGTTCTCTATACACCAGGTTGTGTTCTGACCGTGAAGCATGTCCTTTCCAGCCTCTGCTAACTGTTGTTCTGTCCCCGGCCCATCCCACACAACACACAGGTGAACACTCCAACCAAGACCTACGGGATGGGGAAGGGTCGTGCCGCTGACCTGAAGTTCATAGAGGCGTGCGCTCGGCGGATCGTGGAGGTGTCCGACGGGTACAAGATCGTCACGGAGAAGAGCACAGTGCCCGTGCGAGCTGCTGAGAGCATCAGACGGATATTTGACGCCAACACCAAACCCAGCCTTAACCTACACGTGTGTATTGTCACAAAAAAACGTCTCCAGAGATTCTGTTCGTTTATTTTTGATCCGGTTAAAGAAAATGTGTCGCTCTCACAGGTGCTGTCCAACCCAGAGTTCCTCGCAGAAGGAACAGCAGTGCGGGATCTGAAGGAGCCAGACCGCGTTCTGATTGGTGGGGACGAGACTGATGAAGGCCAGAGGGCCATCAGAGCCCTTTGTGCCGTGTATGAACACTGGGTCCCCAAAGCCCGCATCATCACCACCAACACGTGGTCCTCTGAGCTCTCTAAGCTGGTGAGTTCACGGCTGTGGCAGACAGTCGATTAACCATCATCGAATATCACCACTCTTTGAATCAAATTTATTGACATTCGAAGACAGTCAGCTAATGGTGTTCCATTTTGTAAAACCACATGGTTGCTTTTTCCGTTCAGATAGAATTGATTTATTTAGTCTTTAACAAAATCTAAGATAAAAATGCACACAAGTTTTAAAACATGTTTTCACCAGATATTTTTCCCCTCTCTTTTGTTCAGTTTTTTGGTCACAGCTTAGAGCAGGTGTCCCTTTTTTGTGCGCTTTCAGTTTCTTCGTGCGCGATGGTCATGAAATAATACAAATGGTCTGGTGTTTGCAGGCGGCCAATGCGTTCCTGGCTCAGCGGATCAGCAGCATCAACAGCATCAGCGCCCTCTGCGAGGCCACCGGCGCCGACGTGGAGGAGGTGGCCAAGGCCATCGGTATGGACCAGCGAATCGGCAGCAAGTTCCTCAAAGCCAGCGTTGGTAAGAACCCCCCTCCTCAGAAAACGCAGAATGTTTCCAGCGTGTCTGGCATACTGACAGCAGATTGGTTGTGTCTGGCCAGGTTTTGGTGGGAGCTGCTTCCAGAAAGACGTGCTCAATCTGGTGTATCTGTGCGAGGCCCTCAACCTGCCCGAGGTGGCTTCCTACTGGCAGCAGGTGAGAACCAGGCAGAGCACCAGCCACCTGGAGCCTTCGGCTCCCCGTTCACCACCATCTCCTCACCGGTCCGCTCTGGCTCTGACTCTCCTCAGGTCATCGACATGAACGAGTACCAGAGGAAGCGCTTTGCCTGCAGGATCATCGACTCGCTCTTCAACACCGTTACCGGGAAAAAGATCGCTCTGCTGGGCTTTTCTTTCAAAAAGGATACCGGTGACACGAGGTGGGCCTCCTCAGTCCGTTTCTTGTCACTTTTTCCAACTTTGTCAGTCTGTCGGTGTAGACATAAAAGCCTCAAATAGCCTCTTAACCCGGCCGTGCGTAACCTTTGTGGAAAAAACTTGCAGAGTCACTGCTGATCCCTTTACTGCACGAGGACTCGTGTTAACGCACAGCCATGAACCCTGACCCTGTTTAGTGGTGACTGATGTTTGTCTGTTTCGCAACCACAGGGAGTCGTCCAGTATTTACATATCAAAGTACCTGATGGACGAGGGAGCCAAGCTTTTCATCTATGACCCAAAAGTCTTGAAAGAGCAAATCATTCATGATCTCTCCCAGCCCAGCATCTCTGAGGACAACCCAGAAAGAGGTGTGTGTGTGTGTGTTCAAGTGTTTACTGCAGCCCCGTGTCTGACGCAACAGCTAAAAGTCAGTGCAACTCACTGGTTTAACTTTGTTACGAACTCATGATTTTAGATGCTCAAACCTGAAGCTTTGCTTTAAAAATCATATAGCATATAGGGTAAAAAATAAAAATAATTGATAAATAAATAAAAACATATAGCTTCAAGGAGGTTCTCTATGAACTTAAAGTGTTTGAAATAGGTATGAAAATGGGCCGCTCTGTGAGAGGTTACATAACTCATTCCTGAAACAAAGAGAGGGCTGCCTTTCACCTGGTCTCTGGACTGAGGAATGGTTTCACGTTTCCAAGATTAAGACTTGATTTAATTTATCACTGTGTTTCATAAGAGGATCAAAACTACGGGGCCTGAGCTTAAAATCGCATTAAACAGGCCAATTCATCGCCATCCAGACATGAAGCCAATGCAGAAGTTTTTAGCCACTCATTCCTTTAAGCATTTATTGAAAAATGGCTTAAGCTAAAGATGGCAAAAAAATAAAAAGAGGTGGTAACTTTTGTATTCATTCCTATAAAGAAAATAGTGAAAGGTGTGTGATCAGATAGTGTCCCGTTAACTATTAGCTCAAGGTCTAGTAATAGACCACAAGTGACTGATACACAGTTATAAAATGTTCCACTTTGATATCCGTCTGTTATTTATATTCTCAAAAAAACTTGACATTTACAGCTTTGATTAATAGCCTGGCCCTGAGCTGCTTCTTATGTTAAATAATTCTGTTATCTTCTCAGATGGACTGTATCTCCCCAATATGGTTTTAAAAGGGTTCTTTTTAAGCTCCGTACAGCATGAAATCCAGCTGATTGTGGCAGCATAGAAGATACAGCGTGGCAGGGCAGCCTGAACAAAGGAATGAATTGCTGAATAGCCTGTGAGATGTGAGGGAGTTACAGAATGAAAACGAGTTTTAAGCCGTTTAAACTTTGTGGAGTGTGTCATTCAACATTGTTAGGCTCAAACAGCCACTTGGCATCTGTGAATTGTGGAGGCGAAAAGATCTATATCCATAGTGAAATGCTGGTTTGTGGCCCTTCCTCTGACCCTCTTTGTTTTCTATCAGTGTCCGAGCTGGTGACCATAACCTCAGATCCCTACGAGGCCTGCCAGAGTGCTCACGCGCTGGTCATCTGCACCGAGTGGGACATGTTTAAGGTCAGAGACTCGCCCGTCCACCTCCTCATTAGTTTCCTTTCCTAACAGAAAGTGCGAACTTTAACCTTGCGCTCATATTAGGAACTGGACTATGAGAAAATCTACAAGAAAATGCTGAAGCCGGCCTTCATATTCGACGGTCGCAGAGTTCTGGACCACCTCCACGCTCAGCTCCAGTGCATCGGCTTCCAGGTGAGCAGGAGAAAAAAAAAAACATGACTCCTTTCCTTTAGTCTAAAGGAGCGGAGGACAGAAAAGTGACCGGCTCTCTTTGGCTGCAGATTGAGACCATCGGGAAAAAGGTGACATCAACACGAATCCCCTACACTCCAGCAGCCGCCTGTCCCCGCATCACCGGACCTGAACCTCCCTCCAAGAAGACGAAAGCTTAGAGCTGACTGCACCCCCCCGCCCAACCCCACCCCACATTCCTCTGTCAGCCTTTCATTTCAGTGGCAGAGGGGCGGGACCCGTCCTTCTGTTGGTGCACATCCACTGATCAAAGGAGCCCCGCCGGACGGCCAGCTGCTCACCGCTGTGGGCTGGAGGTCAGGAGTGGAGCATCATGTAAACCATTCCATACGCACTGTTAACTTTTGACATCATTTGCTGTATAACCTGCGAACTTTTCAGATACCCGTCTGCTGGAAAGAAACACCCAAAATGGGACTATTTTCTTACACTCTATTAGTCAAATGGGGTTTTATCCTGAAACATTTTATACCGTTTTATTTTATTTTATTATAAATAATCTTACTGTATGTTAGTCAGTGTTCTACCAGAAGGGCCAAAGCAATAAAATGTGATGTGCGTCTAAACTGTGTCGCCGATCATTTAAAGGGACGTTGGAAAGGAAAACACAACTGTGACAAACTTCAAATACAGATTGAAGGATTTTAATTCTTTAAATACAAATATACACTTCATAAGTTGCTTTTCTTTCGCTGATCAGGGTTGGGAGCCACACATCTGTTTGAACCTCTCTACACTGAATTCAAACCTCATCTTTTCAAATGATGAGAGGGCTTTTTTTTTTTTTACCAACAGGAAAGGGTCTATTTTAAAAGGGCTGTTTCAGAGCCCTGAAAACAAAAAGCTTTGTTTTTATACATCAGACGCACAACTTCCCTTCTCGGTCTCACTCGCTAAACAAATAAAACAAACAAGTTCTGCTTCGTTAAAATCTGGAGTGAGGCATCATAGCCCCACAAACAAAACTGGTTGGAGGATGGTTTGGAAGCTTTTTACCTGTAATCCATCTGTGGGTGGTGGTGATTTATGAGCCCCCCGAGGAGCCCAGAATAAAAGCTACAGCTTCTTCTCCCTTTCAAGTCGTATTTTGTCCTGACATTGTTACAAAGATGAGGTCTGCGTACAAGCGCCTCTGCAGCTGCTTCTGATGTCAACCTCTCTGAACAGCTGTAACAGCTGGACCTGAGAACAACGTCATCTTCGAGCTTTTATGCTGCATAATGTCTTTGAATTTACTAGATAATGTTTTTTGTTATAATTTCCTGCGCTACAGGTGCAAACAACGGGTTATTGTGACCGTGGACTAAGCGTGTTTTGTCTCAGTGTCTTTTTATAGTTGCAGGTTGGTAGAAGTTTTGTTTTTAAAAAAGCTTCCGGAAGCTTTTCACTCTGCTGTTGTGGCTTCTGCTTTTCTCTTTTTAAGCAGATTCTTCAAGAAGAACTCGCCTGTAAAGACACAAAAAGAGAAAAGGATTAATACCTATCGGTTTGGATTTTTACATAATCGTTTTTCCAAAAAGTCTCCTCCTGGATTTAACCAAGCAAATGATCTGGGTGCTCTAGTCAATTACATTTAGGGCCAGCCATGTCACGGGTTTAAAGCAAAAACGTTTCCTTTTTTTTTTCTTTTTTTGTTTTTTTAAATGGAGCCAGTCGGCAGTTTGAACACCTCCCATCACCTCCAGACCTAAACCCCCTCATAGCAGGACTAACAAGGTGTCTCCACCCTCCAAGAAAAAAAACAAACACTGAAACTGAACGGAAAAACATTTGATGTGCAAGACAGAAAGTGACCTATGCCGAATGTTGGCCAACAAGTGGTTCTTTACACAAGTTGGGGGTGCCCTTCACATCAGCCAGCTCCTGCTACAGTCTACGATTCACCAAGTACTTTGAATAATAAATAAATACACATTTTAAAAAGTGTTCATTACCTCGACAGAATTGTAAACTTTCCGTCTTAAAAAAATTGTCTCATGAAAAGCTCCTTCATAAACTGATCTACTAACTGATGTTTTTCTTCATGGACGTTGTCAAATTCTCTGATCTAAAGCTCAGTCGTGTTGAGCTACAGGTTAGAAGGTTACTTTTTTTGTTAGAAATTTGAGTTTTCAGCTCAAAAAACAAATATAAGATGGCCAAAGCTCACCTGCTTTGTAGGAGGACCGGACCAACGGCCCGCTGGCCGTGTAGATGAAACCCATTTCGTTTCCAACTTTCTCCCAGTGAGCGAACCTTTCAGGAGTGACGTATTCCTCCACCTAAACCCAACACACAAGTCGTCTTAAGGTCCATCCACCTACCAAACGCTGCTCATTTGGCCTGCTTGTGTGGCGCCTCACCTTCAGGTGGCGTTTGGTGGGTTGCATGTACTGGCCAAGCGTTAGACACTCCACTCCGGCCTCCCGCAGCTCTGCCGCATCAACACGAGAGCCATGTCACAATATGACCGCAGTGTGTGTGTGTGTGTGCCACCGCGGCGTGTACGCACCCGTCAGAGTGTCCATTATCTGTTGATCCGACTCCCCGAGCCCCAGCATGATGGAGGTCTTGGTGAGCACGTTGGGTTGGACCTTCTTGGCGTGTTTCAGGACACTCAGGGACTGGTCAAAGTTTGCTCGGGGGTCGCGGACGTGCCTGCAAACAGACATCGTGACTGACTGAAAAGCACCAGGGGAACTAGGTGGGGACCTAGGACGCCACCTGCTGTCGATACTGGAGAAGTTGGCTTAATGTGGAAACCCAAAGCGAGGCTGGCAATTCTGAGAATTGGGGGGAAAAGCAGGTACGATGCGCCCTAAGTGCGATTACCTCTGCAGCTCCCGCACAGTCTCCACATTGTGGGCGTAAACGTCCAACCCCGACAGGGCGATCACGGCCACGGCATCCAGGTCGCCGCGAAAATCCGGGGTGAGACATTCCACCAGGATCTGAGGGTTTCTGGGTAAAGACCAGAGGAGCTCGCTTTAACTGCCCCGCGCATGCCGAGAAAAACAAAAAACACCCAACCTCTTACCTTTCCTTTAGATTCGAAACGGTCTTCGCAAAGTGTGACGCCCCTCCGTCGGGGATATCTGAGCAGAAACGGGACAATTAGGAGCCGGTAATAAAACAAGCGTTGGCCAAAGTTCTGAAGGCCAGACTGAGTCTGGAAAGCTTTACCATCTCTGTCAACCGAGGTCAGAACGACATAGTCCAGCCCCCAGGCGGCGATGGCCTTGGCGGTGTTGTAGGGCTCGTCTTGGTCCAGAGGCGGGGGCCGGCGGGCAGTCTTCACCGAGCAGAACCTGCACCCGCGGGTGCAGGTGTCGCCCATCAGCTGCACGCAGAGAGAGAGAAGAACGGCATTTGAGGCGCGTCAGTCCCTACCGATCGGAGGCTGTCGGAGGTGGTGGTGTTAGAACCCACCATGATGGTGGCTGTCGCCGTGGCGTACTCCCCTCCGCCCCAACATTCTCCAATGTTTGGACATCTGGCCTCCTCGCACACCTGAGAAAAACAGACCGTCAGCACCATAAACGGTCATTTCAAAGCCATACATGTTCAGGAGTGAAAGCAACTAAACTTTTTTTCCGTCTTCCAAATGGAAGCTGCATCTCTGAGGTTCAAACGTCTACAATGGTTATGTTTATTGTAAAGTTTGCTGCTGTGGCTCTTTTCTTTAGCATCTTCATGAGATTCTCTATTGAGCAGGGGTTCTTCTTATGTCCAAAACAAAACTTGGGAACTTGGGAAAGGGCAGAGGCAGGACACTCACCGTGTGCAAGTTGAGGTCTCGCAGTGTGTTCTTCAACTTGTTGAAGTTCTTTCCAATTGGGATCTCAGTCTTCAGCCATGGAGGAAGCCTCAGTCTAAAGTAACAGCAGAACAAGTGATTCTCTTACTAGTGTTTTAAAAGTGGGACCGGATGGCGTGGGTCAAAGGTGTGCCTCACAAAGACACAGTTATGCACTCTATTATAATACTACTTATTTGATAGTAAAAGATCTCAGGAACTGAATGAAACACATACAGCACGTTTACATATCATCTAGCCTTGGCTTCAAATCAGCTCTGGGTTAGAAACCACAGTTTGGTCTGGGACAACAGCCATCAAACATTACTTCTAGATTGGGTCATTTTCCAACAAAAGGACATTTCTGGATGTTTACTTTATGGACGTGACAATAGCTGATTAACTCAGGGGGGGAAACTAAGTGTATTCTAAAGCAAGGGCGAACTGGGAAATCAGTAGTTTGCCTTGAAACTCAACATTCAGGCTGATTCAGCACAGCAGCCTGGTCTTTGAACCCATCTGATAACACACCACCGTCCTCCTTATGGAATTAGAACCCCCTGCTTTCTGCCCCCCACTTGTCAGAGCTGGAGTACCTCTCTCCCTTCTGTCTCTTCAGGGTGCCTTTGTACTCTTCCCACTTGCTTTTCTCCGACAATTCCCCTGAAATAAAGTCCTGCAGATCCGGCCCGTCGTCGGTCAGAAGCTCCTTCTTCCTGTCAGCCCGATCTGGAGAGGATTTGGCCGCGGTAGTCACACCGCTCGTGTAAACCTGCAGATAAACAGCAGCGGTTAGTCCGTCTGTTTACGAAACATGCGAGACCGTGCCATGGTTTTTACCGTTCGACTTTGCGAACAAGCTGTAAGAATCCCCACAGCCGAGTTACAAAACATATTATCAACACAGGCTGCTGGTAATCAAAGGCCCGTGACCCGGCTTCGTAACTGAAGGCAACACTTAATGAACAAACAACGAGATTAAAAGCGTTAAAGTTACTACAACAGGGAAGTGAAATACTCACATGTGGAATGTTCCTGGGACTCAGCCATAGGTGGTTTGTGGAAAAACGACCGGCAACACAGCAACTCTGTTTAAGCAGCGCCATGACTTTAGCTAGCGGGCGGCTGTCATTGGCTTCATCGGTGTGCAGCTGCTTCAGTCTTGTGTTGCGTTCCCGTTCTAACGGCAAAAGGTTCAACGACGGAGAACCTCAGGTTTCTTCCGTTTAATGCATAGGTAGAAAGGCATCTCTAGCTACGTATTTTTTAAAGATTGGCTGCATTTTTAAATAATGAGTCACAATTTAAAAGATGTATTTCTGGACGTTGTGTCTTGCATTCGGCTTAATAAATTTCCGATTGTACGATAGGACGTAAAGGCACCGCCAAATGAAAACAGAATGTGAAGGTGACAAATTAAAACTTCTTAAGCTTATGTTTTTTCTGAATATTCCTCCTTTGAAGACTCAGTCTTTTTTCTCATTACCTAAAATGTTAAAGAGATTTACGCAAAACTGCATGCGTTAAACGAGCGCAACGATTGTTACATCTTGTCTGATGACGTAACGTACGTACTCTACTTCTGCGTGGTGACGTCCCTTCTTCTTCCTTTCCTCTGCTACCGGCGAGGTGAGGATAGCTCCGAAATTGTACCGAGATTTTCATCTAACCTAATCTGCGTTTATTAAACACGCTTTTCATTCAGTTTTGAGTAATCGAGCACAAATAGTGCTCTATACAACGTTACCAATTATATTATAGCAGTATTTTACATTTGTGTTGAGATACGGCAGTAGTCTTTCAACAGATTGGTTGACTAAGGCCTGGTGCTCCATTTATGCTAACGTCCACAGCCGATTCAAGAGTGTTACATTTAAAGGCGGCATTATTATGGCCCATGTCTGGCTTTAACACACGTTAATCATACAAAAAAACGAATTGTAGTGTCAAGAGGCGTAGCTGTGCCATCATGTTAGCATGGTTGACAACGTTAGTCCTGTGCAATATGGTTGCCCGCCGTTGATTAAATCTGAAGTTTTTATGTACTCACTTTTGCGTGTCTGTACGTTGGGTAAAATTGGTTCCATAAATGTAAATTTCCGTAAACTTAAACGTAGATTCAAGTGAATATTAGCTTGAACAACTCGTCAGTGACATATAAGCATTGTAACTCATGTTAACGTTGGCACGGCAAAAATCCTGATCGAACTGATTGTCTTTTCTTGTAGAATGAAGACCATTCTCAGCAGTCAAACTGTCGACCTCCCCGACAATGGTGAGAGTTATGCTTTTCTGTGGAAGTTGGTTGCAAACTGTGGGTTTAAAATTGAGCAGAGTGGATAATCACGCGTTTTTCTCTCCCATATTTCCTCCTCGTTGTGTTACAGTCGAGGTGAGGTTAAAGGGGCGAACTGTGATCGTGAAAGGGCCCCGTGGCAAGCTCACCAGGGAGTTCAACCACATCAACCTGGAGCTCAGCCTGCTGGGCAACAAACAGAAGAAGGTAAGGATGGGGAGGAAGATGCTGAGAAATGTACAGCTGTTAACTTAAACAAATAACCCAACTGAACTTATACCTGTTGCCACACAATCCCAAGAAAACAAAATTAAGTTGAGCATCCTATTTATAACGTGTAGGTGTAGATTCATATAATTCAGAACATATATGCTCCATTAAGCTCAAATGGTCTGGAGACGTACTCAGTTTACTTTCTAAAATGTCTCTTTTTAGTAATAAAAGTTTAAGCTAAAGTTGCCCCAGTTGGATATTTTTTTATTGAGTTTTTTAAAACAAATCTGTAATTTGTAATGGTTTGAAGACTGTAACTCTGCTCTAAAAGTCTTGGCATGACTTGGGCACAGAGGCACCATTCAAGTAAGCCAATTTGGATCTGATTGTAGTACAGTGAGGCCCCACAGTGGAGGTTTGAAGTACCAGAATACTTTGTTTCCTCACTGAACTCTCAGCGTCAAAGTCTTTAGACATCCTTCAGTTGGCCAGCCTTCATCTGAGCACCTGCTTGTTGTGACAAGGGCGGCAGGCCAGTTGAACAGTGTAGTTCAGCTGTAACCCTCTTTTAGCTAAAGAAGCAATCGTTCTCTCAAAGGGGGGATGTGTTGCCAGAGATGTGGAGTTATTTAGACGCATTACAAACTCAAATAGTGGTCTGCTTTCATCCATGTTAACCTGACAGAAAAGAGGACCACGTTCTGTAATAGGTGTTTGCTGTTTAAGCTAATCATGGCGCTGTCTTCCTCAGCTTCGTGTGGACAAATGGTGGGGAAACAGGAAGGAGCTGGCCACAGTCCGCACCATCTGCAGCCACGTCCAGAACATGATCAAGGGCGTCACTCTGGTGAGACTCGCACTACCTTTTTTTGATGACTGCTGCTGAGTGGAATGGCTCAGCCATTATGGTGGGGTTAGCAGATTTGTGTGGCTGATTCCTTTGTTATTTGGGGTACAGTGTTTTCTGTTGGCTCTGCCTGCTCAGCTCTGACCCCTCCCGTCTGCCTGTGACCGCAGGGTTTCCGGTATAAAATGCGCTCCGTGTACGCTCATTTCCCCATCAACGTGGTGATTCAGGAGACTGGAACTCTGGTTGAGATCAGGAACTTCCTGGGAGAGAAGTACATCCGTCGTGTCAGAATGAGGTCCGGTGAGTCTGCTGCACATTGTGGAGAACATCACTCACCTGAAAGCAAACGGGCGTGATTGACCACGGCGTATGATATGAGCTACCGATCCATCTGCCAGTGACAGAATAAAAAGACCACATGAAGGTAGCTGGACTAAGGACAGAACAACATTAGGTCATCACTTTTACCTTTCCAAAGAAATAAAGCTGTCAGACTTCGTGCTGCATCATGTGCAGATGAAGCTCTGTTCCCCTCTAAGATGCTGCATACAACTGACTAAGCTCCAGTTGAGGAGAGGAAAGCAACCTCAGTTTGTCTTTTAGAAGACAGTTGACAGATAGGCCCTGTTATGAAGCTGAAAAGCAACACCAGGTTGAGTTCCAGGTTAAAAGATGATGGCTGGCTTTCTGGGACTCGCCATCCCATATTGTCTGTCACTTTCAGCATGAAATCCCCCGACGGTTCAGTCAGCTGCTATTGATGTAGAAACGAAAGATAAATGGCATGGTTTTGTTTTTTTTCATTTATCTTGGAAACAAAGGGGTGAAGACTTTCTGGAGTTTGGCGGTTTTGAGAACTTGAGATGCCCACACAATCAAATCTTTTCATTGGATGTTTTTGGAGCAGTTTCTTGTAAGAATTTTTCCACTGGACACAATGGAAGAATTGTTGCTGTTTGTTTTAGGGGCAAATAGAAAGGCTTAATTTTCCTAAGACAACCTGAGCAGTTAAAGCAGATGGAGCCTGGATCAGAAAGAAATGCAATGAGCTGCCATATTTGTAAATTCCTCAAATGTTGTAGTAGGTGTGGCATTTGCTCCATCCTCGTGTTAAATGTGTAAACTCGGTAAAGCAGAGTGCTCCGTCTGTGCTTTCAGGTGTGATGTGTTCAGTCTCTGCTGCCCAGAAAGACGAGCTGGTCCTGGAGGGCAACGACATCGAGCTGGTGTCGAACTCAGGTATGTTTCTGCACATTTTTCTCAGCGTTAAAAAAGAAAGGAAAAAAACATATATATTTAAAGAACTTATATTTTCTTGCATAACATCATGATGAATATACCAATAATGTTGTGAAGACCCGTCCTATAAACCAGACAGCGGCCCCTTTTCAGCCCCTGTCCCATCGTGTTTGTATGTTTCTCTTTCAGCTAAGTTTGAGCCATGTTTGGTCGGTTTCTCTGGGCATGATCTCAAAGAGGCTTTGTGTGACGTCCATACTGCTGTAAACTCTGTAACATGTTCTCACCGACCAACTCCTCTTTTCCAGCTGCTCTGATCCAACAGGCCACCACAGTCAAAAATAAGGATATCAGAAAGTTCTTGGACGGCATTTACGTGTCTGAGAAGGGAACAGTAGTGGAACCAGAGCAGTAAAAGTTCCACCCGCACTTGTAGAGGTTAGATGATGCCGTCGAAGCCGCCTGCTCGTCCTGCGCTTTGTTTTCTTTTCTGCTTCTCTTCACGCGGCCGCCTTTGGTGCTTTCTGATTTGAAAAGTTTTCTCCTCGTTTCACACGGGTTGCTCTAAAGCGTTTGATCTGGCTGGGCAGCTCGTGTGCATTTCCACAGACTGGTGCTTTAAAGGGAGAACTATGTGGGTGGGTGGGGTCTCATTTAGACTGAAACGTCAGCTTATCCACAAAGAACCAAGAAGCAGATCAACAGTAGCAGATCTGATACTTTTAGTTTGCACATTTTCTTTTATTTCTAATACACATCAAATGCCTGAGCTCATGGGAATAACTTTAGGGGAAGAACGAATGCGATTGAAGTTGCTTCGCCTTCTTGTTGGCTGCTGATTTATTTTTTTCTCCATAACTTCACTTTTTTCCTCTGAATACTAACCAAAGCTTCTGTCTTCACAATGTTTTGCTTCTCTATCCTCTTTGACCAAATTGTGGTCTCACGCTGGCAGTGGTCATGCTGTGGTAACCGCCTCCCTGTCACATGACACCGGGTCTTTGTCTTCATTCTTCTTTTCTTTTTCCTTGTAGCGGCATTGATCCAACAGGCCACCACTGTCAGGAAGAAGGACATCAGGAAGTTCCTGGATGGCATCTACGTCAGTGAGAAGACCACTGTGGTGGAGCCAGAAGTTGAATAAAATGTTCACCTATCCTGTTTTGACCAATAAAGCAACCATCTTTTTCCAAGTCACCAGCTCTGTTTTTATTGGGTGGTTTTTGTAAGAGGCTGATGCGCTGTGGACTGGTCATGCACGTTTTAACAGCGTACAAAGGAAAAATCTAAATTTGGAATCTTTTTGCATTAGCTAATAGCAGTGTGACACGTGGCTTGGACAAAACGGCTGATCATTGGTCATGTTGGGAATAGAGTTCCTCAACATTCCAAGAAAGTAACAGAACACTTGAACCTTGAGGCCTTAATCAGACAGCATTCAGTAAAATGTAAACAATCACCCGGCTGTGATGATACTGAGGGCAAAAAGAGCAGAATATTCAAACAAACTGGAAAAGATTGACACTAGGATAGAGCTGTTGAGAGAAAAATGTTTCTTTCTTTTTTCTTTTTTTTTTGTACAGGATTAAGGTGTCTTTAAGTTTCTAAAATCTCCCAGAAAACATTAATAATTTCAAAAGCTTATGCAATATATAAATCAAAAGGATGTTTTGTGATGCTGAGGTACATTTTTAGGATGCTAATAAATCTTATAGAGTTTAACTGGAATTCAGTGTTAAGCTGTTCCTTAGAAAAGAACAGTGACACGGCCAGCAAATAGGTTTTAAAGCTATTATAAACACTCTAAAGTCAGAAGTGGTGATTCCTTTATTTTTGCCAGTTATATCAAAATTGGGTTGAATTTAAGAAACCCATACTGAACCTGAGGAATTTATATCACATTTATTTTGGATGAATAACCTTGTGAATGTATGTGTAAAAGAGGCAGTTATTAAAAATCACATTTGTAAAAGGCCTTATCTTATACCTTAGACTTGATTTCTATTTTATTGATTTTTACATTCTTCTGGTTAATTTATGTATTTGAAAAAGAAAATCTTTGTACCTTTTTCAAATCAGATCAGAAATTATTCATATTTAATTGGATTCTTATATCAAATCCTGTTCTATATGATACACATTTCTTACATTCTTTTTAATTACTTCTTTTGTTTTGTGTCTATTTTTACCCCTGTGAAGTTTTCATTGAAAACTCTATTGTGTTTTGCAGTCATTGTAAGTTATCTCAAGTCCTTATTTCCATAATCCAAAACTAAATAGATTTCTACTAGGTTTTGGCATACCTTTCGAGTCAGTTAAGTCAAAAAATATTTTAAAAATCTCTGAAATACTTTTCATACCAACTTCCACTCTTGACATCCTACAGTAAAACAGCATATGTTCCAGTGTTGTTCAAACTTGTACCAATAAAGCTCCATCATACATCCAACCTGCTGGTTTGGATTTAAAACCTACACTTTGAACATTTGGGAACGCTGTTGTGTTAATTAACAATTGAGCATCTTCAACTGTTTCATCATTCGCTATTCATACAAATATAAAAAAATACTAAAATAAAATGAAAAGAAAGAAGAATAAACGTACCGCTGATGACGCACTGACGCACGCGGAACAGCTACGGGCGCGTCATCTCCTAGCGACCGCACGGGATTCTCTTCGCGCCAAGCAGTTGGGGGAATTTCATACTTTTCTGATAACAAGCCCTCGACAACATTGCTGGAAAACGCGTTTAAAATGGTAAGTTGACATTTAAATATATAAATACACAAAGCAATGCATGTGGAAATATGATAAAAGTTTAGAGGGACGGAAAATAAGCGCGTTCGTAGAGTTTTGGACGTTGGGCAGCGTTAGCTGCAGCTAAGAAGGATAAACTTGTGCACTTGTTATATCAAGTGAAAGAGAAAAAAACACGCTTGATTTGGAGTTCGCACGCGTATGGTATTTGGTAGTAAAGGGAGAAAGCTTTCAGTGAAAACGTTGGGCAGTAATGGTGTCCGTTTGCGTGCAGGCTGGTGAGGGAGTCAGTCCACTCCCAGACTAAACTCATGTTTGTGCGTGTTTGTGTGCGCAGGATATCAGGCGGTTCTTTGCACCGACATCAGCAAAGCCCGCGGTGCAGAAACCAGCCCCAAATGGAAACACCAAAGCAGACGACGGCAAGAACAAGAAGAAGAAAACTCCCTCTCAGAAGTCTTCAGACGAGGAAGTGAAAAAGAAACAGACCACCAAGGCAAGCAGGTGTCTTCTGCTGTCATCCGTCTTTTCCCGTGACCTCTTTTGCTTGCTTGCTGTTCATTGGGTTTGGTTTATGTTTTTTTAGGCTAAAAGCTCCAAAGCAGGAAAGCAGCGCCAGGATGGTGGTAAAAAACGAAAGAAGCACGCCATCATCGTGTCAGGTAAGTCACATTCAGACAGAATCATGGGAACCAGATGCCCATTCAATTCCCCTCCAGTTCCAATGGTGATGTTCTGGTATAAGCTGTCTTTGCCACAAGTTATCGGACTTTTGTGCCGTTCAGACTCGGATTCGGAGGAGAAGGAGCCTGCAGTAAAGTTCAGCAAGTCCTCCAAAGACAAAGCAGCGAACAGCAAAGCGGAGCCGCCTGCTAAGAAGGATCCTGTGCGTTATGTTTCAGAAACAGGTGAGGATCCCAAAGTTCAGCTTAATTTGTTCCTATCTCCAATGATAATGATTAAAAGTTAAAGAAACATACCATTGTAAACACCAAGCTCGCTTTTGATTTAGAAAAGTGTTTCTCCTCCGTTTGCAGACTCGGACAGCGACAATTTTAAGTCCTTGAAGAAAGTCCCCAAACCCAAACAGAACGGCAGCACCAAGAGCACAAAAGCAAACCCAGACGGTTCTCGTCCAGCAGCCGACGCAGGGATGAAGTCACCCATCAGGCCGTCCACCAGCCAGGGAAAAGCTGGCGTGAAGAGCCCCGCTGCTCCCGTGACCCCCAAGTCGGCGCCGCCCCCTCAACCCAAACAAACCCCCACCTCGGTGATGGACTACTTCGGGAGCGGGACCATTCACCGCTCGGACAAGAAGCTAGTGGCGAGCGCCAAGCGAAAGGCAGTGAGTGCACGCCTTCACCTCTCTTCCCCCTCTGTCCCAGTGATGATGCAGATTTTTTATGTTCCTCCACTCACCACTTGTTTTTCATCTGTTAAAAAAAATAATTCTGCTTCTCAGCCAACTCAGGACCCCAATGACCTGATAAGTGACGAGGAAATCGCCCGGCAGCTGCAGATGGAGGAAGATATGGAGGTATGGTGTCTTTCATTTTCTTATCCCCAGCTCGCATTTTTCTTTTCACACAAAAGAGATCGACATTTCATTATTTAAACTGAAATAAGCTGAATGAGATCGAGGATACGAAGAGTAATCGGAGTAATAAGAAGCAAAGAAACCGATTTAACAAGAGGAAGACAAAAGGGGACTAGTTTTTTTTTTAGGTTAATTTCAGCTGAAAAAAATAGCAGCCTCAGCATCATAAGCGTCAAGTAGAGGTTGCTGTAAGAAATGATTGAGAAGGCATGCAGGCTTTTTTAAATTGGACTTTAGATTAAGCATCTTGTCAACCTGACCAGTAGAAAGCTAATCGGTCTCCCTCTGAAGGCCAGTTTTCACCAAACTCCCTCAGCCAACTTTGTGGACTTGTGTGCAACGTCAAATTAGTTGAGTTCTTTTTCTGCTGACCGACACCCGAAGAACAAAGTGCATTTCACATTATAGATGTTCATCCTGTTCTTTTCATTCCCCAAATGATGACTCAGTCATTTGAATGCTTTTCTCTTTTTTTCTCTCCTTTGTTTTTGCTCTCATTTTGTCAGCTGGAAAAACAAGTCCACGAAGACGCGGCGTTTGCCAAAACGCTGGCTATGCTTGATGCTGAGCCCCAGGCCAAGAAGGTAAAGAGCCCTGCAAGCGTGGGGGTACTTTCCACAGTGCTCGTTTTTTTCTTTTCTAAACGCGTGTCTGTTCTTGTCTGTGTCCTCGCTCAGGCTCGCAAAAGTTCAGAGGAAAAGCGAGACCTGCCCAGGAGCCCCCAAAAGAGCAGCGCCAGCAGCTCATCGAACAGCCGCAGCGTGTCAGACGACGTGGTCGGCCCGTCGCCCAAAAGCAGCCCCCCACCGGCCAAAACCAGCTCCAAGCTAGCCATGATGAAGAAAAGGGAGGAGCTGAGGGATGGGGAGCCGAAAAGCAAAACGCCCACAAGCGTGAAATCGTCCCCCAAGAAGGAGCCTGTCACCTCGTCGGGGCCGGATAAGAAGCTCACCCCAAAAGCCGGAACCACTCCGGCGGGGCTCAAAACGTCCCCCAAGAAGCCCGAGGTGAGCCGGACACCGTTAGAGAGGCAACAGGAGGTCAGCGCCACGCAAAGCTCAGTGTCCTCCTTCCTCCCTCCACCAGAGCACCAGCATCAGTCCGGAAGACGCCGAGAAGAAGAAGGGCAACTCTGCAGCCTACAGGAACTACCTCAACCGGGACGGGCCCCGAGCTCTGGGATCCAAGGAAATCCCAAAGGTGTGTTTAAACGAGACCGAGGTCACGATTTCGCTTAATGGGGGGATGTTTTGTAATCAAAGACTTCTTCAGGTTTATTATTGTGTTTGTCTGCCATCTGGAACCTTTTTTGGACTTACATGTTGGTCTGTTTTCTTTGTCTTTTTGCTGTTTTTGTTCCTTCAGGGCGCAGAGAACTGCTTGGAGGGCTGCGTCTTTGTGCTGACCGGAGTCATGGAGTCCATGGAGCGAGATGATGCCAAAACTCTGATTGAGCGCTACGGAGGGAAGGTGACGGGTAACGTCAGCAAGAAGACCACCTACCTGGTGCAGGGCCGAGACAGCGGAGTGTCAAAGCTGGAGAAGGTGACCGTCCTGTCCAAAACATGAAGAAAAATTCTCATTCAGACCAAAAGGATCCAGACTAGTTGAATTATTTGTGATTAGGGAAAAGTTAGCCCTCGCTATCCTTATTTCTTTATTTTTGTACTGCTTGTATTTATCTTGTAAAGGCATTGTGCTCTGAAACGGTCCAGCTTCACCTCATTTGTCCCCAACGCTCAGGCGCAGAGCTTGGGCACCAGCGTCCTGGATGAAGACGGTCTGCTGGAGCTGATCAGAACCAAACCGGGGAAGAGGTCCAAATACGAGATTGCTGCAGAAGCTGAGGTCAGTCGTCCCCTCCCCCTTAAGTGCTTCACAAGGAGAAAATAAATTAAAATAAGTTAAACAAAATAAAAAAAACACTTCTTAAATAGATTAAAAGTGAAGAGTGCAGATAAAATACGTTCATTGTTAAGCTGACTTATTTTACTTTGTGAGGGGAAGACAGAATTCGGGAGAAAAAGTTCAAACATAAATTCATTCTGTTGCTTTTCCTCCTTTTCCATCACTTAGAACAAAGCTTCAAAGACCAGGACGCCCCCCAGCCGGGCGTCAAAGGGCACCCCCAAAGCCCAGAACATCTCCCCCTCCAAAGGTAACTCCAGGTCCCCGCACACACCCAGCCCGTCCAAGACCGGCCAGACGCAGAAGACCAAGACCAGCGACGGCGCCACGCCGTCCGGGAGAGGCCCGGCTCCCAGGGCCCGGAGGGATCTGGGCCTCTCCTCCTCCTCCTCTTCCTCCTCCTCCTCCGCTGCGGCGGTGCCGGCGGGGGAGGCCGCCACCCTGCTGTGGGTGGACAAGTACCGGCCGCAGTCGCTGAAGGCCGTGATCGGCCAGCAGGGCGACCAGAGCTGCGCCAACAAGCTGCTCCGCTGGCTGCAGAACTGGCACCGGCACCACGCCGCCGGCGCCAGCGGCAAACCAGCAGGTAGCACCGCCTTTTTGTTGTTGTTTTTTATGGCGGGACACGTTCGGAAAAGGCGAACATGTTGTTAACCGGCCGCTCTCTGCCGCACCGCAGCACGCTTCGGGAAGTTCGGGGGGAAGGACGACGGCTCGGGACACAAAGCGGCGCTGCTGTCCGGCCCGCCCGGCGTGGGAAAGACCACCACGGCGGCGCTGGTCTGCGAGGTGGGTCAGAACACACAAACACACACACACAAGCACATTTATTGGTCCCCGTGGAGACGGCGGCGCTCACGGTGCTCTGGGCCGGTAGGAGCTGGGCTTCAGCTACGTGGAGATGAACGCCAGCTGCACGCGCAGCAAGAACAGCCTGAAGGAGGTGGTGTCCGAGTCCCTGAACAACACCAGCATCGAGGGCTTCTACAAAGGTGACCGCCTCCTTCCGCCTCGTCCGGCTTCTGGCCTCCAGCACGCCAAAGCTAAGCGGCGGCGGCGGCTGCTTGCGGATGACTCGCAGAGCGGGCTGTCAGCTCCCTGTTGGTGTTGCAGGCACGTCGCGGACGGTCAGCAGCAAGCACGTCCTCATCATGGACGAGGTGGACGGCATGGCCGGAAACGAGGACCGCGGCGGGATCCAGGTCGATAAAGGCCATTCGTCTCAGTTCAGATGGAAGAGAAAAAGCGGCTGCAGGGTTTTGTTTTTTAACGTGATGCTTTCCACGTCCTGCAGGAGATGATTGGCCTGATAAAAAGCACCAAGGTCCCCATCATCTGCATGTGCAACGACCGCAACCACCCAAAGATCAGGTCGCTGGCCAACTACTGCTTTGACCTGCGCTTCCAGAGGCCGCGGCTGGAGCAGATCAAGGTGCAACCGCCCCCCCCTCTCCACAGCACAGAGGCTGATCTTTGGCTTTAAAAAATGAAAAAAGCTAATTCGTTTTTTTTTCAGGGAGCCATGATGTCCATCGCCTACAAGGAGGGGATCAAAATCCCCCCACCGGCTCTCAACGAGATCATCCTGGCGTCCAACCAGGACGTCCGACAGGTAAAGAGGGCGGGGTTCCGGGTGTGCTCCGCTGGTCGTGGCGGGGGGGTGTTTCTCACCGCGCCGCCTGTCGCCGCCGCAGGTGATCCACAACCTGAGCATGTGGTCGGCCAAAGACAAGGTGATGACCTACGAGCAGTGCCGCTCGGACGCCGCCAACGCCCGCAAGGACATCAAGCTGGGGCCCTTCGACGTCTGCCGGAGGGTCTTCTCCTCGGGGGCCGACACGGCCAACATGAGCCTCATCGACAAGTCCGACCTCTTCTTCCACGACTACTCGCTGGCGCCGCTGTTCGTGCAGGAGAACTACCCGCACGTCCGTCCGGCCGCCGCCGGGTAAGACGGCGGGGGCCGCCCCTCACGGGTTCAGAGGGCGCCCACGGGTCGGACTAACGCGCGCTGATCCACCCCCCTGTTTGTGTCTCTCAGCGGGGATATGAAGGCTCACCTGGTGCTGCTCAGCAAGACGGCGGACGCCATCTCAGACGGCGACCTGGTGGACAGACGGATCCGCTCGAGCCAGAACTGGTCGCTGCTGCCCACCCAGGTAAGGCGGGAGCAGGGAACGCCGTCCACGCTGCAGCTCGTCCGTTTGGTTACGACGAAGGGGGTCACATACCAGTGTGTGTGTGTGTGTGTTTTTTTTAGGCCATTTATGCCAGCGTGCTGCCCGGCGAGCTGATGAGAGGCTACCTGGCCCAGTTCCCCGTCTTCCCCAGCTGGCTCGGGAAAAACTCCTCAGCCAATAAGCACTCCCGCATCCTACAGGAGCTGACCTCGCACATGAGTTTAAAGTGGGTTCTTTTTTTTAATATTAGTTTTACTCATGCTCTACACTTTTTATCAAACACAAAACGCTGACATAGTGCCCCCCTCATGCTCCTGCAGGACTTTGAGCAGCAGACAGGCGCTGAACCTGGACTACCTGCACCACCTGCGGCAGGCGCTGCTGGGGCCCCTGCAGAGGCACGGAGCCGAGGGCGCCGGCCAGGCCGTCCGGCTGCTGGACGACTACCAGCTCATCAGGGAGGACGTGGACAGCATCATGGAAATCAGCGTGTGGGGGGGACAGCCGGACCCCTACTCCAAACTGGACTCTAAGGTAAGCCTGTGAAGAGCAGATATAACATGTGCATATCCAACGCGTGCTGATCCGCTCTGGCCTCCCCGCAGGTGAAGGCAGCCTTCACGCGGGCGTACAACAAAGAAGTCCACCTGACGCCGTACTCGCTGCAAGCCGTGAAGAAGGGCCGCCGCGGGGGCGGAGGGGAGTCGGAGCTAGGGGGGGAGGACGCAGACATGGAGCCTCAGGCGTCCGAGGAGGAAGCGGAGGGGCTGCAAACCGACGGAATGATCAAAGTGAGCACACACAAACCACAGCCACATGTTTTAGTTTTTGTCTCTTCTTCATTTTCTGTGCATGAACCGGGTGTCCTGTTCCTCCCTGCAGCAGAAAAAGACCAAACCCACTAAAGAGGCAAAAAAGGAGAAGAAGGAAGATTCTGGCAAGGGCAAAGGAAAGGGGAAAGGCAAAGCTAAGAAATGACCCAGAACCGGGGAGGAACTTTCTGTGCTGGACTGCCTCCACACACACACACACACACACCATTAGTCAGTTCATCAGGTTAACACCCAGAAGTAGAGACGGGTCTTCTGCTCGGACATATAACCCATCTGTCCTTATTCGGTTTATTGGCTAAGAAACGTCTTTTCTTTCCCTTTAACTAATGGTGTCTCTATAGTGAACAAACCTTTTCCTGTTATCATGTCTGTGCATTAGGAGTGACGTGCATTGCTTCAGCCTTCAGATGTAAATAATGTAGCCCCGACCAAGTAGCCGTTAACTACTATTTACATGTAAATTTCCCTTTTCTAATAGAGAAATATGCTGCTCATGAGCGTTTGTCTGTTTTTTTGGTTTGTTTTTTTGGTTTCCAAACGAAGAGGAACACAGCCACGTGCGCACAACTTGTGTATCAGGTAGGTATCCATTTGATTAAACCAGATCAGGAGAGCTAACGCCTTTCTTTAAGGTATTTGCACTTATATCACAATTAGCTCACCTACTTTAAAAGATACTCACATTCCAGTTGGAGATGGTTACTATGGTTACGGCCTCTCAAGCCACCCCTTACCGCATAAGAAATCATCTGTGAACAGGTCAAAGTAGAAAAACTGGAAATAATCTTCATTTGCAGTTTCCATCACAGAAAAGTCAAACCAGGGTTTGGTTTCCTCTTTATTTTTGTGTTTCCCTGACAACACGCCCTCAAGCTGCACCCTTCGCACCGCCGTTTTCTCCCACAGAACCGCTCTGCTTCATGTAAGGTGTTGAAACAGCAGACACGTTTACGCTGCAGCCTTTAAGCCGACAAACGGGCGGTTGGAGATCTGACGGGTGGAAATGGACACTACCATCCAAAAAAGTGTTTGTTTTTTTAGAAAAAAGATTGTATTAAAAATTCACAATTATAACAAGAAACATTTCAGTTTTGTTTTTTACAGATATGAAAACAGATTGATGTAAATATTCAAAAACTATGCAAAAAAAGGAAAATTACATGAACTTTGACTTAACTGCGGAACCTAATTCAATCGATTTTAGACTTGATCTGCCTCCGTCACTGGTCCACGTCATTAGTCTGCAGGTGCTTGGAGCAGTCGGAGATCTTCTTCAGCTGCGTGGCGCTCAGATGCTCAGAGCACATGGGACACACCGCCTCGGTTTCCAGCAACCTGCAACAAGGTTCAGAAAGAACAGGCCTATTTTAAGTGGAGGGTGTGGCCCGTGTTAGCCCCTTTGGGACCATGTGGTTACTCCAGGTGGGTGGCCTGCGTGGCCTCGTGTTTGCTGCTGTTAGTGACTGTGGGACATTTTAGTTTTAATCTAGTTTGAGTCTGTCTTATCCTGCCTCCACCTCCTGGGCCCTCTACATCCTCACTGACCAAAGTTCATGCTCCACTGTTCTTTACTGAAAGATCTAATGAAGTGTCTTAAAAGAAACACCAGAGGGTTAAATCAGTCCCTCTTTTGGACAGATTAAAAAAAATCTAGTCTGATCTTTTTTGCATGTTTGATGATGGCTTGAATTTCTCCTTGATAAAAAGTTGTACTTACAGGATGAACTGTGAGTAGAGAGCTGGGAATTCACAATGAGGGCATATGGACCAGTCTTCTTTCAACATGTGACGACCCTGATGAACAGAATAGTTAAAAATAAAAACATGAAGAAAACTACCACTCCACATCTGGAGGCGTGCCGTTACCGTGGCGATGCAGTAGGGGAGGTTGTTCTTGCAGGAGATGCACAGGAGCTCGTTCTGTGGCAGCTGGAAGCCACAGAAGGGACAGGGAGTGGTTTCCTCCTCCAGCTCAGATGTGTCTGGACGCCTGTGGCGGAATGCAGACGGCAAAAAACAGGGCTCACAGATGGTTTAATTTTAGGAGCGAGAAATAAGGTCGTAGAAATTGAAAAAAATGTTAAGAGGAAGCTAGATTTGACATCGGTCAACAGGGGTCGCTCACCTGACCATAGCCTCGATCTTCTTCCTGTACTTGACGTCGATCTCGTTTCGGTACTCCGGTCTCATCAGCATGGCGGCGAAGCTGAAGGCGGAGTTCTTCAGGCCGGCTCGGTGGCATTCAATCACTGCTGACGTCAAAATGGGGACCACATCTGCACACACACACACAAGACTCTTTAACGTTCAGACCCCAAACCCTGCAGAGTTTCAGGCCAAACTGACCCCTCTGGACTCACGCGCAGGAAACTTGCTGATGTTGTTGCTGACACGAATGAGCATCCGCGCTCCCTTTAAATGGTCCCCTCTCTTCACGTGGATCTACCGGAACAAAGAACCCCATTGCATCATTTAGAAGCTTAGAAAAACCGAACTGCTTTACCTGCTGATGAGGCCTATACACCGATATGGTGTATTATCAGTGAACAGCCTTTAAATTATTGACAGTTCTACCTAAGACCAATCAGTAGCAGCTGCCACCCTGTAACAGTTAATAAAGAAAATAGATTATTGATTATAGATTATCCCCCCCGACAGGTCACCAGTCCATTGCAGGGCCCACACAGAGACAACCAACCACCCACTCACACTCACTCCTAAGGGCAATTTGGAAAGAGCCCCCTACACCGGCTTCGTACACATTGCTCGTGTACAATTTGTGCTCTGCAGATAAGCTTGCCTTGGCTGGACACTGACCTTGACCAGCAGGTATGAATGGAGAATCATCAGATTGGTGGCCATCTCAGCCGGGATCTTAATCTTCTGGGCCTGCAGCTCGGTGTACATGCTGAACAGCACGTCATGGGCGTTTCGGTAATTCCCTGTAGAAAAAGAAAAAAGGTCACCGGTGGAACTTGTGTGTTGTTTTTTTTTCTATTTCCGTTTGAGAAGTCCATGGGAATGTTTGCACCTGCACACTGCTCTTCTCTGGCGATGATGATGGCGGTGCGAGCTGCCTCTCTGTACTGTTGCAAAGCCATGTAAAGGCGGAACAGGTACTTTGCATCCTGGGAAGAATAAGCAGTATCAACATTTTTAAGCTCCACTCTATAGTTCCTCAAATATCCATTTAGGTATTTCAAAGGCACCTTCAAATAGCATGTGTTTGATCAAATCCAGCAGTCACGACCAAAAATATTAGCTATGGTTGATCTAGTTTTTTCTATTGATTTGTCCCTAATCAACAGATTCGATTTTGCTCATGACCGCTGAATATTCACCACTCAAAAAGTAGATTTGCTGAAACTGAACGTCTCCTTTGAGATGACTGCTGTTACAGTTTTATTCACAACCTTGAATTTGATAAAGTAGGTATGGAAAGAAATGAGAACAACAGGGAACAAAGTGTGTGAGGATAGCGGCTGTAAGCGCAATTATATCTAAAGGTACAACGTGTAGAATTTGGTGACATCTAGTGGCGAAGCTGGATATTGCAACCAACTGGTTTGTTAGAAAAGTGACGTATAGTTCTGTTTTGATTACCTTAGGCATCCCGTCACTTTCACCCATCAGGTAGTCTATCAGCTGATTGGTCAAAGCAATGTCCTTGGCCTGGCCCACCTAAATGGACGACACACACACATCAAATAACACACACAGAGTCCGTCGGATACCCCGAATAAGTTAGCAAGAAACACATCTCACCGTCTCGATAGCCATTTCGATAGCCAGGTTGTCCTCTGTGTTGGGGCACTTCAGGAAGTGCTTCAGGGCCTGAGAGGAGGACAAGAAGAAGGAAGCCGCATAAATAATTGAAGCTCTCAGAACGTGACTGACACAGGATCAGGAAAACCAGGGACTCTTACTCTGCTGTACTGCCCACACTTCTGAAAGAACTTTCCAGCCTGCAGGTGCTTCTTCTCTCCTTCAAAGTACAGAGCAATGCTCTGGTAGTCCTCCTGTGTAGCTTCGGGGCCTGAGAAACACATCACTGAATACCAATGTGTACCTCCCTCCATTTGGATAACAAACAAAAAAAAGCAAAGCCACCAGAAACTGATGCAAAAGGAGGGCACTGTGGACGTTTGGTAACATCTGTATAGTCTCCACACAGACTGACCGATGATGTCCGCGTAGACCTCCATCTGCCCGTGCTGCTGGGCCAGCTGGAAGGCCTCATCGTTGCACTGGGACAGAACCAGGAAGTGGATAGCTGAGCCGTAGTCGTTCAGCCTCAAGAAGAACCTTTGAACATGAAAAAATGAAAATAAATGAAGGAATGATGCGGTAATGCTGAAAGGTTGTGATATCAAAAGATTGACCAGTCAAAAAAGAGGAAGAAAGCTTGTATCTGACTTCATTTAAAGCAGTTGGATCAAAAACATGTACACTTACTATTTCTTTATTTTATCGTTTATGTTCTAACTGGTTCTTTAGTTATTAATCGGCAGAGACAACCTTCAAAATATTTTGAGGGGTAGGTTTGAATGCTGTGCTGCTGGAGGAACCTTGGCTGGTAACTCTAGACTGATTATTTACATCTCAAATACCTCCAAACAAGCTTTTGATTAAATAGAAATTTCAAAAAGACGAGGAACAGACTCCACTGGTTTTCCATTCATACAAAAAAAAAAAAACCACCACTGACAACACTACAGCAACCTTAAAAAACACATTTTTAAAATGTAACATTCAAGGAGCGTTAACCGGAAAACTCCCTCATGTAGAGACGGAGGGCTACCTAAGCGTACATCTGTTTGTCATGTTTGTCCTACCTGGCCACCATCTTTGCCCCGTCGATGCTCTGCGTCTCCCTGACGATGCGCACGGCGTCCTCGGGGTTGTTCAGGTGGTCCAGCAGCACGCGGATCACGTTGTCCCAGTCCTTGGCGCTCTCGTAGGCCTGAGCCGCGTCCTTGTACCTGAAGCACACGGCAGCCATGAGATCAGATCCCCCCGCGGCTCTCCACCCCCCTGTGGAGGGGGAAAAAGCGCCGACACCCCCACCTGCCGTCCGCCTCCTTGGCCTTTGCGTATTGCAGGTGGATCTTAGGGGAGGACACGTTTGGAAGCAGCTCCCCCACCTTGGCCCTGGGAAAAGAGCAGCGACGAGGGGTGGTTTTATTTTATTATCTTTAAAAGAGGAGGCTCCAAAGCTTTCAACGCGCTAACATTTGCCTCACCAGTTCTTGCAGCGGATGTACACTGAGGCAGCCTTGTCGTAATACTGGCCCTTTTCAAAGAGCTGAGCAGCTTCAGAGAATTGCTGTCACAAAGGGGAGGGGGGGTCAAAAATAACACAAAAAAAAAAAACAATGACTGAGACGCTTTAAAAAAAAAAAAAAACTTTTTCAGTACCTTCATGCTTTCCAGTATGGCTCCGCATTCCTTTTTGAGGATTCTGCTAGGATGCTGGATGGCCTGAGCGGCTCCTCGCCTGATGTCCCCCATCCTGATGGACATCCTGGCCACGCCGGCCTGGCACGCCTCGTCGTGCTCCTGGAACTGCTCAGGCAGGGGTTGGAGGAGGGGGCAGGGGAGAACGGAGCTGGTGTCAAGTCATCCAAGCTGTGTTTTCATGTGTTTTTTTTCGGGAACCGAATGAACTGTGATACCGCACTTACTTTATTGTTGTGTGTCATGCCTTTCTCATAATGGGCCAGCGCATTCACATAATCTCCACTACAAAAGAGAAGAGGAGGGGTTCAATGGTGGGTTAAATCAGGGGCGAGTGGGGTAGTTTTGTGTGGGTGTGTGTGTGTATGAGATGCTTGTGAACACCTACATAAACTCCAGATGCACGGCGTACTCTTTGGATATGAATGGGATCTGGTCTTCTGCGAGCCTCTTGGCCAACATGAGAGCGCTGTCCCAGTGCAACAGGTCTCTTCTCATCTAACATCCACAAAAAACATCAGACGATTTGAAACCTCTGGCACACGCAACGCTGTGTGTTTGATGTCTGACATTGACGTTAGCGGGATATGAACCCGGGCGTACCTCCAGCGCAGCGATGGGGCTGCTGGAGGACAGATAAAGGTCCTGGGCCAGGTTGTAGTCTCCGAGGAACATGGCCAAATGTCCCGCCACCAAGTTCTTGTCCTCGATGCCCTGGGAGGAGTGAGATATGTGAGCCCTAGGTGAAGGCCCGGTGTTGGTGGGGGGGGCGAAGCGAAGCGTGTGTGCACCTGGAGGCTCTGCAGGGACAGCACCATGCCCATGCTGCCGCTCATGCGGTACACCTGGATGGCCAGCTCCACCTCCATGTTGACCAGGCAGGCTTTGCCCAGCTCGGTCCAGTCGGCGTCGCTGCCTGCAGACTTGCAGAGGCGCCATGCCTCGTGGAACCTGGGCGGGCAGTTTGAAAAAATTGGTTTGAGACGACGTGTTTGTGCCAGGACACCAAAACTACTTCTAAGGGTTCGGATTTCAGGGCAAAATAACATTTTCAGCTGCGTTATTCAGGTGACAGACTTCCCTTAAGGAACCTCTCTGATTTGTCATTTTAATTTTTCCCAAACGCAATTTAATAGTGAGGAATAAATAAATAGAAATATCTCTAAAGTCTCACTCTTAATTAAGACACAAAGCACAAAACGTCTGCAGTGGACAAAACAGATGTCTGCACATTTCTCTGAGCAGCAAATGTAGAGTTAATTAACATTAACTGTTGCTTCATGCACTAATGCAACTCATGCCATCATCATGAAACCGCTTCAAACTCAGACGGCAGGCGCCTGAATCCCTCAAATCAGAGTTAAGAGCAGGGCGGACCTTTTGAGCATGAGAGCCTGAGCCAGCTGTTTGCTGAGCTCCTCTGCCGAGTCCGTCGCTGGGTGCTTCAGGAAGGAGTGCGTGCTGAGGGCCACCTCGCTGGTCTTACCGCTTGCCGTCTGACACGTCAGGTCGCCGTTGTACAAGAGCAAAGGCTTCTGGGAGAAGAGCAGCGCAGTGCTCCCCACCGACACCACCTGGGGGCCTGAGCAAAGCCACGGCTTCTTTTAGCCGTCTGAGCTTTTCTAAAAACCTTTTAAAAGGGAAGTTTTTGCTGAGAGGGCGTGGCGCATCCCCCTACCGTATATGGTGGTTTTATGCAGGGCGTAGGTGTAGACCTTGTCTTCGTCATAGGCCACAAACACTCCTCTGTCCGAATGCCAGTTGTCCCACAGCACTCCTGTGATGGTGGGGGAGAAGTTGGGCAGCTCAAAGCAGGAGGCCGTAGCCTGGATTGGACACGTAAACACATTTCCGGGTTTCATTTTTATCCCTAAAGAGACAAATCTGTTTTGGGGTGACGGCGTAAAATGAGTACTGACGTTTGACGGTGAGAAAAGGAAGCCGTCATTCTTGTCATCGATGAACACCAGCCGCGTGCCATTTACGTCGGGGAACACCTTCCTCACGCCGACCGGATGGCTGTAGCTACTCACCGCCTCCAGGTCCTCCACAAACACACACACCACGTTGCCTTGCTGAGGAAAAAAAAAGACAGCTTGCATAAAGAGCCTGCCAACGCGGCCGAGTTTAGAGGGAAGGGGAAAAGCCAGAGACTGGATGAGTAGTCACTGGGCCTTACGTCGGTGCCGTAGTAGAGGAAGTCGGCGGTGAGGGCATGGCAAAGGATGCGATCTTTTCTGTCGTCGTCCGGGAAAAGCTTCATCTGCTTCCTCTCCTGCTGGTCTTTGCCTTCGATCTGAAACACAGCACGGGTCAGTGGGATGACGGTCAGTGGGACCTCAGAGGTCATCGTAGCTCACCATGTGCAGCTGCACCTTTCCCTCAAACAGCGCCGCCGCGTAGTCCGCGTTCAGGCACATGCTGGCTATCGTCCCCAAATACTCCACGTCCTTTAGCTTGTTGAAACCTGAGTGACCAAACAAAAAACACACAAAAAAGCATTTAGACTGTATAAAAAGTGCTGACAATCCCCCACTGTGACATGACTTGTATTTGTACGCAACTCATTTGTACGCAAGTGTGGTGCGGACATACACACCAGGCTTTTGGTCTACCAGGGCATAAAACCAGGCTTTGTTGTTCATCCCAACGGCCACATGGTACGGCCCCACTGCGATGAACGTGGGCTCTACCTCCACCTCGATGGCAACGGGACTCTCCTGACAACACAATGCAAAAGGAGGAAACTTAACATTGTACCTAATCCCTCACAACACACAGGCTTTAGGCCTAGAAACAAATGACAAAAACCCTTTTTTCAAAAATCCACCCTCTAAAGCTTTTTCAGTCAATTATATTCTTGTTATTAATAGAAACAGCTTGATGTATTAGGTCTAATTAGTGGCAATTTGGACTTTGTACAATGGATTTGCAGACCAATTTACACTTATGTGCGAAGGCGAAAATAAATCTATCTCTGGAAATGTTCTCCCCATAGTATTTTCTATCATGGAATGGAAATGCCTTGCTTGAATGCACATATTTGAGAGTCCTGAGAGTCACCACCAATCATGCAGGTTGAGTCAATCTGGACAAGAGGCTGATGTTGTCTTTTTGATGCTATCGTGACTACAAAGTAACACTTTGAAACACCAAAAAAGTCTATTATGTGTGTAACATAATAAACAGCACTGTGGCGCTCACCCCTTCCACCTGGTTGGAGACGGTCACCTCCAGCAGGGAAGTGAGGTAGGCCATCCGCGTGCCAAAGCTGCCCCCCAGGATGGGGAGCTTGGTTAGGAAAACGTGAAGAGTCCCTTTTTGCGTGGAAACTGCCAGCAGCTGACCATCATCTGTCCAGCTCATCTGATCGAGACCTGCAACGGGAGACGCAAAAGAGGCGGGCAGTGCTTTGGAGACGCCTACATCAAGACCGTCGAGTTGATTTGAAAACAAAAACTACAAAAAACCAATCACCTTTGGTCTCATCATCCAGCTGGACTATGCTGCTGATGTCATTGAGATCAGAGAGCTCGTAGATCTTTATGCTGCAACAAAAACACCCGTTGTTTCTTTTTTTTAAAGTTTTTTTGACCTAACACAAAAAGGGAACCTTTTCTGTCTTTAAAGCCCTGTGTACCTGTTGTCGCCGCAGGTCGCGGCCTTGTTTAGGGCTGGCGAGATGGCCACGCTGTTGAGACTGTCTTTGTGGTTGTGCGCCTGATAGAGCTCCCCCCCAATCTCTCTGATGTGAGTAGAGATACCTACGAAATATCCATTTGAGAAGCCGATGAGTATATACCCATCGCCGTACCTGCGCGGTCAAAGAGGAAACAAGTTTTTAGTACGAGTGCGTGGCTCTGAATTAGTACCGGCCTGAGGGTGGTGCGTGAGTGTGTGAAATACCAGCGGTAGGACACGATGTTGCCATAGCGCCGCTGAAAGGTCAGCTCTATCGGGTTCTGAGGGTCATTGACGTTGACAAGCGTCAGTATCTTCTTGTCCACAGCCACGCTCACCTGGAAAGTCATGTGACATCCGCCATGATGGAACAATAAATCAGCGTATTTGTGTTAATTTGAATGTTTTATGGGTTGTGGGTCTTTCAATTAGTTCATACAAATTCCTTAAGCTGTTTTAGGCAAGAAAACACAGAAATCAGAATCAGAAGAACTTTATGCATATTTGGGTCTCATAATTAAATCTTTTTAGGGCTTTTTTGCTGTTTCTCTGTATGTCAACAAAGTAGGGCATATGGCAGGAATAAAGTTTAAACTTTTGTCATTAGTGTCAGACATGAGAATGATTACAGTATTGGTAAAGATGGTATTGTTTTCCCATTCTAGCAGATAGCCACATTATTTTTTAACAAGAAATCAGGTCTACATTATGTACCAGGGAAAAAAGAGAAGCTTTCGAAATGGTATTTAGAAAAAAACCTAGAAAGGGGAAATGCTGCTCATTGAAACTGAATTGCTGCTTCTTCAGTTTCCTAAATAACCCCACCCAGCCTATAAAGATTATCCCAGAGGGAAATAGGGGCAAACTTCATGTAACATTAAAGAAAAACATGGGAAGTTGCAGAAAATAAACTCACAGTGTTCTCCCCTTGAGAAGACCTCTCATCCGTCTTCATCACAGAAAAGTACATTTCTGCTGGCTCTCCGTGAAGTGATGTCTAAGAAAGACCAGAAACACAAAACAGTTTCCTAACCTTCATCTTATCTCACGGCCCCGGCGGCGATAAAAGACGTGCTAGCAGCAGAATGCTGCACACACGCTACCTGTCTGATGGTGTCCCCCTCATGATTACTGATACTCAGACTGTGGTCGTCACTTCCTAGAGCCAGTAGATTCTGAGAACTCCAGCATCCACAGGTGATTTTCTTGGTGTGTTTACCTGGCACGTGGGAAGAAAAGTTTAATGCTCTACTATAATACCAACTACAAACAAACCCCCAAAAAGTGCAAACACTAAGTGCTCATGTTACCCAGAACAGGGATCTTGCGAGATGTTTGCTGATTGTAGATCAACAGGTTTCCTTTTGCTGTCCCCACAGCCAACAGAGGACCTGTCTTTGACCACAAAATGAAGGACATCTGGTCTTTGCTGAAAGCAGATACGGAGAGGGAGCAAACCCAGAGTGTTACACATGATGACCTCTCCCTCTCTGATGAGAACACAATGGGGCGTCATACCTCATTCCGCTATCTATTTGGGATGTTTTACTGACACTGGCATCCCAGAGGAAGATGGAGCTGGACTTTGCTGCGATCACAGCCAGAATATCTCCATCCTTATCCCAGTCCATGCCCACGCAGCGTCTAATGGGGAAAAGGTAAGGAAAGGACAGAGGAGGTGAACTTTGAACTATATGGACCATAAAGTGTTAAACGGCTACACATCGATGAGCTCAAGACCTAAACCACAGACCTAAAGATATGTATTCTCACACTTACCCTGGGAGAGATAGTTCCGTCCATTTGTTTCCATGTCGATCAAATATCTTCACTGAGTTATCCTGTCTGGTTACAAGCACATTTTTCAATTAATGTCAGTTTTGAGGACTTTGTCGTCCATCGTCTCGGGTTACTCACCCTGCAACAGCGATGTAGTTACCAAGGCTTTTCTGCCACTTGTACAGCAGGTTAGAACCCGCCCAGGCTTGGTCAGCAAGGACGAAAACACTCTGTGGACACCAAGATTCTTTTTGAAAACCTTAACTATGCATTTTCTTTCATCTTTTTTGTTTGAGGACAACAATTAATGTATTTCCGAATTGCCTAACTATGTGTGAGTGTGAGTGTGTGGTAGAATAATTAAATCTTCAAATACGGTGTCAAGTGAATTTTTAAGAGGTTTTGGATCCAGCACCTTCTGAGTTTTTGGGAGGATTAACACACCCTGAAGCAAACATTTTGACAATTTTTCTCATCAACATTTAGAAGCCCTGGCTAAGAGCTGAGCTCATTACTGAGATGGTAAATAACCAGGCAACGATGGGCAGGTTGTGAAGGACCTAATACAGTTGTGAAGTGTTTTTGTTGTACATCCACAAAGCTGCATCCCACAGAGCCTTAAACAACCAGAAATACATTCAATTAAACCAGTTTTTACTCATCTAGGTCTATAGTGGCGATGTTCTGTTATATGTTGGTCACATATAAGTTAGAGGCTAAACAAACTGAAAATCATTTGATTCAATATTAATGAACAGATTATACTTTTTATTGCATTTACAAGAATTTGCATTTGTTCGTACCTTAAAGACAACAAACGGGAATAAACCAGGAAAATAATTCAATAAATGAATAAGATGGCTAGCAGCCAAAATCAGAGCTGTTGCTTAACAAACGTAACTTTAGCTTAAACGATAGCTAAGAGCTGCATACAATTAGCTGGTAAATAGCTTGCTCGCAGAAGAAGGTAAACGTAACTTTTAATTAGTAAAACAACCAAAACAACCGGGTTTTTAGTACTTTCTTTTTCTGGCACCAACCTTCATAGTGGCGGGGTTTATCGCTTATTATTTGTATGGATTTCTTCTTTTCAAAACATCTTCGACATAAACGTTGTGTGTGTGTTTCCCATGATGCATCACTTTGAAGCGTCTGCTACGGCGATGTCATAGCAACAACGGGTAGCCAATGAGGAGCCTCCAATACAGGAGCCGAAGCAACAGGTCCTTGATTAATCTTTGATAAAATGTTCAAAAACATGGATGCTTAGTACTGTCGCTGGTGTCTTGGCACTTAGAGACAAATATAAATGTTGTATTCGGATAAATTACGGTGTATTTCTGTTGTACGTTATTGATGTTATAATTACACTAAAAAGGTGTCTTTTTGACATTGGGAGCAATGGGTGTTTAGCTTGCATTGCGGAAGAATATACATTATAAAGTTCGTTTTCATAAACCATTAACATACAAGACCAGGGATGCAATCTTCAAAATAAAGAAATACACAAATAAACTGCAACAAATATGGGTAGATTAAGTAAATTTTAAACACCTGAAGCATTTTCAATTATATAAAGAATAACAATAACTGTGTCCAATATACTTATTAGTACCAAAGGTTTTTTGTTTGTTTAATGTATTTTTCATGTTTACTTTTGATTTTTTTTAAGCTGCTCAAATATTTGTTAGCAGACTGGGAGAAGAAGAGAAAGAAATTCTAATGGAGAGGTTGAAATGAAGAAAAACTGGACGACTTGGGGCAGTAAAGGAAGAAAGTGAAAGAGAACATCTGGAAAATATTTTTTCTGAACATGATGAGTTGATTTAAAAAAATTGTACTTCACCATCAGTCCAACATTGTGCTGAAATGTCAGAAGTGTACTTCCAGCACTAAGCCTGAGGGTGGCAGCTTTGGACAGCTGTGTAGAATTGAATCTGTCAGTCTCTGTAACATCTGCCTCACTCTTTTACCCTGAAAGTGTTCCACAGAGCTTTTTGTCAGTTAGCAAATACTACTTTTTTTTTTTTTCTACTGTGGAGTTCTGGCTGACCGCTGGCCTATACATACCGGTGTTCATCCAAAACAACACGAGGTCAACTTGTGCTTATAAATTGGTTCCTGGCCAAAAACACGCTGCAATGGTACTTTCCTGTGGGTGATGGATGAATGACAGCTCCTTTATCCTGTGCAATTTGCCGAACTGTGAGGAAATACCAGCTGTGACACAAATACTCTTTGGTGTGCTCTGGCGTGCCCAAGCTGAATACACCCTGCTGACTCAGATCTCATTAAGATGCACAGAAGCGAGCAGCTGAATGCTTTTCAAGCAAAATAATAAAAATAGATCAGTGAAAAAGTTTTGGGGGAGAAAGAAAAGAACTCATTGAAATATGAATGCAGCACAGTGGGGTTTTTTGCAGGCAAGACAATAAAACCCAAAGGAGTAGGGCTTTTTTGGTTTGTGGCAGTCTATTTTAAACAAAAAAGTAAAAGTGGCTCAACGCACTTATCTTTCTTTTCATCCTATGAATCCTCAAACATGATTAATTCATCTGTGGCCAATATACTGTTCAGAGGTTGCTTAACCTCATGTTTCTGCCGCTGCAGAGATAATTAGGTTATAATTAGTTGCATATCTGCTCATTGATCTTTATTTGTGAGCTGAGAATTCACACAGAACTTTTTTTCATTCCTTTTAAATCATACAGATGTTGGATCTGGCCCGGCTACCATAAAAAATACAGTGCTTTCTGAGACATCTGAGTGTCCAGTAGCTAAAATTCTAAAGATGATGACCATTTCATGCTTAGCCAGGGGCATCCCTGCAGGGTAATCCAAATAAAACCCATGTAGTTGGGCATTAGGACAAAATAAAAAAAGATCAGCTCCTTACTTGGTATTATAATGAGGTAGATTGAACCTCAAAATGCTATTAACGATAATGAAAATTAGTATTTTTTGACATGATAGCCAGCTACAGGTGCGGAAACTTGAAAGAACGATTTTCTGGCTGATGTTATCAGTTTCCAGCACCATTGTGGAAACATTTTGGCCCCCATCATTTTGCAGTATTGCTTCAGGTTATTGAGGCTTTTGAGCATGTATTTATTCATAGCCCTCTAACAGTTCTGCCACACCACATGAATCAGATTTAGATCTGGGCTTTGACTGGACCACAGAAACACCTTGATAATTCTTTGGTTTTTCTTCAAACGATTTGTTGGAAGCAAGTGAAAATGCTGACGGTCATTTACTCAGTACATCTGATTTATACTACCTTACTAACCCTCTTAATTCCCATAGAAAGAGCAAGGGTGGACTTTATAGCTCAATATTTCTTTGTTCTGGCTGCTGTTAAATGAATGAGAACACAATTTGAAATGTCAAAATTGTTTTTTAATCTATGGTCGTGTTGTAGAATGTATCCATTTTGAAGGCATAATTATTTACAATTAATTTGTATATCTCTTAAAGATGAGAAAAAAAGAATGCAAAATCCGCAAATCTCATAAATCATTGTTGTATTCATAATAGAGCATACAAAACAAAGATGTTCAGCAAATGTTGCAATATTTTTTAAGTCCCTGCATTTTTATGTTAGTAAGCATCATTCTGAAATTGCTCTGTAATTTTTGGAAACAATTTTTGCTTACAGCTAAGCCTCTGCCTTTCTTTATGTCTGAGAGACTCTGCTTCTTATATGTGCTCTTTTTCTAAACATTTCTGTTACAGACCTGCCAAAAATCTGTCTAAGTTGTCCCAATATGTTCTGCTGTTTCTAGTATCACTTGACTCTCCATTTTGTTCAATAAAATTGATAAAGGATCTAATTTCCATCTTCCATGTGGTTCTGAACAAAATATTGGTCCATGGAATTAGTAAATTATTTGTATTGTTTATATTGACATTTAGCACAGGATCATAAACATTCTTCACACAGCAAAACTTCATTCTAGACCATCAATTAATCAACTCTCAATCCCTCACAATAGTGACAAACATGTTAATTTGTTGCAACATTTTAAGTTGTGATGATGAGACCTTGTACGTTGAAGCATTTTTTCTAAACCACAAACTGAAACGTGAAAAGCCAAAGGCCAACGTCTCCCTGTCCCCTGAACACAACAGACCCGTTTGTGCGTCTTCATTGACACTGGACGTTGAGCATCAGGGCGCCCGTCTGCCTCCCCCCTTCTTGTTTTCATCAGCCATAATGGACTCAGATCCTGTTAAGGCTACCGGGCAAGGTCTCTGGCATCCTCTCCTATAGCGTCAGCGCGGGCCCGTTCGTCAAAACTACTTATGATTTACAGCTTCTGCCGCAATAAATAACGGAGCGGCTCAGTTGGCCACCGGTCGCTGTAACGGGGTTGAAGAACCCATAAATCGCCAGCATTCCTCCTGCTTTGACACTTGTTTCGGCCGACAGACACCCCGCAGCCACTCTGACAGGAGAAATGCGCACCAGGATGAACATCCAGGCACAGGAGACGCACTCAGAGCATCCCCCAAAACCGCCCAGCAGAGCCGATGGGGAAACACACATGTTTGCAGCGTGATGACATTTATGGTGATTGTGACAAATACGAACAGGCTCCTAAGCAGATAAACGAACACGGGAATAAAACATCTGCACGTTAAGCGCGCGATTATCCGGCGTCGACAGGAAAGACAGAGGCGACTTTTAAATCAGATGTCGACTTTTATTGTAGAAAAGAGCGCTGGGCATCAGAGCATTCTGCGTGTGCGGGGTGGTGGAGGTGTTAACATTCTGCACGGCAGGACGAGGTGCGCAGCTGGGGCACCAACTGTCTTTATTACACCTCTTCATCATCTGAATCCAAGGTACCAAATTAAAAAAAAAAGAAAAAAAAAGAGCAGCAGACAATTGCACATTGTATATTTAGTGGGCATAGTACACAGCGTAATGCAATAACACCACATCCACATTTCTTATTTATCTATGTACACATTATACAATCCACTAAGAACATTATTTGGAATGCGTCCGTTTTAACTGTTAGCCAGCGTCTGGTATAGCAGACACAAACGATGACACGCTTTCTCTGCTGAGATGGAAAGAGAATCACTGTAAATAAGCAGCTTTGATTGGGGAGGACACCAAAAAAAGGATGCATTAAACAGGAGTAAACATCGGCTCGGCCGCAGGGAAATGCTGGCCTCCCCCCACCCCCCGTCTGAGCTTTTTAGATGTCGTGCTGGCGAATTTTGGAGCCTTTTCCAAACATCAGTGTCTCCCGGGACACGTTCGGCATGATGGTGCGTCTTAGAGCAAAAAAACGCAGGAGTGCGCACCCCGTCATGTTTGGATGAAAAGTGCATCCTGTGGGCTCCATTAGAGCTGGATCTGTCGGTTCAGACTAGGGTGCGTGGTTTGGCTCTCACTGTCAGTTTTCCCCACTTAGAAAAAAAGAAGAAGCTGAGATCCAGCTTACATACAAATACACCAAAAGACAATTCAAACGAACAGCTTGAAATTGCCCTGTAACTGCGCACAATTGCAGGTTTCTCGTGGGCCGCAGTTAAGGACACGCGCGTGTGTGTTCCACAGATTTGTGTTCACCGCATGTCTCACACTTGCTTCGTGTATAACAACCTCAAATCCAATAAGGCGTTGAACATAATATCAATCAGAATGCGGGCACCGTCGGAATCAATATTATTAAACTCATGGTCTCATCATAAGGTCTGTTCTTTTTTTGTCTGGGTACCCAATTCTGCTACGAAATGAAACGGTGCACGGATCTGTGTGTGTTCGCGTGAGTGGCGATGAAATGGGAAAACGTGGATGAAGAGAGAGCAGCAGGGAGCTGAGGATGTGGAGAGGGGAACGGAGGTAGGATTCTCATTTGAGATAAAAATATACTTCTGGCAATCTCCAAAGACCCAACACTAGCACACACTAACACACAGGCAGTGATGAAACATATACAAAGGATGAAAATAAGATGGCTGGCAGACAGAAAAAGCCAATCAAGCCCTGATGGGGAAAAAAGAACAGGCCTGTAAATAGCTGACCTTGTGCTCCAGGGGAAACTGAAAACAAAATTTCCCTGCAGGGATTAACACAAACCCACAGAGCCGTTATTTACTACCCAGGCTGTAAACCTATCAACACCGCTTAATGGAGCTCCATTAATAATAATAACAAAACAACAGAAAAAACTGAAATTAATGCATAAAAAAAGGAATGCAAAATGCAAAAAAAAAAAGGTTGGATTGTTCTCTCAATGAACTTGTGAAAGTTCGAAACTTCAGGTTTGAGCTGATGCAACAGAAAAACCATACACTGAAATTTCATGTGTTTCTGACTGAAAAAGATCCTCATAGATCCTCCCAGAACAGCTATTTACGATCTTGTGCTGATTATGTCAAAACTCTTTCTTTTTATTTGTTGGGGGGGGGCAACAGCAAAGCACAGCACAAGTGCACTTGCCAACTGCAGCATAAAAATAACAGGGAATGTGTTAAAATAGCATCAATACGCGCCATCAGATACGGTTAGGAAAGCTGAGAGCATAAACTGATGAGGCGGTCTTGACAATCTCTCTCTGTCTCAGCTATTTGTCAGCAGAAATAGAAGCTGAGTGTGGCCTTGTAGGTTGGTGCCGCATGTGTGTCTGAGACTGAGACCCTACCTGCCGAGAGAAAAAAAAAAAGTACAACAGACAGCTGGTGTGTCAAATTCGGATAAATGCGGCAGATTTCTCTCCAGCGGTTTCCTCCCCGTGACAGAACTTCTCAGGATGTGAAGATTTGTCAGAAACCCGACCCTCAACTTAATGCTAAACTTTCCGTGAACTATTTTTGAGAGTTGTGCATGGGTAAGGATCCGAGAGTAAAACCTGATGAGAGCTCAGGAGCCAGCCTCGTGTTTCTCACTGAAAGGCAGCAGGTTTGCTGGGTGTCTCTTCAGTGTCAGTGATGACAAAGTGTCTCTGAGTGTCGTCCTTTGCGTGTGTTTTCACAGTCTGACGGTCACTACACATGCCCCTGCCCTGCCCAAGCACAGAGGGGCCACCTGGAAGAAAATAGGAAGGAAAAAAAACACACATTACATCACAGCTTGTGCAGAAATCTGAAAATATGAGATTATTTAGTGAAACTAAGCTTTCAGTTTGAAGATTCCTTAGTCTGGAGGTGGTCAAGTCAGACACACGTGAGTTATAGTAAGGATTGAGAGCAAATATGCTTTTGAAAACAATCAAATCATGTGGAAGGCAACTTGTTCAGTCTAGCTTCCGTGTTGAAACGTCCCTGGAAAAAAAGACAAATCCGTGATGCACCAGGTATGTTAACTGCAGCCAGTTTGTTGTTGAGATTAAAAAGAAATTCAGGAGAGGGAAAGCAGTTGTGCCCCTGTTGCAACTAAACGCTGCCACTGAATAGCAAAACATTACTCAGTATCTGCCCTGAAACTTATGAGAATTCTGTTTCCATCAAGGGAAATTCATAATGGATGGGTGGGAAGAGGGATTGTGAATGTATACAGTGTACAGTCTAACCCTCTGTGGTCACTGAGTCAACTGTCTTCCTCCTACTGGTGGGTGTAACAGCCGAACTGTGCAGTTTTCTCCAATGACATCACATGCAGTTTCACATGCTGAACTCGAACTTGAGCCCTTTTCAAAACCAAAAACAAGTCAGACTGGATAATACTGTTTTGTGTTAGCTGGATGTGGACAGGTTTCAGGATCAGTTGGAAAAACTAAAACAGACAGTTCAAAATCACGACAACGAGGATGGATCATTTAGCGATGAAGATCATGTGGAGCTTCAGGAATACCACCAAATGCACTGTAGATCTGTTTTCACCATCTTCAGGTTAAAAAACAACATAAAGAAAACTCAGAGGAACAGGTTATTTTTGGGTGGATGGGATCACTGACTTAACACTTACCTCTAGAAAAAAATCTACAAAAGCCCTTAAACAACTTGTAAAAAGGAGCTGAAACCGGAAACTAAACACAAAGATTCGACATGGAGCTCTACTTAATGGAGATGCTTTGTGTGCCATCCCAGGATTAAGGGACAATGTGATGCAAATCAGGAATGGCATGTGTTACCGTCAACAGTCATATCAAGAGTGAAAGAGGAGAAATGGCTTCAGCTAAAATTGAAAAAAAGAAAGCACACACATCTCCGAGTGCCAAGGCACAGATACATTTCTGTGCAAAACCATCAAGAAAAGAAAAAGAAGACTAACTACTTTTCACAGAGCACCAGGCTAGACGACCTAGCTTTTGGGGAAAGAAAACTTATACTATAACAAGATTCTTTAATACAAATTTAATAGTCTAGATCGCTGTTGTCAAATGCTAATCGTCAAGGTGATGCCCCGCATAGTTGAGATGTTTCCCTACTCCTGACGTCATTTAAATGACTCTCTCAATGGTTTGCTTTAACCAGGGCTCTTTAAAAAGGGAAACATCCAAAACATGCAGCACATTGACACCCCCGAGGACACTGATAAATGCACACACACAAAAACTTCCAACGCAAAGCCTTCCATAATCTGAAAATGCACATGGCTGATAATTCACCAAGATAAGCAGGAATACAAGATCTGTGCAATCTGAAGGAACTTTCAGTGTCTAAAATGATCATACGAATCGGTGTGTTCACTGTGTAATGCAGTAACAAAGTAAAACCTTTAAGGCTGTTGAGAAAAGTGTGCCTTCATCTTTTTGGCTATCCCATGTCATTTGCTGGGATAGCCAAGTAAGATTTTGAGCCGAAAGGAGGAAAAGACGCAGCTCCACCAGAACAGGACAGCCTATGCACCCACTGGGCTGTTTGTCTTTGTATCCGACAACGCGCGCAGGACACCTTAAATACTCTCAACATGCTGCCTCGTATCTCATAGCTCAGTGTATCCCCAGACCCTGTCTACCAGCGTGAACAGATCCCTGTGTATTTGTATCCACCCACCTAAGCCTCTCTTGTTCTCAGCATGGAGCGTGTCAAAAAAGGAAAAAAGAAAAAAAAAATCCAGAAACTTTAGTCAGAAATCCTAGAAGGCCTTGCAGGAGATGGGGTATAAAAGGAAGCAACTTATAACCGTCTGAAAGCTGCCATATGAGAGCGTTCAGCATCTAAACTGTACCCTCCACCTCCTACTGCTGCAGCAGTGGCGGGGACACATTAGCTCGGGGAAAGGACTCATTTGCATAATCGTGCAAACATGCCAAGATACATAGGAGAGGAGCTGGAGGAAGGTCAAGCGTGTGTAACTAACAACTTCATTGGTGTTATCTATGATATCCCTCCTGTGCAACAACACAGACATAATCCTGCTTTAGGCAATGGTAATATATGAGATTATAGCTCATTCAAATGTGTGCACTGTTTACTTGGAGCCTCTTCCCACTGTACCTGTGTCCATTCATTTGTCTGAGGGTCATAAGCTTCCACGGTATTGAGATACACCTGCCCGTCGTATCCGCCCACAGCGTAGAGGCAGTCTCCAAGGAGACAAACACCAACAGCGTCTCTGCTGATGCTCATGGGGGCGACGGCTGTCCACACGTCGGTCTGAGGGTCATACCTGGACATACAGAGCATTGACACGACTCAGTAAGGGGTTAGACAAAATATATAGTGAAATATTATTAGTATTATGGCATTAAAAAAAAAAGTATCATACTGACACAGTAGGTCATTTTGACTGTGTTGGAAATGTTCATTTTTAATGAGACAAAAGTCTTTTCTTGAGGGTGCAAGGGTTAGCAATTACGATCCTCCAATTTATACAGAAACTTGCATTACAAGTTACACCCTTTCCTGTGAGGCGAGAAAGAGGAGTGGATGTTTTGACCCAGTTACCTACTGGGTGAGGGTGGGGGGGGCTCTCTGACCTCAGAATAGCATCTGCAGAGCTGAATCTCCTGGCTTTCTGTCACTACCAGGATAAGATGTCCCTACAGTCACACTTAAGATACTGCAAGATATGAAGACCCGAGAGCGCTCGCTTGCCTAACCCGGTAAAACAATGAGTAATAGGCACAAGAGTAAATGTGCGGCGTGAATTTTAGTTGAACAAATGGATGTGTAACAAGTGTGAGATTTTCTTCTAGTCACAGTCACAGTTAGAGTGTCTGAAGGACTGCATTGTTTCATTTCTTGGCTTCTGAGAAACGTAATACCTACAAAGAGATCTTGAGCAAAAGCTGTATGCAAAAGAAACGCTTGGCAAAAAAGGATTCAAACAGAGGGGCAAACATGATGCTAAGATAAACAAGTTTTAACTATAGTTAATACCTCACACACAAAGCTCTCATCTAATTTTTGGGCCTAAAGTATAAATAATCATTCAGATTTGCTCAAAAGCTTCATTTTTAGTTTAAAAAAAAATCAACCTTTGTAGACTTTTGGAATTTCAGAATTTGTCAGGAAATGGTCCTCTTAAAATCAAATATCCCCATGTGGCTTCATACAGCGAATCTGATTAGAATGTTCAGTCTGGAGAACACAGACACACACACACAACTAAACAGTTGTTTTGGATGATGTATGTGTAGTATATGCTTCTATCTGCAGAATGTACTTTTAACTCAATTTACTTGCTTTTTAAACAAATGTATATTCCATTTGAGGCAAATCTCTACAGAGAGTCTGCTAAATAAAATACCAATTAAATTATTGCATTAAATTATCATTCTGTATATTTATCATATTATTGTATCTAGAAAAAACTTGTGATTCTACAGCAAGTATAGTATAAAATGATGCTCAAAGGAACTAAAACTGCAGATAGAAGAACAGTGGACAGTGAAGATTGAGACATCTTGAACAACAAATATCATATCTATGTGCTCTCTTAAGACCTCTGGTCACCACCCCAAGTTGGTTAATAGTTTCTGATTTCTGTTTTTATGGACCAGTTTTTTTTTATTGTACTTGATCACATTGGAATAATTATTAAGAGTTTTCCCAAAAGTATTTATACTATTGAAATTATTTAGCTACGTTCATGGTTACCCATAGATGTAATTGAGAAATATTTTATATTTTCCCTACCATATTGATATATAATATGAATGTAACTCTTCAGAAAATTTTTGCAATACATTAAATAACTTGATGTCAAAAAGAAAATCTATATTTGTTAACACTTTTCTAAAACCAAAAATCCTCTAAAGATGAGATGAATGCTAATTTTGAAATAAAACCTTTTTTATTAATTTGAACTCAACAAAACAATACACTTCATCAGATATACTTAATGAGTCTGTCAACAAAAATGTGTCTCCTAAATGTCTTTTTTTACCACATTTATGCATTACTACAAATAACTCCAAAAGAAAACGATAACACCCACACTCACCTTTCCACACAGTCACTTAATCGAGATGCTAGAGATGAAGCGGGAGCGTCGTGACCTCCGATGGCGTACAGGAAACCATGCCAGGTGGCCACTCCCACACCCCCACGCCTTTTGGCCATGGGAGCACAGCTGCTCCACCTGTATGTAGATGGACATCCCCGTAAAATAAATAATGACAGGGGCAAAATGAGCATCATAAGCCTCGAACCTTTCAGGAAACCCTAATGAAGGTGCTTTACAAAGAGAAAGTGTTTGATTGCGTCCTGACGGAGTTAATAGTCTCTTTTGGTCCGTGGATAAATAACCTCACAGGAATCACGAGGGGAAACGGCAGCAGACAGGAAATAAAGCAAGGGAATGCAATTAATTCTGGTGAAATAAAGCCCACAGGGTTTGACCTGTTTGTGTGAGGGTCAAAACTCTCCACTGATCGCAGGCAGGAAGAGCCGTCCCGACCTCCGACTGCATATAACCTGAGGAAGACAGAGGGCGGCGTTAATCTGTGCAGACTTCCACACAGAAAATATTGCTCATATTTCTGGGGCCCTTTTAACTAGGTGTGTGTGCCTTGTCAAAGTTTATGGGGGGAAAAAAAGGAAGTCGAATAGAATCCCTTAACTGGCACTCTCGAGGCATCAGAACCTCTTAGCAGTCACTCATTTTGTATGCGTGTGGGTGTGTGTGTGTCTTTGTGCGCTAGTATCTGTGGATTTGAGGTTGGGACGTTGAAGGGGAAAATGCAAGAAGACTAGTCAAGCAAGTAATGAGCTCCATCAGGCAAAGAGCCGGGAGAGTATACAACAAATACATGCCACAGTTACACACACACACACGCATACACACACACACACACTGTACTACTGCAGGGCATGATAAGTAGAAAGCTGTGTTCAGCATTAATTAGCATCGGTAGAGCCTTTTGCTGTAGTCGCTCTCCGAGGCAGTGAAAAATGAAAACAACAGAAGCTATTAGAATCAAAATGGTGAGCTGTCTTATTCTGGAGCCAGTGAGGAGCTACAACGCTGAACTTATTAAGGCCCGCTATGCAAATTTGTGTGTATGAGCATGTATACGTCCCTGTGAGTGCTGTTAAACTTTCCCCGTACTGTGGGATACTGGTGTATCTGCCTGCGAAGAGTGATTTTGCAAAGCAGTGTCTTTAACTCTCGGAGCTTTTGCCTGCAAAGAAGCAAGGATGTAGCTTTGCAGCAAACCTCAAGGAATGGATACTCCTCATTAAAGGGTCAGTTTTTCATTGCCCACAGCTACAAAGTAAAAGAAAAAGTAACATATGGTCTGTGCAGTACTTTTGAAGGATGAGGAAAGTTTTCACATTTCTCAAAGAGTCGGCTGTCTTCAGACGTAAAGCCAACCTAAATAATCTTATAATGAAAATGTTGCAATAAAAAGTTGAAGGTTATGGTACAATGAGCATTGAACACACCCCATTATATATCAATTCACAACCAGAACATTTTGCAGCTGTGGGCCTTTTGGAAATGTTCTGATGACCACCCAGAAGTTTCTTACATCCCTTTGCTGAAATACATCCTGCAATTGAAGATTTAAACTCAGGGAGACACTGATTCATTTAATGCCTTCCCAATAACCTATTATTTGGGTTTCTCTGTCTATAAAGAACTATGACATGCCACCAGAGAGACTGTGACTCTTCTGTGTTTTTGGAAGTATTAGTCTGGTCTTGCTTAGACTTTCTGTCGTGTCATTTTTGGCATTTGTCCATGAAACTCTCAATTTAATGAGAGGCAACAAAAGTCGGTTGTTCAATGTCTGTCTGGTGCTAACAAGTCTTAAGATTTTCAAGATAGTTCAATAGAGGTTTTTTGTTAACATATTTTACATCCCTGTTACAATTAGTTTTCAAATTCATTACTCATTTATGTTTCTGTTATTCATATAAAACAAAATGTATTTATATTGAAATATAATAACTTTCCATAAAGCAAAATGTGAAGATTTTTAAAGATTTTATGGAATACTGGCACTGTTTTTCTTCTAACATTAGTTTGAGATAATTCAAATTACTTAATAATTTATCCCTTAGATTCTCTGTTTTTTTAGCATATCCATTTGCAGGACATTTTTAGCTAACATATGTATTCATCCATTTCGAGAATTAAGTAACTGGCCCCTAATATATGAAAACATAAAACAATATTTTACTGATGTATTCAGGTTATCTGAACACAAAGACATGTGATTGACTGGCAAGGTGCCCAGGATGTACCCCGCCTTTTGTTTGATGGCTGCTGGGATAGGCTCAAGACTCCTGCAACTCTGAATTGTATTTGGCTAGTATAAAAATGGATAGAAGGATGGATGGAAAAAGACTGAGATCTAAGCTTGAGGTCTTACCTTGAGGAAATAATCAAATAAAGAGGCCAATGCTATCTCTGGGGAACAGATTGTACCATTTGAAATACTCTGTTGGCATTGAGAGCAGATAAAATGTTGATTTGCTTTTATAAATGTATTTACCTTTGGATTGTAGATGTAATGTTTATGCTTTTAGCAGATGCTTTTCTCCACAGCGACTTACAATGACCCTTTTGTTTAAACATATTGGTGGTTCCACTATTTCTGACCAGAACAGGCCACACTTATGTCCTTGCTGAGATCACTGCTATGTAATTGGACTGGACTCAAGCAAAAAAAAAATCTAAATACTTTTCCATTTCTTTGCTGAGGAATATCTGATAAATTGTATTGGAAACATAAACAAAAATATAATCACCTCTGAATCATTGATAAAAGCACCTCTTAATCATTTTAGAACTAAAGAAACCTTCATTGGAGCTCTGTGAGGCGAATCGTTGTTATTATATCCGCTCTTGCGGAGGTAAGGTTTCAGCTGGTGGTTATTACTGACCACTGCTGACTGATAATGATATACCATCCATACAACATTCATAGCAGACAGATCTGGACAACCGGCAGGTCAGCCAAGGACACGCACTGAATATCTATGAAGTAATGCTAAGTTAAACAAAGAAAGCAAGGTAAGAAAAAGACTTGATGCTAGACTATGTCCTTCCATATCTTCTATATGGAAATCTGCATATCGCACAGACAATGGCCAATCACCATAAGATCCCAAACACTAACTTTGCATCCTGGTCAGATGTCAGATGTTCATTTTTGCCCCCCGCTCAGCAAACTCTGCTGCTTCTCTGACACACACCTTAATCTTTGTGTAATACGGTTTTTAGTTACAGATTTAATGCATTAGTGGACTGGTTGAAGTCCGAAATGGATTTGGAGATGTTTTAATCACCAATCTGTATTTGACGCTACTTTTATACTCAATCTTGTCACCCTTACCTGTAACATTTGTGGAAGCTTCTAGGATGGTGTTACTATTGGATAAAATTTTGTTTTCCTTTGCCTGTGTCCCAACTCTTTTTTTTTTTATTGGTGAGACTTTTTATAGCTGTGTGTGTTACATGGAGTTTCAAACTATTTAAGAAGTTTAAAATCAAAGTTATCCCGAATACTGACAATTACATGCCACTTAGTGAAAAAATCTGAATATGAAGGGATTTTGAAGGTCACTTACTTGCCATTCAGTACGGCTACCCCTACTGTGCTTCTGGGTGTAGCCATGCTCGCAACAAAGCTCCACTGACGAGCTTGTGGGTCCCACCTGGATGACACAGTGTAAACTTTTAGGTAGAGGAAGGATTTTAACATCATCACGTCGTCATCATCATCTCACCATCTAACTGTGAGCTTTCTTTTCCATCAGAACAACTGTAAACCAACTAAAAAGTCTGGATAATCTTCTCATCTTTGTTTTGGTGTGAAGAAAGATATAGGAAAGTCATGCCTCTGGTCAAAAGGAAGCCTCACTTACAGCAAAGAAAGGACCCACAAAGAATAACTCTGTTTTTCACTAATTTAGCGGAAGCTAAAACCTAAAGGACAGGATATAACAGACTCAAACAACAACATAAAGTGTACCTTTCCACGGTGCTGAGGTAGCTCCAGCCATCATGTCCTCCCACCGCATACATGGGTCCCTCCAGGACAGCCACACCTGCAATAGCAACCATGTTTGCCTGATCAAATCGTGGCCTCTCTAAAAAAACAAAAAAAAACACCTTGAACGAGCTCTTCAAACAACACGCCTTTAAATCAAGGGACGGGAGTTTGTAATGTTTGTGTGCCACCAAATCCAGGGCATTAGGCGTGTAGACTTAACAGCATGCTGACACTTTTCTTTCTGCAGGGATTTATCTGCCGCAGCATCTGTGCTGCCAGATGTGCATCCGACTTCCCATCTTACTTCACTGCTTGTACAAATTTTTAAATACATAGAAGCAGCACACCACAGGGAATTAAATCCTGTCACAGTCACAGCGAGCGAGATGTTTCCTCAAACCAGAGAAACGGGTTCAGTCCGCACTGTGAGCTTTACTTTCCACTGTTTCAGGAAGAAATCCCAAACAATCTCCGCGCAGAACTAAATTTAGGAAAAAAAAGCTAACATGACAGAACACTGAAGTTCTTACCCCAAAAGCAGTCAGCATGTCTAGCAGAAAAGACCTCATTTCAGATTGTACTGCCTCGCATTTTTTACACGGAACAGGTGCCTACCTAAGCCGTGTCTGTGCGTGGACATGGGAGGCATGACGCTCCAGGTTTTGCTGTGCGGATTGTAGCACTCCACAGTGTTGAGGGTTTTGAGTCCGTCTCTGCCTCCGACGACGTAAAGACGGCCGTCGAGGACAGCCACGCCAAACTGTAGCCTCCGGCCACTCATGGTGGCGACCTGCCTCCACGAGTCTCGACGCAGGCAGTACTGCTCAATACTTGTGGCACCTGGAAAAAAAAGAGAAAAAAAAACACAGTTTGTGGACTGAAGTGAAGATTTAAAGACATGACCTTTAATACTGTGGAGTAAAGAAAGTACTGTAGAGAGCCTTGTAGAAGAACCTGTAATGTTAACAGTGTCTACAGCTCAAAGAAAAAAAAAACATACAAGCCCTAATATCTTACCTCTAATTATGAATTACAATGTCCAACAGTTCATAAAAATATAGGTGGGTTTGCAAGTCTCGGGCTACTACTTATTCCGTCATATTTTTCTTCAACAGGTTTATGTTAAGACACTCACACTTTACTTCAATCTTTTAAATCTGTCTTCAACTATAGTTCTCCAAGCCATATTCAAGTCTATTAAAGAAATTGTTTCTTTGGAATAATGGCTGTCAAGAGGCCATTATTAAAGGGGGGGATATAGGAAGAAATGGTGAGCACAAATGACAAAAATTGGTGGCAACAGGTCTGATGGCAGGATAAAGCTTCTCTACAGCCTGGACTAAAACCTTATTGAAGCAGTTCTGAGAGAAAACAGAACAACAGGGTCTTCCAGAGAAGAGATTTGGAGATATGCTTTCTTATTATTTCTCTCAGAGGGTTACAGAGTGAACAATAGAGGTGCTCCTTCCAAATATTGGCTTTATATTCCATTAAAATCATGCTTATGTAGTGTAATTTTATATATATGCACACATCTTTCAATACATGCCTGCACCTGTTTCTCATTTGACTGGTGCTCTATACATTAATGACAGGCGGCTTCGGAGTCCTGCGCAGTACCGTATGTTAATCAGTAAAAGTAATTTTTTTCTATTCCCAAAATAGATCTGTCAGATTTACAATTCTACACATCAGTCGTTTCAGTCCTCCGAGCTTCACATTGAAAGGCTGTGATGTGTTACTCAAATGCATCTTTGCAAAAATGAAAGATGACGACAGTGTTGTGTATGTGTGTGTGTGTGTGTTTGGTTCTACCTTTGGAGGCGTCCATACCCCCCACAGCAAACATGGCCCCTACGGTGGCCTTTCGAGGCCGTGTGCGGGGGCTCTGAAGCAAGGGCCGGAGCTGGGGCAAAAGATGATACTTCATCCCCTCCATGATGAGTCTCTGACACTCCACACTGTCACGGAGGAGGGAGTTTGTCTCCAGGTCTGCCAAAAACTACAACGCATCAACACAAGGGATCAGGTAACAGTTACCGCAGAAACAAATGCTGCATAAATGCATGGACCCCTTTGAGATGGCTGTAGGGCCTGTGTCGGTTACCGTGTTAGCACTGATTGAGGAGGTTCGAGAGTCTAAATAAGGCAGCTCCCTTATCGATTGCGAGATTAGATCAGAACAATCTGTCTGTCTCACACATACACATTCACAAGTACGCACTGATCATCTGACACACGAGAGCACTAATCTGTCCTCAACATCTCATCAGCTCTGTAGTCAATACTCTCTAACCTCATCACGTACACACATGCACACACACAGCGTCATACAGATACGTACACACAAACAGCCCGGGGCTGCAGAATGAATCCTTCAATCCACCAGGCTGTTCCTTAAATTACATCTAGAGGAAACAGCTGCCTGCATGTGAGGCAGGGTTTGAGAGGGTAGTTCTGCCTGCAGGAAAGAATTTCCATTTAAATCGGAGCGTGACTGCGTCTCTTTATGCACGCGTGTGCTAATGGATGGCAGACAGGAAGGGATTCCTGGAACTGGAAGTAAATTTTACATCTTTCATCTCTGCGGACTTGTTGTAAGTTGCGAGACGGCTGTGACGAGGATGAAGAGATAATTACATCTCCCCTCTTGTTTGTCACCATAATGCCCTCTCCCCTCAACACAGAGAAGAACAAGATTTGGTCACTGAATTCTAAATCAAATTTCACAGCCAGACTTGGAGAGCGTAAAACAAGCATGGTAAATGGATAAGCAGCTTACGAGCCGGGGTCAAACCATTCTTCTGCGCACAATCACAGGGAGAAAATTACAGTGAGGCATTTCTCCGCATTCATTTGTGTGTGCCGAAGAAGGACAGATACAGAAAAACATGTTTGTCCCTCTCTGTGGTAATTTAACCATCGTGCTGCGCAGGACTGAACGTGAAGGGCGAGATAAGGCAGAATCCTGCAGGCTTCCCACCTTCCCCTCCCCGTCCTCTCTTTACCACACAGTATGCAGAGGAAAAGTTGTGTTATCCTCTGTCTCAGATCACACTGGGAAAAGACAGAATGGGCCCCATCCTCTCACAACAAACACACTCTCACTCTGGTACACAGGAAGAGCACACATCCCTCAGCTATGGACGCTTTTTCATGCTTCGGGTCTCTCCCATTTCTCTCTCTTTTCTTCTTCCCCACACAAAACCCGAGAGGCTCACTCGGCCTGAAACATCAAATTAATTGATTTCATCAACAATGTCACAGCGAACCTCTTTTCCTCCCTTCAGCATAGTCTTTTAAAGTAATCAGGGATTCAGCAAGGGTCTGTCACTTAGGCTTTTTCTCAAGCAAGCTAATATACCAAACTACAACTGAGTCAGCCACTCAAATGAATATCATGCTCACTTGGGATAATCATACAGTATATGCATTAGCATATTAGCGTTGTCCTTGTAAGCCTGTTAGTGACTGGTTCTTAGCTCCTTGGGCCGAGCAACCTCTTTCAGATATCAGATCCCTCCATTTAAAACTTTCTCTTCAATGTTTAATTTACAACAAGGACTATATTAAGTTAAAACGTCTGCTCCTTACTGTCGTAGTGCAGCATAACAGAAAGATACTCCCCTTTCAAGATAAGATCAAGTATGGGAGGACATGTCTGTCACAGTGATAAGGAATTAGGGCTATTAATCTGACGAAGTGATACCCATTTGATGAGTGATCACACTATAGGCCGTCAGCTGTTTGAAGTCTATTGATCAGCAAACAGTGTAACGTTTATATGCCACTTTATTGGCATTTCAAGGCTCATGAGGTTGCCGCATGTTGATTCATCTATTGGTTTAAGTTGTTGGGAATGGTGGGGGAAGGGCTGTCACACATGATGCAGTAAAGGCAGAATCAGCTCTAAGCTCTGTGCCCCTGGCTTTCTGTCCCTCTGCTCCCATCAATCTTCAAGCCCCCGATTACATGCTGCTGCTGCTCGTGATTTTAGGTGATCAGGGCAAAGTCATCCATCTGAGGCAGTTGGGTACGCCGTACGTTACAGGTGAGGAAGAGGGTGGGGTGTGTATCCTGGCAGAAATGATGGAATGAGCAGTGGGATGCACGAGGGAGGCTATTTCCCTGCAGTTTCCCGTTCACAGAGAGGGAGACTTCAGAAGGAGATTAATAGAAAAGATTACTTTGCTGTAGTTAAGTGAGGTATCAGAATCAATTAAGTTTTAAATTAGTGTGTGTGCGTGTGTGTGTGAAGCCGAAGCCTTGGGCGCTGAATAAGGTTCTGCCAAGTAAATGAACTTCTAAGCAACGGTCACTGCTACACAAGCTAAGCAGAACAGAGATTTACACACTGAACAAATTCTCCCACGTTTGACAGAGTAACGGAGTTGATGTGTGGTAAACAAAATGGTCTGGAACATTCCGAGCAGGAAAGTGAAGCTGACTGGGGATGGGGACGACTGCTCTAACAATGCAGTAGGAGGAGGTAAGCGGCTGTGGAAAATAACTGGGACTGGTGTTGGTTTTGAGAACATAAGCAACTTTGCCATTTGCCACATGAACTCCTCCAACATTTATGTGGTCCAAGTTTTTAAACATAGAGAAGGAACAGCATGGATACAGCATCCAGTTACCTTTAATGAACATATAAAGCTGTAAGCCATTTAACTAATTTGCAAGCAATATTCAAAACAGTATGTCTGTTCAATGACACATTCAATTATATGTATCCCTTTAGAAAAATCAAAGATTTTAGATCTATTAATCGCTGGAATAAGCTTCAACTACACAACACATATTCCAAATAAACCAAAATCTTTCTGGGGTTCTTACTTGTGGTCGAAGCAGCGGGAGTCTGACGTGAGAAAGCAGTAAAGGAAGGTGGCGTTGGCGAGTGGGTGCATCATGACTGACCCAGGTTAGCAAAGAGGTTACCACAGTTTCCTCATCGGGCACATTGATGTCATCAGAAGTTAGAAGCCTCTCCATCTCCTCCACTGGGAGCAACAGGAACTCCTGGCCTCCAACCACCTCCAGAAAGTTTTCCTGGTGGATAAAGAGGGATAAAAATCGAGTGATGAAAAAGTTGGGAGGACTAGCAGAGCATGTGTTGCAGAACAGGAAAGCTGGATGAAAACAGGGCAGGATAAGTAGTTAAAAGGCTCTGGAATAAGAAATAGAGGGTAAAAAAAAGGAAATTACCCATTTCCTTATTTGTTATCGTCTAATTTTATATCAGCTATTTTAAAAATGGATCAATTAATTTAGTTAAATTGTGATTTTCTTCATCCATTTACATTGAAATAAATATTTTCTAAAGGAAAGCAATGTTCCCTGCTTCTAACATGGACAACAAAAATAATGAAGCTGTTGAGACTATACCCCTAACCAAAACGCCAGTGCTATGCTTTGCATTTTTAAAGGAAATTATCCCAATCCGAGACCCAAATTTAATAAGCCCCTCCGTTGTTCCGTTAAATTAGATAAAAAAAATTGGGATCAGTAGTTTCTGAAAAACTACAACAATTCTGTAAATATGTTGTGGCTGCTTGTGTGTGAATGTGAATATGAATGTATGTGCAAGTTACCTAAATACAGAGACAGTAAGACACAAATAAATCCACCTTTACAGCATAATTACCTCAGATTAGATGTTCTAGAGAAAGAGTAACACAGAAGCATTGCCACTGGCAGACAGAAAGTGGAGCTAGGTGCAAATGAGGGATGTAAAGAAGAGAGAGAACCAAAAAGAAAAAAAAAAATCATCAAGATGATGAAAGAGCTTTTTCACGGTCACCATAGCAACTCAGTGCTGAAAAACATCCATTGTGGCAGTAATGGTGTGCGACGTGCTGCGAATGAGGAATCAATCTGTTCCTATACAAAACTGTTCACGCCGAAACCTCGACAACTGGGCTCGTCTGCCTGAGCGCACGCTGTTGTCGCCATTTTCAAAGAAGCTCATTTTTTTGTTTGTGGATAACATGAAAAGCAGCAAATGCGGACCATTTGAGCCGGTCGTACCCACCATGGTGTAGGCGTTGGCGGCCCTGTGAAGGTCGTTGCAGCCCTGAGCGTCAGCGTAGGACCGAATCCCCAGGCAGTTAGATGGGTGGAGCTGCTTCACCAGGAAGGAGCAGCAGGCCTGAACCACCGAGGACAGCTGAAGCAGGCAAGAGGCCGACAGCAGAGACTCGATGGTGTCCTCCCTCAATTCGAGACGCCCTGGTGCATGTGAGACGGAAAATAAGGGAGGAAAAAGAACAGGCGTTTCCTTTTTGAAACCCTTCCCGTGAACTCAAAAAACAGATGTTGCGGACTTATTATGAGTGACTTCTTGGGTTCCTTATCTAGTCTATGGCATGGTGTACACAGCATACCTGTGTATGCATATTGAACTAGGACCCACAAGGCATCAGGGTCCACTCCTTCTATCTTGACCTCATCCTGCTTCGCCTCCCGCACGTCACTGGTAAACATGGCGGCGAAGTAGTCTGACACGGACGAGAGGACCAGTCTGCGAGAGAAGATAGTGTCAGGCATCAGTCTGGGAGGACGGACGGCTGGAACAGAGGAATGTGGCACTGTGAATTTTGCCAATAGGATGAACCTGGGGAGACCTGGAGAGCGGATTGAAAGCACAGCCTGGAGGACTCAACACAAGCAGATGGGGCGGGACAGAATCCTCTCGTAAACAGGTCAGGAAAGACCAGTTTGAAAATTTCAAAGCATCTAGGACAGCTAAGCAGCCTCTGAAGCTTTTACTTCCACCATATCAGAGCAACTAGCACTGCTTTGCAGGTAAAGCAAAGACAACAAATACAGTATAATTTCATCTACTAATGGGTGAAAAATTCACATTGATGAGTCAGCCAATTAGAAAAGACACATATTTGGTATGAACTGACCTGTTGATAAGAAAAGACAGCTTTTCTTTGACATTGTGCACATGAACTGACCTTTTGCTGAGAGAATACAGCTTTTCTTTGACATTGCACACAATGTCCATCCCTGAAGGAGCCATCCCAAAGGAAAAATAAAGTCAAGTCTAATTCTAAGGATCGTCCAGCAAGACAAGGACGATCGTAGTGCGCCGATAAGTGCAGCAATCCAATTGTAAAAAATAAGAAAGAAAAATATGTTTAAAAGAGACTGTGACATGAAACAGAAACTAGTAGTGCCTCATCTGAGGCAGTCTAGTAAAGCGCAAGGTTGCACCTCCCTCAGTTCTAAGATTTGCTAACTCAGCTATCAGGATGTCATTAGGTCTTTAGATGAAGTAAAGAAAAGCTAAACATTACAATCTATTTAGGTGACACAAAGCCACAAATGTGGAGAAGGATTGCATGATGATTAAACAGCTGGTAGAATCAGCTCTAAACAGCAAGGACTGCAAATCAGGGTCTGGTCCAGACTTTGGCTGAACCACTGCTTTTCTTTGTCAGTCATTCTGTTTCTGCCGTTTTGAATTATGACAAATAGCCTCGTGTTACACGGACGGGTTCATGGTTTTAGAGATGGTTGCAAAACAAGCCCCAATCATCAGCCTTCCACCACTGCTGGTATGAGGCCTCTGGGCTGTGTTTGTATTTCACCCCACGCGGGGCTGTGCATTCTGACCAAACAATCTCCACTTCGGTCCGGCCTTCCAGAAGGACCTTGTTCCAGAATTCTTGTGGTGTGTTCAGATGTGACTTTGCAAACCAAAATTGTCCCTCCATGTTGATGTCAGAAGGCAGAGTTTTGACAGTCTTTCTAAACAAACCAGAATTTTTCTGTCTTTTTTAACTGTAACGTAGTGAATTTGAACATTTAACATGCTAAATGAAGCCTGTGGAGAACTAATGTGTAATTCATGTTTTCTTTGCAGTTTCCTCAAGTTTCACCAGCACAATCTGAACTTTGGATGAACGTTTTGGAACATCCACTCCAGGGAAAACAGTTTTAAATGTTTCCCATTTATTCCAAAATAGATTGATGGGCCACATATTGTTTGCAAATGATCTTATAAGCCTTACCAGACTGAAGGAGAGAAACAAATCCGTCTCTAAGCTCTGTGCTGATGCCATCCCTCTTTGGTAATGTAATTACACACACCTCAATCCTCAAGAGCAGAAAACTGACAAAAGGTATTTTAAAGGTGCTCATACCTGTTTATAATCAGTAGATCAAGTAAATTTGAGGAGCATAAACTGGCTGCCAGATACCCTATTAATTCCTATAGAAGCAAGGAGAGTGCACATCGTTTTTACTTCAAACTAAAGGCTTCAAGACATCACAATCTTAAAGCATTTTTAGGAATATTGGACATTCCAGGCTCCTGTTTGGCATCACAGTTTGCTTCTGCCAGCCTGATTCAGATTTAGAGTGACTTAACTGTAAAAGCTGCTGCCCTTACAAAGAGTAACGAAGTTATCCAAGGAAGCCAAGCACACAAAGTCTATGTTCGTCTGGTTGTCAAGCTTTTGCTCCAGTTAGCATGCCTCACATGGATTAGAGACAAATTTATGTGGGGGTATCCTATAAGATTTTTTTCTTTTTTTTAGTTTTTTTTTTATACAACAATAAATGAGTATGTCTGTTTCATTTTTCTGAAAACTGATTGCTGGTGGGGTTTAGAGAATACGGCTTTTCTTTTCTTTTTTTTACATTCTCCTTGAAAGGACACTGCACCAGTTTCTGCCCCAGTCAACAGTTCATTTCCAACAAACTGTTTTAAATCACAGAAACGCTTGCCTGGGTGTGTCTGTCAACTACAACAGGTGAGCCCGCTGAACAAGAGACTAATGTGGTTAATATAAGGTCAATGTCAAATTTATATCCCGAGGGGTCTGACAGAGATGCATCGTGGCGTAATGGGAAATGGAGGAGATGAAGGACAGAGGGTCATTATCGAAATGTCACTTGTAAGACACTTAATTAATTCCCTGCTGCACCAGTCCATTACCATTTGAAGTCACTGTGAAGTCTCCTACTTGCATATCATGGTAAAAAATAAAAAAAAGCGGGAAAAAAAGAACCATAGATCAAAATTAGTAGTTTTACATCATACCATTAGCATTTTATAACGAGTGTTTTCTTTTCTCCTGCAAATGAATCATCTTGACAGCTGAGAGATGCACAACGCCAAAAAATGTTTTGATGTCTTGACTAAATGTGGACAGTGGTACGTAAATGTCTCACAGTATACCTAGTTAAACAGAAAAACAGTTAACCACCAGTTTGTTTAGCCAAGTAATCGTAGGAACAAAGGACTTTTGTCCATGATTGTGAACCTTTCCTTTTTATTCCGGTTTTATCTACGCACATCAACACTCCACCTTGGACTCCAGGTCTAATTGAGGATATAACCTTAAGTTTAATGGATAATGAAACTAATCACCATTTGCAGACCTGACCCACATGAGAGGGGTCCTCCTGTGCATAAATGGCTTTCTGTGCCTCCTCGGTGGTCTGTGCTTGTGTGCTTTAGGCGAGCTTAACATGCGTGTGCATGAACTCAGTGTGTTTGTTTCACTGAGGGTGACACTGAGACCTTGACAGATCGCCTGAAGCAGAGAAGAGCAGAGTACCTGTGTGTGTGTGTGTGTGTGTGGTCCAGGTGTATATGCACGGTGGAGACAATGATGTCAAAATACACTACAGTCAGCAGGATGGTGTTCTGCCAGAATTCCAATGGCTTATATGTTTTCTTATTTCCGTTTCTCCTTGAGAAACACAAACAAGCACACTTAATCTTTCATGTGGGTCTCTGGCTTTTTATTTGCACACAAACACAGATACGTCGCCTGAAGATACAGGCATGGCGGTCAGTCAGCCTTGCAGAGAGAAGACAAAATGCCACAGAGAGGAGAGCCGGAAACAGATGAGCCGAACTCAGGAAAAAGACGGCAAGAGCTCGCAACTGAGCCAGTTTTTTTTCTTTCTTTTTTTTTCCCTCCACTGACAGTGTCCCACACCATAACAAGCAGCACATCCACACTCACACACACAGAGGGGAAAAACAGAAAAGCCAGTCATAACGGGTTCCCTCAAACCTTGTGACTTTCCTCGACATGTGCTGAAATGTGTAGGTATGAAGGAAGCTGCTGTCAGCTGTTAGTCATAACGGTGGCCTGACTGTAAGAATTGCAACATGTGAGCATGATGTGTTTAAAAAACTTTGGAATCATTCTGGTACAAACCAATTTTTGGCTTTTTTCAACAGCCATCAGACAGACTATCGTGAATCTTCAGCATCAGCGATTCATGCAACTCCCAGGGCAAATTTTAGTGGGTTGTCTCTACTGCTACTGATATACTACAACACGTCTAACATGGTTTGTGTCAAACAATCCACGGCTTACGAAACCGTCCCTAATGATTCTGCGGGAAAGCTCCCAAAGTGTCTTTGTGCAGCCCTTTAACAGAGGATTGGGGTTAACCAAATGTGGATTTGCAAAACCAAACAAGAAGTAATCGACCCGGCAAGTCTTTTGTCTTGTAAAGCCAAACTTGTAAAATCTCTGTTAAAGTGCAGCACACAAGCCAACTCCCAGGAGCTTGTCCACGGCCCTCCGGTCCCGTCTCCCACACAGCGGATCACAGAGGCCCGATCGGGGCTGCAGATTCTAAAAACAGAGGCAGCAAGCATAACCATTAATTTACAGTAATGGTAAAATGAGGCAATGGCTTACTTACTGAAAATCATTTCAAGTGGCATTTGTAGACTTCCAGTTGGGAATACAAAAATAGATTAGCGGAGTAAAGCATTTGTTTGCAGTGCTGCCAAAGACAAAATGTAAAAATTGTATGCTGCTTTTTTTTTTTTTTAAAAAACTGAAGGCTTCTTTGCTTAAAGTGCACATTTTGAAAAAAAAAAAAAAAAAAAAAAAGTGTCTCTGTATGGCAAAAGTTACCCATTCAGAATGGGTTTCACATTTGTAAATCTGAGACAGAAAACAGAAGAGCGTGCGCGTTTTCATATTTAATGCACACAATGCAAGATAAATCATCTGTAAAACAAAAGCACCACTCTCCACCAGAGATGTCTCCCTCCCACCTTCTTTTCTCGCGCAAACACAACGGACAGCACACGGACATACTCACTCGGCAGCAACTTCAGCCGCCGACACACTCATTCACATCCACCATTAGGATTCTCCTACAGTGGGGTCTTTTGTTTGTCACCATCTGCGCCTGGAGGACTGAATCAAATGAGGCAGAAGAGGAAAGGGCAGTGAGAGAGAAGGACTCTTTCTGATGCAGAGGACCACTTTTCTGTCTCTTCCCTTCTTTCTTTTTTTTTGTGCAGATGGACCCCGCGCTGCTACACCCATGGCCACATGCCCAGAGAGAAGACAGAAAAGGAACAGGGTAGTGGGGGCCGTGTGTGTTTGTTTGCGTGCCGGGAATGATGCATGACTCAGAGACTCTGCTCACTATGGCACATATAGCGCAGATATACTGTGGTAAAAAAGACAGAGCCTCTTATGAGCATGACTATGCTTCTGCTTTGTGTGAGAGACTCTTTCCAAACGGCATCCTTTATGTTTGAGCACAAGTCCATTTTGGTGCCCAGCTTTCCATTTAAGAGCTGAGAAAAGCTGAAGATATTTTTCACATATTTCCACAACTGGCAGGTCCAGAGGTGGAGGGAAGCAAATATAAAAACAAAGGAAAAACTGTGAGAATAACCTAAATCCCCATTTTGTATGTACACAACTCCAACGTTCCTTTGCCGTTACCTGTGCGCAGGTATATGCCTTTCTCCCGCCACCAGTATGACATCACACAGCTGCCTGGTCCTCAGGTATCCCTCCATCTTGCGGAAGGTGACATCAGCGTGGGACAAAGCGGTGAACATGCACTCCTCTGGGCACACGCACGGCTCCAACGACACGCACGAGGACAGAGTTGCGCTGCTGTTGGACGTCCTGCACGCACACACACACACACCAGCAGAAAAAGAAAGGCATTAAAACCAACACAAACAGACAAAGCTTCAAAGAAGGAGGCCAAGGCTTTGGGTGGATGTGTTGGTGTAGATTTTCTTTTGTCCAGGACCAGGACACAGAGACAGCTGTGTAGAGGGAGCCGCGCCAGCTGCTCTGCGCCTTCCACGTTACCACATTTTCCTTTGTATAATTTCCTCACAAATTCACACTCCTTTACTTTTTTTTTAATTTCTTTTTTTTAGCACAGCTAGTGTATTTTGCCAGGGACACACAAGACCTCTTTAATAGTCCAATTACTCGGAGTCAATGGACAGATAAATTTAGCCCATTTAAACAAAGAGTAGGCCAATTAAACGGCTGTAGGAGCTACACTCAGAATGTACACAGTCATTTTCTCTGACCTATAATGGGCAATAGGTTTTCTGATGTCTATACCAATAATAGGAAACAAAGCTGGGACTCCTGGATGGCTCCACCCTGAAAACTTAATGACTGTGAGGTCTTATTTTCCAGTCGAACGCTGCAGATGTGAGTGTGTGTGTGTGTGTGTGCCTGCTGAAGATAATCACCAAAGTATAGCTGCCCTATGAATTATCAGCCAACATGGCTCCCAAACCAGCATTTAATTTCAGAGAGAAAGGGCTGCACTTCGGTTTTTAATTTAACAGCAGCGGTGGCAAGGACTGGCCCTGCAGCCTGCAAGAAGCCAAACGCGATGATACAATTACAGCCGCACAGTTAGAGGAGAAATCACTTTATTTGAGCGGAGGAATAAGCGTTGGGGTGCGCATATTCCAAAGCCTGAGCGGCTGTAAATCACGCTGCGCTGAATTGCAATGTCTCACACACGCATTTCCTCTCAGGAATAAAAAGAAAAGAAAAAAAGAAAGAGTGAGCTTTAGAGAACCTCACAACTATTCATCGAGAGGGAAGTCTTAGAACAATTGCCAAGACTGGATGAGCTAAAAAAACAAAAAAGGACGATGGAAAATCACTGGGGCTCGTCCTTCTGTGCAAAGTGCTTGTGGATGGTTATTCTTCTCTGATCAATAATTTTGACACATTTTCAATTTAGCTTTGTAACATTTTTCTCTTTTTGATCTTTATTGATTTCCTCCCTCTTGAGGGAGGGATTTCTCGTTGTATTTATTTGCCACTTAAATCTTTAAAGTTAAAAGGTTCTTCTGCTGTTTTTCCTTACAAATAGTAACAACATCCTGTAAACTACCTACCTAATACCAAACTTCATCACTTTTCAGAAACACTTGGACCCCCACCACCTCTCATCGAGACAGGGATGATACTGGTGCTGAGTGTTGGTGCTTTTTAAAAACATGGTCTTTATTTGGACAACTCTGGACCCCAAACATGACATTGTGTTTTATACAAATATATATTTCCTTTTCTTGGTCAAATGAGACTGACTTCTTGAATAATCTGCACCTCTGATAAGAACATGACTGCTGCCTACTGTGTGGTATAAACACACATCTTCATACACCCCATTAGGCAAACACGTGTGTGTGTGTGTGTGTCCTGCTGCTGATGTTCTACAGGCGGAGCCATCCTCCCTCTGCCTCTGTCTCTTCCATCCATCTCCTGTCTCCACTTTTACTTCTACAGCTAATCTCATCATTTACTCACTTCATTCCACCTCATCACATCATCCATCTGTGCCTTCATTTCCTCTCTTCCCTCTCCAGACCTAACCCTCCCAGGAAGCCTTTTTGGCTGGCTTCCGATGCCCTCGAGTATTCAAGTGTGTGTGCCTGTGTTTGTCTAAGTGCATATGTAAATGAATGGCGTGGCTAAATGCTGCCAGAGGAGATGGCTTTGAAGTGTGGGTGTGTGGGCGGGTGGGGGGGGGGACGCTGCCTTCCAGTCCCCTTCATCGAGCCTGGCAGGCAGTCAACATGGACAGAGAGAGAGCATCTCCCCATGCAGCCAAATTTGTTTAGACCCCATGCATCAGGCAAGGACACTCACCCAACTGCCAATCAGTGTCTCCCTTCCTGCTCGACTCATTCTATCATACACACACACGTTGTAACAGAGAGAGGGCGAATGAGTGGCCGAGGTGTGGGAAAGAAGGCGGGAGGGCAAAGGAAGGGAGGAAAACCAAGCGCACGAGAATTTTCTGACTTGCCGGGATTCTGTGTGCAACCCCTTCCCGTGCGGGGATTTAGCCTCCCGGAGCACCACAGCATGCACAGGAGCTCTCTGGGAGAGAGGACGAGTCACACGCAGGGAGGCATGAACACACGTACACACATCACATGTATGCAGCAAAAGCCAATTTCTGCGTTGGTATGGCAACCATAAAATGTGCAAGAATATGGATCTATGTGTGCACATGCACCATACACAGTCAACACACGCTGGAACTCATACATTTTTCTCAGCTATAATGAGAAGTATGTGAATGTGTGAAGTATATTTTCTCTACGAGCTTAGGCTCCAGACATCCATGGCAATCACCGAGATACCACATCCAGTCTTGAATACTAATAGAATTATCTTTTTTTCCTAGGACAAACATACATTAACAGTGACAACAAACTTGTGAAAAATAATGTCAGGCATTCACCTTTTCAAAATGACCTCAACTTTTTCTAAAAGCTCTACAAAAAACTATGTGTGTGTGTATCAGAGTTGGGAGGAACTTGTATTTATGGTGCCCTATGAATCATTTACATATTCCGGTGTGTATCTTAAGAGCAGTGATGGGAGGTTGTCAAATGCATCATGTCGCCGAATGAATAAACAAAAAAAGGAAAAAGAACAACACAATTCCTGATTGAATTATTGGTTTTGCTTTGTGGCATTTGCTTCGTTGTTTTTATTATTTTTTTTATCTGTGTCAGAAGAAGTTGAGATGCTCTAATAATGTCTTTGCTTTGCTGTCTCCATGGCAACTGTTAATTAAATGTCTGTCTCACACCACAACAGTTGCAGGCCACCTAAGTCCAAGATAAATAAAGATAGCAAGACAGCAACCATTAGAAGAACATTTCCTATGCAGGATAGCACTTGCTTTCATTTTTAGGGTTAGAAAATTAAAAAGAAAACAGAATACTGTAGCTTTGTAACCGTTACAAAGGCTCCAGGGAAAAATCAGAATACCCCACCCAAAGTCCCTCAGATATATTTTCCCTCTGTCTCTATCCTTTTTTTTAGTTAAAATAATAAATTCTACGTTCATAATGTCTTCTTGACGTGTGTCACACAGATAAGATGCAACCTCCTTAATTTAATTGTATTATTTTCGCAACTTCTTAACAGAACACAAAAGTGGACAGGGAAGGCTTTTGCTGCTCAAAAACTTTGAATGAAGTTCTTTTTAGCTAACAAAGCAATGAATGTGACTTTTTTTTGTAACTTTGTTCCCGAAACTCCGACGCATACACGAGACAACCTCTGGCCGAGTCCTCGTCTTTACCTGCAGGAGCTGGAGTCCGTTTCCGGGGGGTTGAGGTTCTCCTCGGTCCCGGCGGCCGCCGCAACGACCGCCGCTTCCTCCTCACCGCCGGCGGCATGGGCCGGGGGCTCGGGTACCAACTGGGGCACGGGGGCCTCGCCGGGGGGCTCCATGTTCGACACCGGGCGAGTGCGACGAAGATGCGGCGGGGAGACCCAGGACAGCCCCGCGGCCGAGCTCCTGCACTCCGGCTGGCTGAAGGAGCGGGTGCAAGAGTTCCCCGTGGCTCCGGCTGTCGCCCCTCCCGGACCGCCCCGACTCCCCGGCGGTTCGGCAAACTTTCTGTTCCCGCCGCCGCCTCCGCTGCCGTTACACAGGTTAGACCCAGCGCTGCCGCTGGCCACCAGTCCAATGTGACTCCCCGAGCTGGGGTTTCTGCTGCCGGCTGAGTTTGAACTGCTGCAGCCGCTAACGGACGGTCCGTCCCCGGAGCTGCCGCGCGTCCTCCTCCCGGCGAGATAATCTCCTAGCGGCGGGGAGTGAGGCGGAGGGACCGCGGGGTGACCGAACCATCTCCATCGGATCCTGAGGATCTGCTTCACGTCGAACTCCTTCCGCGAGGAAGAGCCCGTGCCACTACTCGACATTCCAGGGGCTCGACACGAGGAAATGGCGTGGGGGGGAGGAGGGGGGGGGTATCCCGTGCCTGTTTTGCCGTTAAAGTCGTACGCTGCTCCGCACGCGCGTCTCTGTTGGCAACCGAACGCCCATTAACCGCGACTGGAGGGAGCGGGCGGAAGAAAGCGGAGTATGAGGACGGAGAGGAGAGAGAGAGAGACGGGGAGAGAGGGGGACAGGGCTAAACGGGGCTCCTCAAAGTGGAGCGTCGGTGCCAAAACCCTCTGGTGCCGCTCGAACCACCAACATCTGACACAAGGACAGCTTCATGTTATATTCACATAATTAGCCCCAGACATTCTACCGTGAGGAGGATTTCTATTTGATCGCTGTCATAATTCAGAAGGTTACTCATTATGGTGACGAGGCTTAGTATAGTGACCTATGTCAGCCTAAGTGTGAGGGAATTTTCATGATAAAATACACAATTGGCGTTGAGTAAACTGATTTATTAGTGATTATAAAGTATGGAGAAAAACTAAAACAACATGTCATCTAAACCTAGCCCATTTGATTTTTATCTTTTTTCTTTGACGGATTGTACTCTCTGACCAACAACTTTCAAAAGCAATTGCACCATAAATCATTTATCAAGCAGCCTCAGTCTCGGGCCTTTGGCATCTGATGGAAAGAAACAATTGCCTCACAGTTAATTAAAAGGACATCTCGTTTCAGGCAGTAAACCCCGTCTGGGGAACTGTAAACCAAATAAATGACCCTCCATTCATTTTCCCAACATAAAATAAAACATAGGATCGTCCTGTTTTTTTCCTCCGTAGGAAACTACAGAAGATCTTTGTTTTTGTGTGTGCAGGTACAGTTATTGCCTTTGAAAGTTCGGGAGGCTGCAGCTGTCATTAGTGGATCATCAAAGACTTGTAACATTAATGAGGCCAACGACATGTCCTCCTCATCATCTTGACTCCCACCAGTCTGACTGTCTTCCACTTCTCATGTCAGCACCTCCTTCTCTTGTCTCAGCCATTCAGAGGCGTCAAAACAAGTTTTAAGAGGCTGGCATGCCAAACTGATGTTTGAGCAGATGCTGAAAACAGAAAACAGCCAGCATTACTTTTCAACACCACAACAGAGGATGTGAGAGTCCTTGAAGATTAAATATCACTTGAATGCCAACGTCTGTCAAACATGTAGACTTGTTTTTTACGCCTCCCTCTTCCCCTCCCCTCCGCGTGTCCACAAAGCATTACCCTTCGCCATCCATTACTACTCTTCCTCTCCATTTCCTTTTCCTCACTGTCTCCCCTCCATCTGCAATGCAGCAGCTATTCATAGAAAATAATGATCAGTGGGGAGCTGGTCCTGTGGGAGCTATCTCACCCATACACCAGGGGCACCCCACAGACCAGCCAACCAGAACCCCGTTCACCTTCCTCAGCAACCCCTGAACAACCACAGGATGTGCCGAAGCCACGGGGCCGGAACACAATGTGTTCTGGACCAAGTCCCAACAAAAGAACAGGAGGCATGCTTTAGAAGATCCACTCTAGCAAAAATCAATGAGTCAAACAGCCGAGGTCAGATTGTGAATTACACAGATGGGAGATGTGTTGCTCATAAATTGGCCCAGAAGACGAACAGTGGGGCCTGCGGACAGTTTTTCCTCCATAAATAAAAGGCTGAGAGTAGCGAGCTGAACACGGCCAATTTAACTCTCGCCACAGTGTTTGCCAGACTCTGCGAAACAAGGCTGCTCTTCAGTTTCAGGGTGGACTGATTTGGACCACCCCGCCGTTTTATCTGATCAATACGACAAAGTCAATATACACACGCCCGTTCCCGCACACTCAACAAGGAAGCAGGAAAACAAATGGCAGTTTCGGGGAATGGGGAGCAGGATCTCAATCTGACACGTTTAACTGACTTTTGTTTATTCTTAAATTAACAAAACATTAAGGTTAGAATACCATGTTCAAAATTATTCAGATCCTTTTAATCAAACATTTTTATGTAATGTAATCAAAAGAGGGGAGATTGTAGAGGAAAAATATCATAATGGAGGTGTTTATCCCACACATCATGTAACACTGAGCATTGTTACTTAAATTAATGAAAAAAGTTTTGTCTAAGAGAAGATGTGTCAAAGCCTGTCAAAAATAAACTAAAATTCTGAATCAGCATCCATATGGCTACATTCCCTGTTACTCGTGTCAGCTGCTGTCACAAGCACTAATGTATTTCCAACCGTTCGGGTTCAGAATGCGAGAATGTATACCACATTTCATTCATTTTGTGCGGTTGAGTTTATCACCCCCTCTATTAAAGAGTTATCTACATAAAGCCCCACACAGTGCTCTACACACAGGTGGAAAGGGCAAATAAAAATGCAGCATTCAAGTTCGAAATGCCGTCTCTTTACTAGGGGAGTCAGGAAAAGAGGCTCTGAGGGGGAATAAGGCTGAATAATGAGGGACCACTCGGCTCTGGTCCCTCTCAGTTGGATCCAATCATTCGACACTTGGCAAGAGCCTTTTTTGAGCCGCCTATTTCATTGGTCTCCCGGCTGTGGTAGTCCAAGGCAATCGCTCAAAGGCTTTGGTGCAACTTTACGACTCCTCAGCCCTCCGAACGCACACACGCTCACGCACAAATGACACTGGAATTATCCTCTATAACAGCTTTACATGTTTTTAATCATCCTGCTTATCTACATTCACACAGCCCAAAAAAACACAGGAGTGAAGAGCAACATGCAGTCCTCTTTATATACACTCTGCACTTTACAGGCTTTTACCCACACCGTCTCAAACTCACATAAACACGGAGCAAATAAAAAGAAGTCATTGGGGAAAAGCTGTTGTAAAAAAAGATTTCACAGGGCCAGAAAGCTAAACCTGATCTGTCTGGCCAGAGTGTGCCTGGATGTGACGATCAGCTCATCTCACATGACTGATGTTCATCCTCCAAAGTCTCTCCTCCAACCCCTCCCTCTTATTTTTATCAGTACATTTTTTTCTTTCCTATCCGTTTATCATTTAAAAAAAAAGAAAAAAATCAGCCCCTTCCCTTCCACACTCTAAGCCTCTCCAATCTCCTTCCCAACCTCAATTTCCCACTCTCCATCCCTGCTATTAAACTGCAACACACAAGGGAATATGCGTGTGGAGTGGTGCAAACTGGTGCTCATTCCTTGAGGTGTGAGCCCGCAGGCAGGATGCTGTAAAAGCCATCATTCCCCCCTTAAACACCGGCCTCCACACATAGAATAGCCAAAAACCTACTATGCATTCTGCATGCATATGCCAAAAACAGATGCATACTGTCATTTAAGTCACCACACTGACATTACAGGCAGGGAAAAACACACACGCACAACACACATTTTGTTCGTTCATTGTATAGGTTGTAGCCGGGGCTGCAGGCGAGTCCATCCGTCCTTGAGAGTCAAAGCAAGCTCAGACTGGCCAAGCAAATAATTACCTCTTCACATCGCCACACCAGCCCCACCCAATGCATGAAAGAGGCACGTCTCGCCAGTGTGTGTGTGTGAATGAGATTGCAGCTGAATTGATCTGGAGACACAACATGCATCATCAGTTTTAACAGAAACGTATTTCACCAACTCAAAAGGTTTTTTCATGATATAGTGAAGCCAGACATATGCATGTGTTTTAAAAGAGGGAGAAAAAAAAGATAAAGCGAACAAGCCATTTCAATCGTCAAACCTGGCTTATTAAAGCTTTTTTTACACTGACCAAGCTAGCAAAAGTTTCGGGTCTTCAAATCAGTGATGAGTTCATTGGTAGTTTGGCTTTGTATTTTTTTTTTGTCTCATAGCATTTGCATTTTGGCAGCTTTTACTACAATCATTGAGGCCCACATGTTTCAAATAACACAGTGCAGAAGGCAATGCTTTACTGAGAGACCTTTTTACACTGTAGTGTGCAACACTTCAATGTTCCAAGCAAGACAAATAGTTTTCTCAATATCTCTCAGAAATTGTATGAGGCAAAAGGCATCTTAAATAAGGACATCTCCACCTTCCAACCACTTCTACAGTCACTTAAAGATACAGACACCTAAAATCACCTGTACATATCCTATGTACCTTTTCCTTTCCAATTGTTCCAATTTGTTATTTAACTGTCCTGTTGTTGTGGGATACCAGGTCAAGTTCCTGTACATTTGGCCAATAAAGCGATTTCTGATTTCTTTTCTGTTCCCTTTTCAGTTGGTTCCCTCCATTCAGTTTCTATACCTACTTATTTAAAATTTTGGGTGAAAGGGAAGGAGGCTGGAGCGCATCCAGAAGTGGTATCCACCCCTGGACAGGTTGCCTGTCAATCACGGGTTCACTGAGAGGAACAAGACAGACAACCATACACAAAAGCTGCTCATAATTTTTATGTAATCACCCAGATAGCCAAAGGACCAGTCAGCAGTGCCTGTATAGCTCTACCTTTGTCCTGCCCTTAGCAGAGGCGAGTAGACTTAACCTGATTGGTTAAAGCTGAGAATGTGGGATATTATGTCAAATGTAACTTTTAAATTCCTTGGCGTTGGACCTCTTGTTATTTGAACTAATAATTTCATAACTACAAGTAACACCATCATGCTGACAGGCACTGTTCCCTCTCAGCATGAAAAGTCCTGCTTTGAAAATCGACTGGTGCCTTTTATATCTTTAGTTTGTGTTTTTTTCTGTTCATGCAGTGGCCTCTGCGGGTGTTCCCAGACATCTTTCTGCCATGTAAAACTTGCATGCTAGCTTAATTTGTGATTCTAAATGGACCGTAAGGGGTAGTGGGAGTTTGCATGTTTGTCTCTGTGTGGGCTCTTTGATGGAAAGGCAGCCACTGGGAAAGAGTCCAGCCCTGTGATGATGAACCCTTTAACTTAGAAAAAAAGACAACAGAATATTTCTTTGCCTGTTTTTCATGTCTGATTCAACAACAACTAGAATCAGTGCTTTGTTTCACAGATAGTTCGAGTGGCACGTTATGATAAAAGTGCGAAATATGAAAAATAAAAAAATGCTTAAAGGGTTAAGAAAAACTACATTTCAAGGGTTTGGTCGTACATTAACTCTACTGTACAGTTTCAGAGAAAAATTGATGCAGAAGTTGTAGTTTTTCCTCAGAATATTCCCATCGACTGTTACTCATCCCATTTACAGTTTGTCACAGAATCTTGAGAGTCATGACTAAAACTGCTTGCAGCATGCAGAACTGGCTGATTCACTCATTTTTCCACACTTCCAGACTGGCTGCAGATATTTGGGCCAAATCTCAGCCGTGCACTAGATCCCTCCTTCCCATTTTGGAGGGGCACTTTTATCCTTTTCTTTTGGAAATGAAAATGCTCAATTCACTCTTCAACCAGCACATTCTGCATTATATGGTTTGATAGACCTGCAATATTTCTACATCCTGAAAAAAGAAAAGGAAACAAGGACGTTACCTATGTAGAATGCAGGGTGGGGTTACTTGGCAAAGTTGAGGATTCTGAAATTTGGCCTTAATATTCAGGCACAACCACTGATGACTCAAATAACATCAAGTGACTTGAAGCAGGTCACCTCTTTTTTTTCCACTGCTCCCTGTGGAGTATTAAAACCTTTTATAAAACCTTTTTCCTCACAGGAAGCAGTACTCCCAGGCATCTGCAAACACACATTGGTGTGAAAAATTGATAGCGTTCCACTTTAAAGTTAGAGTTAATAGAATAGGGACCGTGTTCTCCTCTGGTCGAGCCTTATAAGCATAGATATTCAGTGTGTGTGTGCCCCTGTGTGTCTGATTTGAATAAAAGGCAGACCACCTTCAGCTGGTAATTTCTCTCTTATCCTCCATCGTGTCGGTCAATAACAGCGCCACAAAGATCAAGGAAGACATTCTCTGTGGTCTATGCGTTTTTGTGTGGGTGTTTCTTCACATGTTGGGCTCCATCTGCATGAGTGTATTTTAGCTCCAAACAGACCGTGTTGTCCCAGTTTCCCAAAGAGCAACTAATAGGATAGATGAAAGAAACTTGACAGTGAATTTCGATGCCTCGTTTCAGTGCCCCTCTCCCTCTTATCCTGTTTATTTTATGCCATCTAATTTGTGTGCTATCAGACAGAACATGATTCATAAACAGAGATATAAGATCTCCTGTGCCTACTGTTGAGTTATTTAAGCCCCCATTCTCATTTCTACAATCTTTATCTATTACCTTTCGTGGCTTCTTGTCACATCGTTTTCTGGCCATATTCTAATATCCTCTTTCATTTTTTCCGTATTCACTAGTCTTTCTTCCCCCACCTCTCCTAATGCTAATGACAAGCCCATATTAATTATCCATTGTATGTCCAGCTTATTCTTAGTAGGGCTGTGGGAGGGCTGGAATCCATTCCATCTGACATTGTCCAGGAGGCGGAGTACACACAGGACAGGCCGCCAATCCATCACAAAGCTACACACAGACAAACAACAACATACACACACACACACATTCTCTCCTAGGTGCAGTTTAGAGTCCTTTATGAACTGTTAGATATTGTTAGAAGAAAATAAAGAACAAATGAAAGGTGAGAAACAATCCATGTTTGATATTAGATTTAGACAAATGCCCATTATCATAACACAGCTATGGTCCACAGTAACATTAATGCCTTGAACTGACACAGGGAAGCACACAAACACTATGCTCTCACATACAAACTCTTTCTATTTGATCTTGTTTCAGAGCAGAGGCTTGGCTCTTGCTCCCTCTGTGAGATGGACCCTGATACACGCATACCTCCTTGCCCTATTTACATAAAAAGCAAAGAGTAAAATGTGTCAATGTGTGTGCAGGTGTGGCAAAATGTGGAGGAAGGGAATAGCATATGGATTTCCCAAGTGTGAACCAAACTGTCCAATTACAGAGATCCATGCCTTTTTCTGTGAGAGGGGAAAATAGTTTCTTCCAAATTGCCTTTAAACACATCACCTGGGCCAAAATGCATTCACATTCATGCTCACACACAAAACAGACACACACACACACACACACAAACACACTTTCATTTACAGACACAACATAATGATTTAGGTCTGACTTACCAACTCTGGAACCCTCAAATTGCCTAAACCGATGAAGAGAGCCCCGAAAAAGCAGGGAGGCGAAAATGAAAACCAGAAATTGTTACCACATTTCTTTGATGGTGAATCTTTTTTGCAACTCCAGGGTAAAAGGAGGTGGAGCATGATGATGATAATGACAATGAAGACCATTTCACTGAAACCCTATAGCCTACGGATATAATTCAGAGCCGCCAAACTCACCCAAACACACAGCGAGCAGACATGGCGATCATCATACACACAAGAATCCAACATTTGTCCTTGGTTTGTGTTGTTGTTCTGTTTTGACGGTAAATTACGTTATTGAAGGCCAAACAAAGATGATGTGAGATTATGGGAGGTCCATTAAACCACAAGGTGCACTCTGTCTCTCTCAGATATAATGCTGCCAGAGTTCATCTGATGATATCCAGTAACATTCAACCCCTGTTATCTCCCACATGCTGTATAATGCAATACACAACACTGACTGTACAGTACACAGCAGTCTTGTGATTATACAAAAAGATGACCTTTTTATGGACATAAGGGAGTAGGTAGAAGTTCACACTTATCTACTCCCACATCCCTATGACAATAGAAAAAATAATCTTACAGAACAGAATTACATATTTGTATCCATACATAGGTCAACAAACTGTTTAGCAAAAACAAACATAATAGTAGAAACAATGATAATATTTTAAGGTTACCATGGAAAAAGGCAAATATCTTTCTTACTTGTCTACTTTGTAAACCAATAGATTTCTTTGACAGTTTTTTATTTTGTGTTACACTTTTGTTGAACTGGTTGGTAACTCTTAATCCACATTGTTTTCTTTATTTGAATTCATTATAAAATACTGTGGGCTATGACTGTTTTTTTTTATCCGTGCATAATTTGGGCAGTTTTGAGGTCAAACAAGTCATGAAATTTGGATAATTTCTATTTAATCAAAAGTTGATTGCATTGTGCCAAAATTGTTCATTGTTCTTGCAATTTTCAGCAGTATGCATATTGTATGCATTTTTGGGTGATGTGAAAGCTTTCAAGAATATACTGTAATGCCTTTCTAAATTTTAAGTTCACGAAACAAAAACTGTATTTAAACGTACATTGAGTCAATTTAGAGTCCAGAGAAATTTGCAAGGCAAGTAAAAGTTTCCTTGTTTTTCACCTTATTTACAATATCTTTTTTTTAAACCTATTCATCGGTGCCTGTTTTTAAATGTGCATAAGAAACTGTTATCTTCCCTAAATGCATGTGGGTCTTTTTACACAGGGAGATCTCAAGTATAAAATGTAAGAAAATGTACGGCAAGTGTAAAAATATCGTGATTCTGTAGCTGCAAAAAATAATTTTCTTTAAGCAAGGTCGTTCTCCAACGAAACAAAAAGCCTATATTTCCAATCAAATTTTTATAATATAACCCCAACCATGAATTGACCAAAGTGTTTTGTATTATTGACTACATCCTATTCATGGAATTGGAAGAAATTGGAAACATGGGGATAAACGCATAGCAGCATATTTTTGCAGAAATAAACTAGTACATCATTAGTACTGATACGTTATTCATAATCAACTTAATCTAATATTCACCCTATTTTCACATAGATTTTGCCTTTGATTGCCTTTGATAGCTAGATGCTCCGCAATATTCATCAGGAAGTTGCTAAGTTTGTGTGCCTGCTTTTGTGATCAGATGTGTACAAAGAATATTGCTGAAAATAAAATATCTTTATGATGGAAATCATGTTGCAACGGGATACAAAAGAGTCTAAATGTGGGCTGCAAACCCAGATAATGAACTGAGAGATGCTAAAACGCTTCACAGAGCTGAGGAACAAATACAGGATTTGTCTGTGCTCTGCCTGAAGAAAAACACCTTTCACTGCATATCTTATCCGATGAAAAATATGCTTGAAAGCATCGATCAGGGTAGCTGAATTCATATACTGTGGAGAAGCGAGGGTCAGAAGATTGAGATGTCTGTCAAAGGCACAAAGATGGAGCTGTTATTTTTTATGGAGCAGCAGTGCAGAGTTATGCAAAACAGGGGGTGCTTGCTGGGCTCAAAAGACATCAGGCGATAAAAAAGTACAGTCAATAATGAACCCACAACTTAATTGCAGTCATAATTTCTCAGAGAAGAATCCAACATTTAATAAAATAACACTGTTCTGTCTGCCTAATGACGAACAATTCCCGCTCCCTCTGATTGCGTGTCTGTCTGTCCATCTTTAATGTGTGTGTGTGTCACTGATAAAATTGCTGAGGTATGAAATTTGCAGCTGCACTCCACAGGAGATGATACACATCCTGAATTATTGATGGAAATGAAAACAAGTCAATGTTTTCTTTCAACTCTGTGTCTCCTCCCCTCTGTCTTCCCTTTTTTCCCCCTGGGCTGTTTGACAATTTAACATCTTTTAATGGCGGCAATCTCTGATTTAGTTTACAAGCAGAGGCATATATTGTCCACGCACACACACACACACACACACACACACACTCTCCAGCCAGTGCCCTCAATTCTTAGGCATAGAGCAGCCATGTTCTTCCACTGATGCTCTCAGGTCTCTGGCAGGACAGGTGTGGAGCATTGCAAAGTGTTTCAGCGTGCAATCAACTTCAGTGTTTTCCCCTTTTTCATTTCCCTCTCCTTCTCCAATGCTCCATTTTTCTTTTTGCCCAATTTCCCTTCTGACATTTTTTTCTTCTTTTCTGCCCATCACCGCAAACCTCATTTGTCTCTGTGTAATTTCCCCTTTCTGTTATTTTCCCCTCACGCTGCAGTGCCTTCTTTTCCTGTTCGCTCTCTTCCTAAATGGGCAGAGTGTTGAGAGAGGAGCGGAAGATTAAAACACAAGGGACTGAGAGATGGAACGGGAGGGGGGAGAGAGAGAGCGTTTATGGTCAAATAAAGAGCAGGCCTTAATAATTTACTCTGCCCTGCAGACATGAGCCAATCAGAAGCCATTGCTCTCGTGGAAATGAGAGAGTCACAAGCAGCTAGACAGATGTGGAAAGGCTCCTACATTGGATCTGACATTCTCTTGTTCCTGTGATGAGCCGTTTGAAGTCTAAAAATTCTTGAGAAATTGGCCGTCAAACTGACAAAAAAACAGCAATGTCCAATGAACATGTAACAAGACCACAGTGTACTTATAGCTTGACATTTTTCCCAGTTGCATAGGGGTTTCTGTGAAAAAAGTTAAATATTTATAAGCAGAAGGGTTGAACCTGTCATGGAGGTAAAGGACGTTACACTGCACCAGTATGTATCACTAAAAATGAAGCTATCTGACACATAGTGGAGCTATATACACTTTAAATCAAAGTTGTTTTGGACATCAGGGAGCTGTAGGTCAAGTTGTAAAACATGACAATCGTTTTGTATTCTTATTGTACGTCCTGGCTAATGTATTAGCGCACAATAAATTACAATTGAATTCCTTGGATTATGATCGTTACTCATGGTTATATTTTTTTTTTCAATGACAAAGATATTAGTCATATTTGACCATCCCTTTCTGGGCAAATTGTTAGACTGGGAGAGGAGCTACACATATTTTATTTGGATCTGGGAAATGTGCAATTCTATTGCCTAATTACAGAAAAAACTAACATTTGATTGAAGCTATTTCAGATTTTTAATTTTGGGCATTCTGGTAACACTGATACATGGACTCCAGCCCGGGAGATGGTGGTAATGCTCTAAAAGCTGCAGTAAGTGACACACAAGGAAGTTATCCAAACAGTGATGACAAGACCTGAAGCTTTGAATCTTTAGTCTGATTTCGGGAGCAAAATAAAACAGACTCAATCACAGGTTACACTGTTGCCCTGCACTATTTAATCAACCACCGGCACAAAAAAAAAAAAAAGCAAACCCATGAGAGGAGAGCCACTCACCACCAGCAACAAACCTTTCCTTGACATGCTTGGCTCCTAAACCTGTACACAGGATTCTCCTTAAAACTTCACAGGGTGTTTGTTCAATCAGACCGAAATGGTCCATTGCTATGTTTATGGAACACAGGGCCTTAAGTGGTCTTGAGACCAACTCCATGTGAACTATAAAATCAGCAGGTTGATGGTCATCAATGTTCACTACTCCTAATTAAAATCAAAACACCAACTGTCTCCAAATTGTTTTGCTGAAAAAAAAAAATATTGTAACAAATTATATTTACATGAGGAGAGCAGAATATTAACAAAATGAACCTTTAGAAATTGACTCTTATTAGCAGACTGCACACATGTTAGCCATTATTTGTCTTGTTTGGAGTTCTGAAAACAATTCTTTGAGGATGCTTTGTAGCTTTACTGACCTTTTTTACACGCACAGGGATACATCTTGCTGATAGAAAGGAAGACTGGTTCATTGATATCATCATCTAAAGAACGTCACCTTTCCCCCCACAAATCATTGATCCATGAACCCACGAAACCACAAAGAAGAGGACAACAATGGAAAGATCAAGGAATTGAATGAGAGACATAAAAGTAAATCAATGACTATAAAAGAGGTTGAAGACACTGAGCATTCTTGGCAGATTCTTGCACTGCATGTTGGCCTCTGTAAGAGAACAGTAACAGCTCACAAGATGCAGTCTGAAAGTACTTTATCAGCCAGTTGACACCCGATCAATTCTAGATCAGTTGCCTACTTATTGTGATTGTTTTAATACTTGCATTTGTCTTTTGTCCAGGTCATTCCATGGAAAACTACTGCCCAGAGACACAGATGGAGTACAAAAGGAAATTATTTATCATTGTTACATCGTCAGAGTGGTGCTCATATGGCTGCTTTCTACATTTTGTACAATGTTTTAAGAATTTCTGTATTGAAAGAGTAATGGCTCACTTTGTTCTCATTTCTGTCAAAGCTGACAAAAATGATAGAACATTCCAGTTTTGTTGTAATTTGATGAGCTTAATCGTAACTACGAGGAACAGTAAAATGGTCCCCACAAGGGTATTGGCAGTGTTGCATAAAATGGTGTTATAGCTCTAATCATGATCATCTTTTAATCCAAGCAAGTACCATTAGTGCCTGAATCTAATCTTGGAGCTTGTGGCTTGTCAGTGGAAACTCTTAGGAAAGATTCCTATTCTAATGTGATTTTTTAATAAGTTGGGTGCAGTCAAGGTTCGCATTCATGTGTGTGATCTAATTATCTGTTTCTGTCAACTGGATGACTAACTTGCAATTTCGAATTAAAGCATTATAACTTTAGTTATTAGATTCAATGAGGGAAAGTTTTGATCATCTTGTCATGTTCGATTTGGACAGCATTTCATAATGCACTCCATAAGCCAAATACAACTGACTCAGTACATTCACACAGTTCGATGCAGCACATTTGTTTAGCAGGGGTTGACATTTGCTGAACTGCGGATGAGGTGTAATCTATCTCTCTGGTTCTTGCAGGATGAAAGGAGCATGAAACAAACATTAGATAAGTAGATAACAGCGACAAAGGAAGGAGGAACAGGTGGTGGGTCTAGTTAGGGAGCAGGACTGAGCAGCAGCAGGAGGGATGATTATAGGAAAGGGAACGCTTAGAGGATGCTGACATTGAAGATTATGAAAGCAGCGTTGGCCTTCAACGCTTCACTTACGAACGCATGGGAGCTTTTAGTATAAATGTGGTGAACTGACAGGTGGAGAAAAAAAAATCCAATAACCAAAGAGCACTTAGTGTTTGAGGAGAGACTGGAGATTGGTCATAAACTTCTGATTGAATCATAATACATTAAATGGTCTCACTGATGGTCCGTGCAAGATGGAAAAGAAAACATTAACACATCATAACAAACCGGCTTCAAACTAATTTGGAAAAAAATATCATCATAAAAAGTCAAATCCACATGCAAGTTTTCTGCCAAAAAGCAATGTGTTTTGTCAAAATTGGAAATTAATATGAAAATAATAGTAGAAAAGGTATTCCTTCATTCAGAGTTGTATTCATTCATTTCAAAGATGATGGACATGAGTATTCCTGTCTGTATGATGTAAATACATTTAGCAATAATAACACTCTCTGGGTCCAACATTCATTAGTGTATTCTCCAACATAATTCACTCAGTGTCATGCTCAAATCGAATTAAGAAACTCCCTCTTGCTACATTGTTTGAATGATGTTTGACTACAAAAGAGCAAGCAATTAAACTGTAATGGTCTGAATGGGCAAACAAACATGAAAATAGGTAAAAACAAAGAAAAAAGGATTATTCCGAATTTGTTCATTCATTTAGCCTTTACTTGCCAAGAAATCCCCCCAAAATTATCCCAACCGTATTGATTAAACTACAGTTGCATTTAGAAGACATAATTAAGTTGTATGTAATCAAATAGATGCCAACAAGACACTCGAAAGAATTATGTAACAATCCATTAAAAAAAAAAGATTAAAATGAAGATTGGAAAGGCAGGCAGAAATACTAGTAAGTCTATAGTACATCATGAACAACAGACTGTTGAATAGATGAAATCATGTAGTCTTGAAAAACTCTCAACAATTAGTGTTGTTAGGTCCAAAACTATTATAAAGTTGAAAAAAAAAAAATTTGATGTGACACAGTGGCAATTATGCATGTATGACTACTTTTTCAGTCTGTTGTTGGCATCAAATATTAATTTTCTCACACACAATGAAACTGGTCAGTGAAAACAGGGTAACTAATGTATTTGGTCTTGCATCTGTTCAATAAAGGTTTGAGGAGCCTCAAAGAGAATCTTTGCTGAAAATAGGGCCTTTTGAGAAAAGGGTTTGTTTAATTTAAATTACAAATGGTTATATGGTTTGATAACAGTTTTAAGGTGTGACATATCCAATAGGGCATTTTAGCCATACATTCGACCGTTTTTGCCTTTTTAATGATATAACTTATATTGGGTGTTATATTGGAGCACTCGCTGAAAGTCTTTTTCAGAACAATAAAAGAAAATGGTGTGCTCTGGCTCAATAAAGTAATTTAAAGAATAAAGTTCAGACATACTAGCTAAAGGTTTTGAAGAGCCTTGGAAATTCTATAGATTAGCACTTCAATGGCGATATACGGAATGCAAACTTACTGATATTCTGCTTTGAATTATTTTCTTTCCACCTGCCTCTGATACAATAAACAGCCCGTGTATTGAAGCGGAACCAATCATTTGTTCGCTTGAGAAAAGGTGCAGTCAGAGCACATTGATTTTTCTCCTCATGTTAAAAAGCTTTTATTGACATGGCATTTTCTGAGTAAAAAGGTTACGGGAAAGGAGAGAAGAAAGGGAACGAGGGGGTGAAACAAGATGGGATGAAGCATAATGGTGGATCAGGCAGTTCTGTGAATTCACCCCACCTAAACCCACCATAATGGCTCTGTAATCCATTGAAAGCACAGAATACAACTCACTCATGGTGCTATACAGTATATGGCCTCTCCCAATGCACACGTGTGTTCACACAAGTAAAGGTTCGACAAATTCTGAGAGAATCAAAATGCCATCCTGTGAATTTATTTGTTAGGAAGAATGCCAAAAAAAGGGCAACATTCAGTGATAACCTGATATCAGGCTTGACTTTTATGTCATAAACACGCTGAGTCAAACATATGCAGAAATGAAAGCAACAGCAGATATGTCTGGAGGTCTTCATCACCTTTAAAGTGTCGCTAATGATCATAATCGCATTGTGAAACATCGTCCTCTTTCCATAAAAAGTCATAAAGCTTCACAGAGGATTCATCTCCAGAGAGCCAGACGACGCCTTCCTGCTGACACAGCACTAAATCACCAGGCTCTCATCCCTCGTCCTCCGCCTTCCCCTCCTCCTGCTCACTTTTTAATGGAACAACACGCTCTCTCTCGTCGGTCATTTTCTATTATTTCTCCTTGTTTAACTCGTTTGGCATTTTTGCAAAGGGTGATCATCCATTTGAAAAATGAATTCAGCAAACACTGCACAGCACAAGAACACACAATCACCTCCATGTGGAAACTTAGTTACTTATTCATTTCATAATTGTTTATGAGTTAAGAAAAAAAGGAATGATAGATTTGTGGGCCTGGGATCATGTTTTTCCACCGTTTGAAGTTTATTATCGACCCCAAAGGTCCCAGTGTTTCCTAAATTTCCACTACTCTCCTTCTTTCTGCTGTTTGTGCTGCTGCTTTCTTTTCAGACAACCGTTTACTTGCAAATCACAGTGAGGGCAAACAGGATCAGAGAAATTCTCCAGGCAAACCTACGGGAGCTAGAGAATGCATGCTTTCCTCCCCAGGCAACAGAGAGATGCTAGTCAGCTTCAGTCCACAGTACTTTCTTTATATTTTGGCCTCAGAGAAAATGTATCTTTGGTTGTGAGGGCAAACTGACCTTCTTCAGTTTACCCAAAGACGCAGCACTGTTGGATCAATGAATGCGTTTTTTCTTTCTTGACAGGTAACACAGCTGTAAAAGGTTTAGGAAAACCTGCTGCACTTCACAGACAACAGCTTTATGATCAAAGTTCCACAACCGCTTTGCAGAGAGACTGAAGATAAAAGTCCAGAATGCTTTATTACTTAAGGGACACAAGTCTGCACCACAAGTGTAAAAACAAATGTTTGAAAGTCTGTGTTGTGTTAGTGTGAGACTTTAGAATGGGTTTTAGCACCAGTATCAACTTGTCATGGAAACCAAACAGAGACATCCTTCCATCCACTGAGACACGTTTGCTGCTCATTTTGATGTTCAAAGTTTTATTTAATCGTGAACAAAATGGCTCATTATGATGTTGTATGTTGAGTTGTGGCAAACGCAGCATGTTTCTCTCATTTTTAAACTTTTTTCTACCTTTTTCTAACTAGATGGCTTACCTAACTGGCAGCTCTTTCAACAGACCTTCAGGAATTCAACCAATCAGAAGACACTTCGGTCAAGTCCGCTTTTTCTTGGAAGGGTTCCCCCCCCTCAAAAAAAACCTAACTAATTCTAAACTGTAATAGAGTTATGGAGTGGGTAAAGCTACTAAAGGGCTATTAAAGCTGAGGAGTTCAAATACTGAAGCACATAACATGTAATCAGAAGTCATGGTATAGGGTAAAAAGTATGTATCCTCAGCATCTTTTTTTCACCCAACAACTAAAAATCCTCAATTAAGATTAATTGAATCTCATTTTCCCTCAGGGTACTCCAGCCTCCCCCCATTGTCAGAAATCATGCATGTTAGGTTGATTAAACACTTTAATTTCCCCCCAGGAGTGAATGTGGGTGTGTGTGGTTGTTTGTCTCTGTGTGGTCGTGTGATGGACTGGTGAGCTGTCCAGGGTGACCCAGTTGGAAATAAGCTGAATAGAATGTAGATGGATGGATGAACCTCATCTTAAATAAATAAAGTAAGAAAAGAAACATGGACACCTGGGGGTAATTGTTGGTGGCAGCATGTTGTCGCTGTTATATAATTCATTTTCAGAAAGGAAAGTGTTAAAAATGCTGTTAATAAATAATGCGTTTGACTTTGCTCTTATTTGCTAAAGGATCTCTGCAGCAAATACAGCATCTAGTATGGATTGCGTCCCTGTGCTGACTGTTCTTCTGGTAAATGCAGCCTGCAGCCAGCTTCAGTTGGCTGCCTTCCTGTCACAAACACTCTGGGCATGATAAGCACTTTCTATGTGTGAATTTGGATTCATCCATCACCAGGAGTTTAATGATTAATGTTTATTGTGTACAGCCCTAAAAAATAATTAGAAGTTACAAATAGAAATTTTCGAGTATTAAATTCAGCAAATCATACTTTCCCCCCTTAGTCCGTGTCCTTTTTTATCTCTAGGCACACAGGCATAAATCTCAAGATGGATGATTGTGTACAGATAATGAATTTTACATCCCACTGTCCAGGTTTATATTACACATTTTTTATTCACATAGTAAAATGTGAATGAGGAATGGTTCTATCCTTTACCAATTGAGAAAAATGATGATTTACACTTTTATGTATTCAAAGTTTAAACTGAAATCTGACAGTTGAGTTGACTTACCAGATAGATTATCACATCCAGGTATACACAAAATAAATGCATCTGTTTTATACTTTACTATCCAAGGTTTGATTCTTTTTTGGGAAAATAATACTTTTTCTATTAACTGACAACATAGCTGTGATGTCTAGAATAAATAGTTTAGTCTATTAGCTTAAAGATTGGCCAATAAAATGCTTCGATTTCCTGTGAAAAATTATCTTTTCTTGTTTTTGTAGTTCCTAAAAAGAGTGCTTCATATCAATCTTATACGTGAATGAAACCTAAATCTTAAGTCTTACAGACACGTTTAATATAAACTTGGTTTTAGGGAACAGATAAGAGCTGGCATCAGCTACGGGTTTGGTGGTCAAAATGAAGAAAAAATAAAAAAGGACAAATTAATTTTCCAATCACATGACCATCCTTTCAAAATACGTTCACTCTCAAATCTGAAGATTCAAGAGGAACATCAAGGGGGTTTAACAAGTCAGTAAAAGATCCTCTGATGACTAAAAATGTGTGTAAAAACACACACGATACCAGTGCATGTGCATTTTTAAAAAGAAAAGTGGCATATTCTTTCCAGCGTCTCAGTTGAGGGCACAAATACACGAAGAATAGTGTGTAAATGTTTCAGTTATTCCATCATGCAACTGAACAATGATAAATCACAAACATTTTTAACAACAAAGGCTTTCAAACAGCACATGACCTCAAAAGCTTTTTCTTTTTCTTTTAAACTCTCCTCCTGATGCCGAGGATAAAAGAGAATTTCAGATTTCAGGAGCTATTGATGTCTGTGCCTGCCTGAAAACATCATTGTGTCCACTCAGAGTCGGTCCAGAGATTAAGTAGAGGCATCACGGTGAGAGCATGATGGGGGAAAATCAAACATCCTTCATCTCGCGTCTGTAGTCCTACCTGATGACTGCACTGCACCTGGTGTTCCTCTCTTGTACCTAAATCCCCTCATTTCAACATGCAGTTACATTCATCTTTAAACTCCTTATTGAATTTCTGCGGTAATCTGACAGGGCTTATGTTTAATGTTCGCTCAGCTGAGAAAATATAGCTCAGAAGAGCTGTACTCACACACACACACACACAGACACTTTTCAACCCGCGAGCATTTGTAGAGCGTTGTGTGTTCGTCATGAAAACCTCTAACGGCTGGGCTCAGAATTATAGATGTGGTATCCACTGAACCGTCATATTTGAAATCAAATTGAAATGTTCCTAAAGTGAGTTAAATCTCTAAAGTGGTTATTATAAACAAGGATAAGTGCCTTAAGTTTTGTAAGTGATTTCTGGAAGAAGAATGTATTATGATGTAAAAAAAGAAAACATTTGGGATCTAACAATCAATTTTTAGATTTTGGCTGTTTTACTGACATTTTCGGTGTGGAGATTACACAGTCGATAAGTATAAAGAAGTACCCGATAAGCCTTGAAGATGGGGCAGCATTTGACTCGTATGGATAATGGGGTTAAAGATGAGGCCATGGACTTTGATAAATATTTTGGTTCATTACACTGGAGCATTTATTAATGGAGCAAAGTCAATTCACTGTCTGATTGAGAGTCTGGGCCTTTACCAACTCAACTGCTGCAGATAAGCACTGTACATCAGGGCCGTGTAAAGGGATGTTTACTTTCCATCCACTGCTGGTGTGGTAATGCACCGGAGCACAAACATTTCAAATCATGCATACGACAGTAACAAAAAGGGGAGTCCATACCAGACAATTTCTGTGCAGGGTTCCGGCAAACCCGGGGATCCAGGAGGCGTATCCAACTGGCTCCCTGAAAAACATGGACCACTTAAGTTCACTCCATCAGTCAATCCAAAATAGATAATAATCAAAGTATATTCTGACAGCTGAAGTGTTTTCCCTACTCTTGATGATATAAGAATTTAAATAGGACCAAATAGTGGTGTGGTAGGGTGGTGGTGGCATTGTTGTTTCACAGCAAAGGGGAGTTCCCTGTTCAAATCCTTTTTTTCCGTGTTTGTATAGATTCCTCCCTCCCACCCTCCAAAAAAATGCATGTTAGGTTAATTGAACGCTCTAAATTGCCCCTTGGAGTGAATGTGATTGTGTGTGGTTGTTGGTCTCTGTGTGGTCCTGTGATGGACTGGTGACCTCACCAGGGTGAACCCCACCCTGCACCCAACGTCAGCTGGAATAAGAGAAGTTTAAAGTTAAAAATGACTTGCAAACTTATCAATTTACTTTGAGAATAAATGATCATTTCCATCAATGTGGCTCACAACAACTGGTATTTTAAAAAGACACAGAAGATCTTTATAGGGGCTCAGATTGACATAACATTGTAAGCTATTGTAACTTGCCATAAAATGCGGTTCCGCTATATGTTCCGTATATGGAAATGTGCCAAACAGATTTTGTATAGTTTTTAAAAAAAGATTCATTTAAAAAAAAAAAAAAAGTCAGTTTCCATCCTTCTGTATAAGCTGCCAACTGTGTGCTGAGAGCAGCAGACTGCTGTGGAGCCGAGATAAGGCTCCACCTGCCAGCCATGCTCATCACTGAGTTTATGGCTTTGAGTGTGTGTATTTGTCTGAGCTGCCATGTGTGCATGTGACTTCTGCCTTCCTGATCTAAAGAGCCTCTCAAACGGACCATAAAATCTGCACCTCACCGAAAACCCAACAGAGAAACAACATACAAAGGAAAAAATAAATGATTTTGGAGGAAAGATTCCGATTTGTTTAACAAGCAGTGAGATTCCTCCAAAATTTTAGACAAGAAAATTGTCTTTCGCGGAGAGTTGTGTTCATTACTGTCAGCTATTAGATCTGGGTTGGTCTACCGGCCTCTTCCTGACCTGTTTACTGCTTTTAAAAAAAGCCTTTGTCATGGTTTTCAAGTGTAATCTAATAAACGTCGGGACGTTATAATCAAAAGATCAAATTTGCTCCTGTCATCATGGAGTGTTTCTCATTTTACAAACAACTTTTCTACACAACTTTTCACACTTCAATCAGCCCCAGGAAGTGCAATTTCGCCTCTGAGGCTCACATTGCTTCCCTGCTCATAAACAATGCCCAGTATGGTCTGCATCCCTCAGAAGAGTGATCTCTTTCCACTTGTGATACACATTCATTCAACCGACAGAAGAAAAACAATTCTCGTACTTACATTCAGCCAACAGAAACTCCCTGTCATCTCTGCTACCCTCCATTTCTCACCCTTTCTGAGAAAATGACAGGAAGTGCAATAGGAAGTGAAGTTTCTTTGTAACATTCACGCCTTTTTCTGCTTGAATCATCAACACTATCAGGAGGGCTTCTCGAAGTCGACGGGAGCTACCCCTGATGGCCGTAGACAAGGTGCGCACACATTTGTTTGGGAGGTTCCTGAGCAGCAGGAAGCAGATGCCACGTGTCAACACCATGACGGCGTGAATGAGCGTGAGCGTGAGCTGACTGCACGACCATGGTGAGAGCGGCTCTTGCTAAACTTCTGGTCCTCGTGATCCTCACCTTCATCCTCTGCCTCCCAGAATTCTTCACATTGTACAGAGGTGGGTCTCCCCAAACCGACTTCAGACGCACGCCAGTACCGGCGCCGGTGTGTTTGTGTCACTGTCCACGTGTTTCACTTTTTACGCTTTCACTCCTGTTTGCTTTTTTTTCCATTTAGTCTTTTTTTATACCTACGTCTCTATTTTTTAAGAAGATTTGTTTAAAATTGTCACTTCCTGTCTGAGTTGTCTTTAATGTCTTCTTTTCTGAGATAAAGATCAGACCCACATATGGTGTCACACAACCTTGACTGACAGTCATTTGAAAACGTTTCCGCTCTGGGGTGCCTCAAAAAACAGATATTTATTGGAGGAACATGCTTTTAACCTCTGCAGTCATGCTGCTCGCCTCCAGTTCTTCTTTTTGTTTTCCCCTCCCTATCGTCCCTAGTTTGTCTGTTTCTGTCAGACATAAACTGGAGGCATCAGCTTCCATTTTAAGATCCTGCTCTGGTTTCTGACTTGAGAGCACTTTGTTGTTTTCCTGCTTTATGCCTCCTTCCACTGAGAGATCCCCCTGAATATATATTCTGTTTATCCTTTCAGTGTCAAAAGTGAATTTTTTCTGCCTTCCCTACCAACTCTGTGAAGAAGGAAATCAGGCAAAGAAAGGGGAAGACGGGAGGCGTGAAAACAGTGAAGACAAACAAGGAGATATTTGCAATCCTTCTCCAACGGCAGATCATGAAAAATGGAGGCAAATCTGCTCACAGAAGTATCAAAGACAGTTCACAGATTCAGATTCAGCACCAGAAACCAGCGGAGGGGATCTGAGAATGAGCTGGTTCATGTGTGAGGCGGACAGCGACATGGATGAAATGCTCAGTAACATCTCCTCTTCAGGTATGCATCAGAACACCAGCTGCCGGCCCATTGAAGCAAAAACCTCCGTCTCAGTCTTCTTTTCATTTTCAGATAGAAATACCCCATTAGCTTTAATGTGCCATCATGAATATTAACACTGGATTTTCTGCTTGTCTCTAAATCAGGGCAATCTTATGAAACTAAATTCATGTTTAATTCAGAGTGAGGTAAAGACCACCTCAATTATGTTCTCCAGCAGTGTCAGTAGGTGCAAATGTGGTTAGCCTCTTTGGTTCATTTAAACTTTGAAATGTTAAAGAGTACAAAGAACTTTTGGGGATAAAGGATCCTGGTCTGCAGCATTATATGCTTCTTCTGCCTTGTTGGTGGCAGCAGAGATCGGCTTAAGCTAATTAACCAAATGACTCAAACCGAAACTTTGACATTTTTGCTGATAGTCGGCGTGTAGACTTTCTGAAAGGTGAAAAACTGACATTTGGCACCCACCAATAGTTTTGATAAGCAGATCAACATTTGTTATATGGGCATTTATGAGTAATTTCTCCTTCAACCAGGGGTGTCAACCAGTCAGGGTGAGACTGAGAACCAGGCTATACTTAATTGGAAGTCTGACCTTTTAGTTTAGACCTGTTATAAAAACTGCACTTTTAGAGCAGCTATGGTCTGAAATCTGATTTCTGGAAAGCAGTGGAGTGACTATACAGAGTTACCCAACACTGCCATGCAATAAACAGACATGCTAAACAAAAGCAACATCAACCGAGCCACTAGCGCAATCTGTTCTGACCCCCGCCCATAAAAGAATAGTCCCCCTGATGCAAGAATTGGCTGGACTGATGATAAATATTGTGATCAAGGGAAACTGGGCCAACACGTGATAAGGAAAATATAAACCAAGTGTATCTGATGCTCAAGGGGCTGCATGCCAGCGTAGAGAATCATAAGTATATTTGAGGTTGTAAGGGTATAGCATGTGCATGTGCACACCAGAGATGATTTAGTGGGGAGTCAACACCACAGCATAGATGTCATATGGTCATATGGAGGACTGTAGTTAGAGTAGGATGCCGAAATGATTGATTTAGCAGAGGTCATATACAATTGAGGATCACCACCAACACCCAGCTCACTTTTCCATTGGAAGTTTTGCAAATCTTACCCGGAGAAAGTTGTGAATAATGGATCACAGCCAGACGGATTCTCTTGTTCCTGCACCAGTGTACTCTCGTCTGATGTTGATTCAAAGTTGAAAGACGATGAAATCTTTCAATATCAGAGGAGTGCTTTTGTGATTTCTAGCAGTTTAATTTGGTGAAAATAAGCTCCCTCGTGACACGAAATCATACCAGCATGGAGAGCGATGCTCACGTTGTCAGAATTTTGATAGTTACTTTGATACGACGGTATCTCATTAGTATTTCTTCCATTTGCTTTTTCTTACTTCAGTGGTTCATAACAAAAAATATATATTTGGGTTTACTTGGATTTAAACTAATATGGAATTCATTTTAAGCCAATTGCTCCCGATAAGCATGTTAATCTACAATTCCTTTTTTAAGGTAGCGCTGAGTAATGTGTTTTTGGACTTTAAAGCACTTCTCCTTCGCCACTTTTTTCAAACCAGTTCCCATCATTTATGCCGTGTCTGCACTTTTTCATTTACCAATCTCATTTGAGTTCTCATATGACTAAGGACAAAGAAAGAAAAAAGGTTGTTGCGTCCATGTTCTTGCATGGAGGACCAACATTTCACAAAGACTTCAGGAAATACAGGCTCACAGATCCCACAGCTCTAATATTTCTTAGTCCTGTTTTCACATTAGTAGATAACTTTAAGCCCTCTCACCCACAGCTAACAGGTTGAATCTGGAGGTGTCGGTCCAGCTTCAACTAAACAAAAAAGAGACCCTGAATCTCACGTTGTACGGCCGCAATAACCACAGCTCCTTGCATCTCCACCCACCTGAGGAGGAGGAAGACGAAATGGCTGATGATGGAGGACGGAGGGAGGCACTCTACTGCTGTCTTTCTCCTCTGCCCGTATCTAAATCAGCCAATCATAACCAGTGTCTCCTTTGGTTCGCCAATCAAACAGTTTTGAATGAAACAGCAAAGGAAAAGCTGCCATGGAAACGGACACAGGAAGGTTGGTGTCAGTATGTGGGAGCGGTGCTTCTTTGTTCCCTATGTGGCCAGTGTGGTTTCCCTATAAGACAGGAGGAGATGAGAGAGGAGACAATAAGAGACAGTAAACAACCTGATCTGTTTTCATTTGATTCAAAACTGCCCTCTCGCTCAGCTCTCAGTGGAGTCATTTTTTTTCAATGAAGCAAATTTCCTGTGATTCTCCCTCTCTTGACTCCAATCTCAGTGGCGACTTTGTTTCTTGCTCTTCCTTTTTACTGAAGGATCTCTCCACAGACACAGTGTGACTCAATTTTTACATCTCCAGTGTTTTTTTTCCTCTTTTTTTCTTTCTGTTCTGCTCCCTAGCACTCCTCCTCTTCTTCAGGCTAAAAGTGTTTCATATTTGCAGCGGGCATGATAAAGCTGGATATCCATGTGTCTGTGTGTGTGTGTATGTGTGCATATTCCCACAATCCTAATGTTCCATATCCCCAAAATCTTCCCCTTCCCTTTTCTGTTTTGCTTCCATTTGCTTCCAGTTTGAGCCTTAATTTCAGATACATTTCTCCTCCACAAGGCTTTATTTCTTTGTAGCGTATCTAGGAAACAGTGAGGCTTTTCATTAGATGACTGGATGCTAGCTAACAGGCCAGAATCTCTGTATATGTCTAAATACATGTCTGACTTCCAGATGAGTGGCAGTGTGTCATAAGGGTGATCTGGCTGGCTCTACTGTGTGTGGTGTTTCTGGTTGTTGCCACGACCGTGATCAGAGAGATATACTGGAAAAAGCTCTTGCGTGGTAAGACTCACAAAAAGTACACACTTCTGGTTCACTGAACTGGCTTGATGTTTTAAAGGTGATGTGAAGATGTTTATTGATTTGTGTTTTTTTTTCCCCAGAACCCTCAACAAAGGCGAAGACACACCCAACTGATCACAACTTAAAAGGGCAGGAGTTAAACGGTAAATAAGAAACAGGGGGCTTTCTGTTGCTGAACTCCCTTTTCTACCTCCCATTTCTTATGCTTTGTGTGAAATTCAGGTGCAAACACCTGCTTTGCTCGTCAGTGGGCAATCTGAGGCAAATTGGTGCTTGCAATCACAGCTACAAAAGAAAAAGAAAAGAAAAAAGTTACACAATACCAATCTGCAAAAAGGAATCAGTGATGAACAACAGTTATCTTTTGATTAATTTATGGCTGACCAACCAGGATTCAGACTATCCACCATTTCTTGCACCATATATGTTAAAGTTTTCCTGGGTCTAGAAAGAAACACCACTTTATCTGTTGATTTGTGTTCCAACTCCTGAATTATGCTCACAAAATTAAAGCTCACAGATGAACCAGTCCACATGGTGAGGTTAAATGGGTTTGCGGTCAGAGTGACAGACTGATTTCGAACCAGAGATCTAAGTTTAATACTGGCTGACACATCAATTCCTATATGTACTTTACATGAAACTTTATTTTTGTTCCAATGCATCCTTTTAGTTATTTGTCCTTTGGTTATTTTGGGGGAAATAAGCCATATCTGATTAGGTTTAGGAAATTGAATTTGATTGATTGTGTTCTGTCTAAGCTGCTTCGTGTACATGAAAACAGACACTCATAACTTCTCACTGTTTTTTTCCCCCTGACTCATATAGCAAGAGCTCCACCCACTCTATAAATGGAACAAAAACATGTTACCCAATTGAACAACACCTCCCACAAGAAATTGTACTTTCAGAAAACACAAAGATTTCTCAAATGTTGTTTTAGTGCAATTCAAATATTTTAGAAATTGTTTTAAGGGATTATTGCGGCCAGACCATGCAAATTGTAAGAAGAATAAATTATCTATCATCCAGATAGATTTAGTAGAGTTAATTTGTCTCTGAATATGAATAAAGTTAAAATCATATTTAAAATGACAGCACGGTGACGTTAAGAATAAAAGATTTATAACAATGAAAATTAAAAAGACAGTAGATTAAATACTACTATCATAAAAAGTTCCAAATAAGACATTCTGAGATATTTTAAAAATGACAAATGTTTTTTGTCAAGAACACATTAAAACAGAAACAAAAATATATCAAACATCAATGTAACATTATGAAAGTAAGCCAGACATGTGCTTGTCGAAAATTCTGTGACATCCACCGAAATTAGTTACACAAATTGAATAAAAAATCTGAGACTCTCACAATGATCAAGATCACTAGAATTCTTATCCTCATGTCAGTTAAACAAAAGCACACAGATATAACTTTCCATAAGATCGTCAGTTTTCTATTAAAGAAATATGTCAACCTTTTGTGAAATAACCAGTGTTTCTAATGATTTTCCATCCAGACCACGAAATGCAAATGGACGGCGTCACTCCTAAAGGTAAACTGTACAGCAATAATGCTTATATTCCGATACAGTGGATACACTTAAAATCTAAATAAAGTCATTCTCCAACAGGCACAGCCCTCAAATCACAGAGACATTACACCTTGTCAGGTAAGTTTCATAAAACAAAGAATAAAATCGATGTGCTGTTTCAGTCCTTTGATAGTCACTTTATTTTTTTTCATTGAACAGGACTGTCACCGATTCAAGAAGATGAAAATCAAAGTAAGGACACACACACATATTGGATCACTGATATAATGAGAATGTAACACACTCTTAAGCTTATGCTCTCAGAACCGATTGCGAAAGCCTTACCTCAGGTCTAGCTGCAACATTAAATCCAACTCTAAATGCCCCAAAACAAAACCTTAAAGGAGCATGAAAGAGCTATCACTGATCAAACAATCCTCACTTTTTAAAGATGTCCTCATTCCAACACCTTAAAATACTATTTTTACACAGAGACGTGTTTCTCTGAGTTCATATGGACTTAGAGATGAAACTTGTTTACTCCTTTACTGATCCTAACCCAAACTGAAACCAATGTCTGCATTGGAATTTATTCAAGTCACAGCATATTAGATGGCCTTGCTCGTGCCTCGTACAGTGTCACAGTTGGTAGTGGTAGACAAAAGGACCCAAGTGCAGACCAGCCAACTGGGGGTGGACAGGACCAAAAATGCAGCAGAGCCAGAAAAAAACATTAGAGAACCGTTTTAAGACAAAAACCAAATACAATACAAGCCTAAAGGCAACCCAAACAGCTGGCCAGAGAACAGATCTCAGAGAAAAACAGGAAGGCTCTAAACGGTGAAGCTTAGCAAAGCAGCACTGGGGTGAACAAATGAGGAAGAGGATGAAGCTGTGCTTGATTAAGTTAGAACTGGTTGCACAGTGCACTTTGGGCCCAAAAACAGGGGAACTGATGACACCTAGATGTAAAGACTAGAAGAAAAATCTAAAACACAATACAAAGCATAACCTCACAGCCAGATACCAAAGAGGACAATAAAAAAGAGAGCAAGAAACAAATTAACCTGAGAATTCTGAATGATAGGTAGAAAAAAAATTCAAAGTGAAAAAAATAACTAGCAGCCGGGAAGATGAAAGAATAAAACAGAACAGTAAAATGAATAAATCATAGACAAATAAATGTGAGTAAAAAACAAACAAACAAGGAATGACTACAAGCAAAAGTTCAAATGAAAACAAGACAATTCAGATTAAGAATCAAATCAGAATTTAAACAAACAACTTATAATACAAATGAAAAAAAAAACATAACTCCTAACAGAAGTAGAACAAGACACAAGCAAACAACAAATTGCCCATCATGTGCCTGCAGTTGTTCCTGCATGATTGTGTTACATGTCATTTTTCAGATAACATGGACACACTGCTGGATGGGAGTGCTGACCACTGCTACACGGGTAAACTCAATGTTAATGACTATTTAGACCCAAAATGGCAAACAGAAACACTTCTGGTTGAAAAATATAATAAATTGGATATAAATTGTACATTTTGTATCCATACAACAACCAGTTAATTGACTAACAATTAACAGGATGAAATTATTAAACAGGCTAAAAGTGTTCTGTTTTTTATTTTTTTTATTTCACCATGGCCTATTTTTTGCTTGTGCCTTTTCTGTTTGTGACTGTATCCATCCTCCTCAGGAAAACTGCATCATCGCAGCCACCCCACCTACTTCCCAGAGAGCACCTGCTGACAGCCAGAGGAGCTTAGTATCAAAGCGCAGCGGGGAGTAAAAAAAAAAGTAAAAAATTTAATCACCTTCCACTTTCCTCTCTGGATGGATAAAACTTGTTTATTTTAAATAACTCTTCGACAAACACTTCATCAGAAAACAGTTCTAGGTGAGCAAATTGTCCAAAATCCAATGAATTGAT
>CAJRST010016668.1:4893130-4904064 GCA_907169785.1 Menidia menidia
AAAAAAAAAGTCTTTATAGTTATGTGTATTCCACCCCATTTGTTGCCCAGTGCTGTGGGCTCGATTGGCCATCCACTGTTGAGCACTCAGCTGCATTTTTAATATAGAAAAAAATGGCCTCAATCATTTAATTCTCAGCGAGAGATAAAAAAAAAAGACGTTTAAGAAGCTCAGAAAATATTGAACCATGCTGTTTCCTTTTATCCTTTAAATCTGTAAAGAATGTCTATAAAAACAAAGAATTGGTGATAAACATTTAATGAACACAATAAAATGACAGGACACAAAATCCTTTTATTCTAAAGCATCACAATATTTTCTTAAATTGCACAAGATCAGATGTAAATAGAAGGTAGTGTTGCTTAATTTAAAACACAGACAAAAAAAGCAGGAAATTACTGTATATATTCTCTAATACTGACATTTAGTTCCAAACTGGACTGAAACGGTGAAGGTCACTTCATTAGCGCCGTTTCTATCAAAAGCCGAGATTACATTTAAGTGAAATCCCTTTAGTACAACCTGCTATTTCGCTTTTTTTTTTGGTTTGGACTCTCCAAGAGAAATGGAGACACGTTATAAAGCAGAGCGAGTGTCAGTTAGCGAGCCGTATACCGCTCCAGCCCCAGAAACAGATAAAAGTCGCACAGCCTCACAGGGTTAATCACCGTTTCAGTCATCTGTTATTTTCAGGGCTGTAGTCTCTTCATCATTTCATGTTTGCAGCTGGATGGCCGACCTAGTGTCGATGGGATCGCTCCGTCTGGCAGGTCCATTCTATATTCCTTTCTGTACAACTATACATCCACTGAGAGGAGCGTGTGTGCGTTAGTGCTGCAGCTGGGCCGCCGGCTCTGCGGCGGCGTGGCGGCGCTGGCTCTGAATGTGGGAGATCTGCAGGACGGGCAGCAGCAGCTGGAAGGCGTTGTGGATGTAGTTGGTGCTATTGGAACCCTGCGCAAAGGCCCAGAAACCGTCATCAGCAACGAGGGTGGGTCATGATTGCAGCATCATGGGAATCAAAGGTTTGGAATGTAATGCATTTCTAAAATGAATATACTTAGATCTAATTACGCTGTTTTAGCCATTTAATGGGAAACCTTTGTGTTTTCCTAACACTTCTAGCCATCCGCTTCAAATGAGTTCAAACCTAAGCCAGTTTATGATCAGCACGCCTGTGCTTTTTTTTTCCATCAGCCCCTAGATTATTATCGGGGTTATTTGGGGAAAGCAATCTCACCTCTAGCAGCACGCCGTCCACGAGTGGATTCAAGTCCTCTGCTTTCCGCTGGCCCTGCAGGAGGAACAGCTTAGGTTCATTTTCACACACTCTCCGGTGGGGAAATGTACAGACCAGTGACAAATGTGTTGTGCACAGGTGAGGACCGACATATCTAGTGTTACCACTGATACCACTAAATTGATACCATTGTGTTCTATTTGCACTATTTACTGAGAAACATAAAAGCATCTTAGCTTTTATTTATCCTAAAAAAACAATATATAGATATATATGCAGGAGCTTTCTGAGGGTTAGATATGAGCTATTGTACGGCAGATCAACAAAAACCATTTCCCTTGATGATGTGAGTCTGTAATCGTACCCCAACTAGAAGCAGTGTGTCAGAAAACCTCTTGGCCAAACAATCCACCTCCTTGCACATGGCGCACGTCAGCCTGGAATGTAAAGGTCAGTCATGCTGTCAGAACACAGCTCACTCCTCTAAACAGTACCCTCACACTCACACACACACACACACACACACACTCTCTCTCTCTCTCTCACACACACACGCACACACACAGAGACCTGGTGAGGATCTGTGCCTGGTCCCTGGCAGACTTTTCCTGCTCCTGACCATGCAGGATGAGCTCTGCCACCTTGTGGAGCTGCTCGATGCTGCGAGCCGTCACTTCTGCCAGGCTGCTGACTGACGACAGGTAGACTCCCTGCACGGAGGGGGAGAAACAGGCGCGCACACGTATAATCAAGCCGAGCGGTAACAGATGGAGGAAAGGTGGCTGAAAATTAGACTTTAAATCCAAACGCTGAGTTGACCTCACCTCTGCGGACCTCGGGTCGCTCTCTTTTACCTCCGCGTCCTTCTCTCCCTCCTTGGTCTCCCCCCCCTCCTGCTGCTCGCCGTCTTTCTTCTCCTCCTCCTCTTTGCTCTCTCCAGGTGAGGCCTGTCCTGGCTCGTCCTGTGTTTCCCTGCCAACTGTCTCCGTAGTGACAGGCTGCTCCACCTTATTCATCCAATCATGGGCCTTCATTCTAGCCTGAAGATGCATAATTACCACCCATCAGCTATGCATGGAGAGAGCTCACCATCCTGATGTATGCTAATAAGATGCATATACATGATTCTATGCTAATGGGGGCTCTAAACGTGAGTTGGATTATGCTGAGGAGCTTCAAAGAACATGGCTTTTATATTGCCTACAGACTTGTAGCAGGATGCTAACAGAGCTGTATCTGTTTGTGTGTGTTTGCATTTCAGTTGGTTTTAGGACATCACTTCACATGCAGCAAAAGAAAGAATGATGTCTATTAATGACTGATCCCTGCATTCTGACTTTAATTTAAGATGAAATGTATTATTAATGTATTATCGGACTCTATCCGACTCAGACACCAGTTTCTGTTCAACAAAGACGACAACCTGTTGTTCCACCGGAGTGTTAAACACTTAAATATAGTGGCAGACAATCAAAATAAAATAAATATATATATATCGATGAACCTAAGGCAGAGGATGATCGTGACTCATAAAAAACAGCATGTTTCTAGTTTTCTCAGAGGCTACAGGATAGAGATGCCTCACAGGCAAAAGTCTGTTTTTTTTAAAGGCTTCTCCTTTTAACTAATTCATTTACATCAGGTTAAAGAACTGTTTACTTACTAAGTTGCTTTAATGCAATTTTGGGTGGGTGCCCTTGGCCAACTCACAGTGGTATGTTGACATTTGAAGCAGAACCCACGTTTTTATTGCTAATTCAGCTAACAAGACGAGTTTTAAAGGGAAATTTGCTGCTGTTAAAAAAACATCGAACATCTGTGTCATCTGGTTGTGTTCACACTCCCTCAACCAAAAAAAATAAATCGAACGGATTTTGTGTCAGGTAAATCTAAACCACACGATGATGTGCACGCTTGTGCTTTGTGTGCCTGCACGTGTCACCTTGTTGAGCTTGTCGGGTGTCGCAGCGACATGGAGCTCAAACAGCAGCTCAGTAAGAACGCTTACGAACTCCTCACCGTCAGCAGCTGAGAAATAACAAACACACAAACACACACCTCTGTCATGTCAGCTGCTGTACAATTACACACCACAAGTGACGTGCAGCTTCAAACCAAATGTCAAAGATGCCATTTCCCGCCCGTGTTTGAATTAATCCCAGCATCTTGATCAACATTCAAGGCAAACCATGCGGCGCGCATGCGGATTGGCTGTCTTGATCTGACATCTGTGTTTCTGTTGTGGTGTGAATTGGTCGGTGGCCCCTGAGCACCCACGCTGGATCAGGCGCCGCCTTGGCTAGTGATGTGATTAGAGGTGAACCTGTAGCTCAGATGAAGCACTTTGGTCTTCAGTAAATTAGGTCTATTGTACCATAAACTATGTGTAAAAGATGTGTAAAATGTATGGTAATCCTTTCATAGCTATTGCTTTCTAAGCAGGCAAAACCACCCGAGGACAAAATGTAGGCAGTACACGGAAAGACAGTCAGAGCTCTAATATTAAAGGGACTACAAACAGTTGCCTGCTGAAGCCCTAGGGCCAGTTCTGTGGTCAGGAAAAAGCCTTTTGAAAAACTAAGTAGGTGAAAAAACAAACAAAACAAAAAAGATTAAAAAAGGAACCGGGCCAATATCAGCGAAACATGAATTGGAATCTGTGTGGGGTTTTACTGAAAAGAATCTGCAACACTTCACGAAGGAAAAAGCCTGATCAGCTAGCTTTGCCTTCATCACACCACGAAATATGAACTGGTTTACCGATCAGCCAAAATATTAACTAATGGATGAATGTTGTGTGTCGGCCTGTCTGTAAGTTTGATGTTGTATCAGACTGGGTGCATCATAATATGCCGTTAAGAGCATGATCTTTACAAATGTCAACATTTTTTAGGAAAGAATATTATTAAAAAGAGAGGGAGGATTATTTGTCAGTTATGTTAAGCAAGAGATTTGATCTCACCAATACCCTGCTCTACATCTGAGCACAGGCAAACTCTTCATCATATACCCCCCGCCCCCCATTACTTCTCAGCATGTGCGACCAAGTCAGAGTCTACCAAAGGCTGCCTGATCCTGGGTCAGTGCTCGGGGACTGCCTCTGGCCTCCAGCTGGTGCGGGTCACTCACATAAGAGGACAGAACTGTGTATGTGGGAACTTAGATCACCATTATCCTTCGTCTGTCCTCTGTTCTCCTCTCCTTCCTCCTCTTCTTCATGCTGTTTGAGGAAAATCTCTTTGATGAAAATCAGCTCCTTCTTCATCTCGTCCTGCTCTTCCTCCGACAAGGAGGAGAGGAACTCTTGGACCTGAGAATAGATCCACAGATGACAGCAACAGAGCAGGTCCATCACATTCTGTTTTTAGGAAAAGTCCCACATATTCCAAAGTCTTTGTGCCTTACCTTGACCTCACTCTCATTGGACAAGATCTCCAAGGCCTCAAGGTGCGACAACCCCTGGTAGTCATCAAACAGAATGCCGTAGTGAGCAGTGGGAGCACTGATGGGCTGGTTGCTCAGACGTGCCCGCTCTCTCTCCTTCGCTTCTTTCAGCATCTGAGAGAAGAAAAAAAAAAAAAATCACAGATTCCACATTAGCAACAAGCGGTCAGGTCAGAGACCACGTGTTCCACCCTGGAACCAGTCACTCTGGTGTGAGGCCGGCGTGTTTGTGGGTGCACATCTGCCTGCCTGACTCAGTGAGACCGTCCTCTGCATCAGGGTTTTGGTCTTTTTGAAGCCCGGGTCGCTTTCAGCCAGAACGGTCATGGTCTTCTTTCCGATGAACTCCAAAGCATCGAGACCTCCGCTGATCACGGACTTTCCCTTTAAGGCAGAGGAATGCAAGTTGTTGATTACTGCGCTGTGAGGTTCAGTTTAATCTATTACTCTGGACATTAGAAAACCAAAAGGAAAAATAAATGTTTTCCTTTAGCACTTCACAAAAGTGCATTCATACAACATACACACTTTGCAATGCATGCGTGTGTGTTTCTCACAGTGTTCTGCACAGCGTGTGTGATTGTTGAGAAAACCCCTCTGCTTGGTGCAACGACAGAACGTGAGGCGGACAATTCCTCCGTGCCGGACGGGTCAGCGTCCTCCACCTCGCCTCCTCCTTCTTTCCTCTCCTCTGACGCCTCCTCCTCTTCTTGTGCCTCCTCTCCCACTGAGGTCCTGTGGAGGCGGAGGGCCTCTCCTGCCTTCTCCTTAACCGAGGTAAGGCTCTGTCCTGCTCACAGACCCATGCAAAGTGAAAGGTTAAGAAGGGATTGCCGGAAAGGGATGGTTCAATACTCTTTGCAGAAATCATCACCAGTTTTCTAATCTGCTCTAAATTACTCAGTATGAAGGTAGAATGTATACTCCATATCCGTGAGTTTAAAAGAAATAGGGAAAGAGAGAGTGAGACGTGCGGCGTACCGACGGTGGAGGTGGCGCTGCTCAGCAGAGACTTTCCCCATGAACTCCAACCTCCCCAACCGCCCTCATTCTGCTGGAGGGACGTCTGTTGTGTATTCAAGCAAATGTACATCATGAGAAACATCGCTTTCACATATGTATGTACGTGTGTGTGTGTGTGTCTGTGTTGGATCACAGACACACTGAGCCCAATAACGCACTACAATGCTGAATGCCTGCGGCTCATTAAATAATATCAGTTAACAGTTGCTTGATACGATACATTTGACAACCACGTGATTGATATCAGTTTCTGAGAACCAAACAAAATACAATTTCCTTTGATGTAGAATGGCCTTCTAGAAGGCTTGATTAAATAATGGGTTGAAAACTGTTGTTATTGTACATGAAATAGAGAGTTATCCTCTTATTTTCCTCTTTACTGCCTTTCCCAGTAGATGCCAATAGACAAAACCCCTGATATATGAAGATTGAACAGAGAAGCAGAAGGGAGCTGTGAGCCTCACACCTCCACATGGTCCCCTGCAGGCTCTGCGTCCGGCTCCAGGCTGACCGGTTGGTCACACACGACCGTCTGGCCCTCAGCGGGCAGCTCTGTTTGACCCTCAGACGCATCGTTTTTGTCCTCCTCTGCTTTCTCCCGGTTCAACTGTGGGACGTCCGAACTATCTGGGATTAGAGGAGGCTCCGGCGGAGCCGGTGCTGAGGTGAGGGCAGATGGGACATCCTGACAGGGGCCGGGGTCGGCGTGGAGCGGGGGGTCAGGTGTCGGCGTGGTGTCACTGCAGGGCTCTGCAGCTGAGGGGGCCTCCTGGGACATTATTGATCTGACAGAGGACAAATCTTTGTCAGTGGAGCAAGAACTATTTCAAGTTATGAAGTATTTATTTCTTTTCCAGTCAAAAATGCTAACAATGATTAGAAAAAAATTAACTGTATCTTAGTAGGTGTATACCTAGTTTTATTAATGGCTTTTAAAGGTGAACATTTTGTTTTACTAAGGTGGGGAAAAGTGTGACGAAGATTTCTTTGGGTAAAACAAATATATATATATATGTTTTAAATACACAGCTCTTTCTTGAATCTGTAAATAATAATGATCCAAACCCTGGAAGTGCTCAGCTTCCCTGAACAAAAGGCCAATTCAGTAAACAAACTCAGTAAATCAATGAAAACAGACAACAAACATTTTTCAATATCTCATTGGAGTTACAGACAAATATTGAGTTCATTCTCTATGTGTTACCTGTAAACTGGGATTAACTTTCCTACACTTTTTTGCTTCAGAGTTGAACTAAAGCTCGCTGAGCTGGTGGATAAATGAAATGCAATGAAAGTTACCCAGTTTCAATAAGAAACAAAGAGGTTGAACATTGGTTTGAGGCTCTCACGGGCGACATCTACTCGATATTAGGTTGCATTTCAGATCAAATTCAGAAGCCAAACAAAAGTCACAAAAAATGGATTTGTACTCGTGATTGGCCTCTTGGAATTCCCAGAACTACCGCTGCCCCGGTTTGGGATTTCATGAACAATTCCGCCACCTTGTGGTCATCTACCATACTACATCTATGGATACATTTATGTTTGTACGGACATACGACTGACATTTACCAAATGTTTTCATCCAGACTTTCAGTTTGCTGGCAGCAAAGACTGATTTAAGGAACAAAACATTAAATGAAAATATTAATTATTAGTGAATCTGCAAAATAACTAAATAACACGAGAGACGAGGAACAATGAGAATAACGCTCGCTCATATTGTTGCATGAAGTAAACTGACATGCGACTGCACGTCAAAGTACGACGTAAGCCTCTAAAATTACACATCAGCTGCTATCAACATCAGGGTATGCCAAGAGTATTTTTTATTATTATTTTAACATAATTTCTAAACACAACGAAACCTTACAACTTGGACAATAACACGAAGAAGACTGGGGTAGAGCCCTTTTGTTAAACTTTCTGCCAAAGCCAATGCAAGTCATTTTAAAATGAACGAGTACCACGAACGCACCTCAGCAGTGCAGCTGTTTTCTTTGAAACTGATAGAGCTTTTATAAATGCGGATTCCCGCACTTTAGTTGATACAGAAATCCAGAAAAGCTTAAAAGACAGTTATGCTTCAGAGAAAGTGACTTAGCAGCTCACCCGTCTGGTGCCAGCCGGCGACTCTTCTTCCGCCCCGCCACGTCGGCAGGCCGGTCACTGACAGCCCCAGAGAGTAACGCCGTCAAGATGGTTGACTGCCCCCTGGAAAAATGATTAGCTTGTTTCACACAAGCTAACTCAGAGGAGACGGCGCTGGTTGCATAACATAAGAAATATATCTGTATATGTTGCATTAAACTCGAAGAAACTAATTTAGTTTTTAGGCTTTACTTTTAACGCTGACTTTGAAGTGGTAGTCTTCTTTACTCTTTCAACATGCCGTAAATCCCTCTTCAGCATCACCACGTTAGCTAGCGGTGCTTTCCTCATTCCTCATTAGCAGTATTTTGTTATGTTAACATTCATTTCAGGGAGAAAGAACACACAACAAACAAGAAAAACAGCAAAATAGTCAAAAAGGTGAAGTCGCAAGTGAGCAGGAGTGAATCGTCTAGGTGACAAATGGTGAATGTTGGGAATTTCTGGTATCGCCGCGAGCTGAAACAAGAACAGTAACGCTATTTTTACACCTTGCAAAGGTACGAATACTTGAACTCAGAAATATTAGGGAACCAGGTTGCACACTTTATTTGCCTTGTTTTCATTCTTAAACACAGGTCTGGGTCTGTGACGGCACGGCTCGTTGGTCTAGGGGTATGATTCTCGCTTAGGGTGCGAGAGGTCCCGGGTTCAAATCCCGGACGAGCCCTATTTTTGAACTCCATCTTACACTACTTCAGACGAACCCTCTTCACCTTAAACGTCTGAATAACCATTTCTAAACATTTATAACCAAAATAATTAATAAATATTTACAGTGAATGTTGTTTTGAACATCTCTAGTGAAGAAAGTGTGTTTGAATTGAACCCCTGACAGTATAACAACACGCTAATGTTTACATTATTTCAACTAATTTCTCATAAACTGATTAAACAAAATGCAAAAGGACTGACAAAACTTTGCACACCACAACCCATTCTGCAAATGTTGCCACGGTAGTTTATTGAGTGGTAGGAATATTTTGTTTGACAATACAATAATGACAGAACTATACATTTATATCTTCACAGCTTTATATGTTCCCTTTGAATTGCCAATATTTAAGATAAAAAATAATATATGATTTATGAAAGACACAAACGGAAGAAATGTTTAATAGAGTATCAAAATCATGCTTAATAAAAACCATTTATTGCCATTTCACTTTAATAATCATTATAATATATAACAACTTGCATGTGCAGAGATACAAAAACATGAAAAAGCAAAATTGCGAAGTGTATCAACGGGTAAATGCAGATCAGTTGAACTGCTACATTCTGTATGCGTGTTCACGTACAGGTGAATAAACGGGTGGAACTACATCGGTGGAGGATGACAAACGAGGACACCTAATGAAGGTTTCTGCTCAATCCAGCCAGTAACTGCAGGAGCAGAGAGAAAAAAAGCTAATCTAAATTGTTTGGCCTTGTGAATTATACTAAGTATACTCTCAATGTATACCAACATGTATAGATAAAGTGCACATTTGGGATGTACAAAGACGCTCTTTAAACTATTTCACTCTCCAGAGGGTGTAATATATAAAGTGTTCTATCGTGGTGGCATTTAACCGCAGAACCTGTTGACCTATGATAAGACTCATAGAAGAATATGGATTTTTTTTCTTTCCTTTTAAAAAACACTAGTTCTGCAAACTGGGTTTGAACACAAGATACTTGGTCCAAATAAAAAGAAAAATAAAGAATTTCCCTGCTTTGTATTTCATATATATATAAAAGTGTCACATGATTGTAAATAGAAATGGCTACCAAGGTGTCACATCACAATCCAAAAGAGTTCATAGAAATATCTGTATATTTATATATATATATATAAAATTGTTATATAACAAGAATGTTTTTTACCCTTTAACCAACTGAGTTGTGTCTTTTACTCACATAATAATGCCCCTGTGCAGCAACTTTCACATTTCAGTATGAAAACATTGATAATCACTTCACTATGACAACAAAACGAGACCCACTGTCCCCTTTTTCTTAATTTTCTACACCCGAAAGCACGCGTGACCGAGACGGAGCTGCTTCTGATAAGTGCACGGCGTGTATTGCTGGAGAGAAAGCAAGCGTAAGCTACCTGTCAACACTTCATGATGTAAGCTTGTAGAGGCAGATGAGGTGTGTGGTGTTTTAGGGTGGTGGCCCATGAAGGAGGAGATCGCATCAGGCCGCAGCACTGATGGATCTAAAGCTGAGGGAGGAGGAGGAGGAGGAGGAGGGGGGATAACACAATGCACGTGGGGCCTGCTATGATACATTCCGGAATGTTTCACATTTTATTGGCGTAGCAAGTTAAAAAAAAAAAAAGGAAAAAAAAGGCATGCATATGTAAGTGGGAGACTACTTTTGGCTTAAACGCACGGAGAGACGTGGGATCTGATGGGTGCTGCTCTCAGACCAGCTGGGACGCTGCAGCCGCTTCGCCCAAAAGAAGCAACAACAAAAAAGAACAAAAAAGAACAAAAAAAAGTGCGCGGAGCCAACACCGAGGCCACGCTTCTACCCAAAAAGTCAAGCGGAGCGCAGAGCGGCAAAGGTGACAGCCGGCCTTTGCTTTTGGATAAATAGGCGAAAAGAGTCCAAACGTTCACCCTGAGGAACACCCCCCCCCCTGCCACCCCCCCCCCCCCCCCCCCCGCCGCTCCCCCCCCCCCCCCCCCCCTCCCCCCCCCTCCCCGCCCCTTACCCACCCACCACCCCCTCTGGTCAAGGCCCAGTGGCACGGTCACATCCATCAACCCCACGGAAAGAGTTCTCTCTCTCAAGTTGGCCCGGCGGCGGGTCGGGTCACACCAGGAGGTGGCGCTTCTTGTGCAGGGCCAGGTGGTCGGAGCGGGAGAAGCTGCGCTCGCAGTCGGGACACTCGAAGGGCTTGTGGCCCGTGTGCTTGCGGTAGTGTCTCGTCAGCTCGTCCGAGCGAGCGAATTTCCACGTGCAGTCCGCCCAGCTGCACTTGTAGGGTTTCTCCCCTGCGAAAGAGAGAGAGATAGAACAGCGTGGGATCAGACAACGACCCGTTGATGGCGTGTGTGTGTGTGTGTGTGGGTGGGTGGGG
>CAJRST010016668.1:4904164-4998244 GCA_907169785.1 Menidia menidia
GGGGGCAGGGGCTGGCCGGTCCTACCTGTGTGCGTCCTGCGGTGCGCTTTGAGGTGGGAGCTTTTGGTGTACACCTTGTGGCAGCCGGAGAAGTCGCAGCGGTGGATCCGCCGCTTCTTCAGGGAGTCGGGAGACTCGGGGGGGAGAGGATGCCTGGAGTCTGCGCGGACTATTACCGAGGGGTTGTTACACCTGGGAGGGGGAGAAAGAAAAAGACAAACGCGGGTCAGATCGTCTGTCGCCACCCCAACTGGCCAGCAGAGGGCGCCAGATCTCGCTTTCCCTCCCTAGAAATGTAAAAGAGGATAGACTTCTCTCTTGTGCGACAACTTCTGCCATTCAGGAAGTTAAGCCCCCCCCCCCCCCTTTCCAGTCTGCCACGCCTTGGTTTTGCTTTGTCCCGTCACCTCTGCAGTTTCCTAACATCCGCATGTCCAGCTCATTCAGTAAGATGTGATCAGAGCCTCGGGGCGTTTCACAGATCTTTTAGGTGGGACGAGAAAAAAAAAGTAGGAGGAGATGTTTTCCTTTTATCACATCCTGTATGAGTCTGTGTGTCTGTTTATGCCAAAGTGGCAGTTGAGAGCAGGTGTCAAGTGTTGAAATATGAATCAATTGCACATCAAGGGATGTACAGGAACTCTCCAACACACACACACACACACACACACATACAGACTTAGATAAACCCAGATAAATAACCACACATGTGTGCTTGTGTTGAGACGGGCTGACAGATAAAGTCACACCCTCTTGTTTTTTTAAGGGTCTCTTTTATTCCATTGCTGGCATGGTGACAAGAGAGGCCCGCGAAGGCAAAAAAAAAAAGACAGACAGACAGACAGAGAAGAAAAAATGATGGGGTTTGACTACTACGCGCACAAAAACTAACAACAAGAGCATGACTTTCAGGTGTGTCACCAACTGGCAATTATAACTTAGAGGAAAAGGACGAGGTGCGAAACAGAGACGAAGCGGGAGGAAGGATGAAGGATGAAGGAGGGAGCAGAAGAGGCGAGGAAGGGAGGAGAGAGCCAGAGGCAGGGGGAAGCATCGAGATGGATAACTGGAGCCAGAACAAACTTCCCGGACGTCTGTTGGGAATGTAGGGCAAAAAGCCCCTACCCGGAGGCGGGGCAGGTGGGTGGGGAGAGAACCCAGAACAAACGACAGGCTGTGTGTACACCATGTACAGTAAAAGCTGCCTCCCCTGCTGTATACTCTCTATCCTAACAGAGGAACTCACACTCGTGTCTCCCTCACAAAAGCAAGCCACTAAGAACTCTTTGATCGCATTCTTATGGGAAGTAGATTTACTCTTCTACAGTATTTAAAGATGATGAGACAAACTGTTCGACAAAACACATGCTTTTTTCCCTTAGGCTCATTCCCAGCAAGCTAAATTTCGTTACATTTGATTTAAAAAAAAAAAAATATTTTGTGACCCATATCCCCTCCCCATTCCACTAGTGTATAAGAAAAAAAACAGTTGCACCTGTCCCTGCTTCAAGAAACTTAACACAAGACAAGAGTTTGACGCTTCTGTTAAAGGTTATGGGAGAAACCCTGCTTAGCATTTGTGAAACATTTGGTTCCCTTCTCAAAACTTGACTTTTTTGTGTGTGTGTGTGTGTGTGTGTGTGTGTGTGTGTTTCGGTGAGTAAACTCACTCGTACTCCTTTGGCATCATGATGATTGATGGTTTCGCTTCGTGGTGGCCGTTGGGGTCAAGGAGGAGTTCAGAGTGACTTTCAGTTTTGATGGGCTGGTGCGTCTCGTGGGCCTCTCCTCGCAGTTCCAGGGGCTTTTTTAAGTGAGCTGGGAAAATGCAACACGATGGAGGATTTATTCAACAGGCACTCTTTGACATTTTAAAAATAAAACAACACCCTCTGTGATTTCCCTTGGGGCCACCATTTTTGGAACCAATCCACAAGTTGTAATAGTTAATAAATGCCTTTTTTGTTGTTTCTCTTCTTCATGAAGTGCCTCTAAAGATGGCTTTAGAGGCTCTTTGCCATGTTGACTAAGTTTCAGCAGTATTCAAAAGATGAAACCATGCTGGTTTCTAAAGTTCAGTGTTGCTCTGTTTGTGGGCATTCGTAGTTTTTAATGCTGAAAAAGTGACTTTTACATTTTCTTCTCACATCGATGAATCTCCACATGTCCCCTTCTGTATGAAATACTATTTTTTGGTTTGTTTGTAAGGCTCTCCTTTCATCGAATGATGGAATTGATTCACGTTAACTCTGACTGATCATACGAGTGTTCAAAAGATGAAACAGCTCATTTGTTCAGCTAATTGGTGCTGATCACAAAGCATTATGAAAATATAGAAAAGCAATCGACTCCCTACTGAATGACATAACGTCACATCATTAATTCCTCTTTGAGTCTAAAAAAACAAAAAAAACACCTCACCTGGCTTAGACTCTCTGCTTCGGTGGTGGTCGTCCTCAGCTCCGACAGGGGGGCTCACTATGATGGGCTGGTGCAGGTGGAGAGGCGAGGGGTAGAGCACGGGCACCATGACCGGGGACATCATGACTCCCGAGCCCGAGGGGATGAGGGGAGCCATCATGGTGTGGTAAGGCAGGGAGCTGGGGTGGACGGGCGAGGAGTGCAGCTGAGGGTGCGAGGGCGGGGAGCGGGGGGAGGCGCGGCTCGCCAAACTGTAGGGGGAAGACGGGGAGCAGGGAGGGGACGTCGGGGAGGAGCAGGGAGGGGAGGAGGAAATGGAGCAGGAGGAGGACGAGGAGCGCTTGCTGAGAGACAGGTCCACCGGCTCCAGCTGGGTCTGCTCGGCGTTGCTGGGGGAGTGAGACTGGGGGATGGCCTGCATGTGCAACCCGTAGAAGTTGGCCGGATGGGGGAAGATCACGCCGTACGGCTCTTGGGATCTCACCAAAGAAGAGGGAAAAGGCTGTCGAAGAAAGGGAGGGAAGACACAAGAGGAAGGGGAGAGAGATGGGGGGGAAGAAAACAAGAGAGCTTAAACCTTTTTTTTGTCATTTCCGCCTTACGTAACACCAAAAATAAACACGTTTCTGCCACACAAAGAGTTACAGCCAGCCAAAAAAAGACGAACGATCCCACAAACGCTTTGTGTGGGAGCAGGTAACCGCTATGTTTCAAAGCCCGGTGTTGGTTAGCCCCGCCGCCTGGCAGTGTATGTGCCCATTGTATGCAAATCCCCACTGTACAGCGACCTGTTTGTCCAGGAAGAGCCGGTATGTGGGAACCAGTTCGTCCATGCACGTAACAGTAGTGTGTGGTGTGGGGGGGGGGCATCAAAAACATGTTCAGGCATAATGTGTGCACAGGAAAACATGCCTTACCGTCTCCATATCTGTTTTCAGTGGGTAATCATACATCAGCATGGCTGCACAGGCCAGGCTCCTGCAGGCAAAGAAGAAAGAGAAGGGCATCAGCATAAGATTCAACTCACACTGGTAAGTCTTTTGTCACAGAAATTTGGCATGAACTTATGGATGGAAAGGAAAGAAAAACAACAGCACAGCAGTAGACTGTGTCTGGGCTTTGTCGCGGCCTCCACCCTTGTATGCGTATTTAACATAAACCCCAACCTGTGTGCAGGTGTGGAAATGTCTGTATGTCCAGTATTTCTCAAAATACAGATATGTTTCCCTGTTTCTGATAGGCTTTATCAGCACAGTGTACTCGGAAGCACACATGTGTGAGGCCACGTATCCTTGCTTTCAACAAACCCCCCTCACAAAAAATGTTATCGCAGCATTATTGAAGTAGTATATCACCGAAATGTACATGAAGCCACGGAGGAGAAGTGAGCACCTTTGTAGATGATAAACTTCTGTTAAGTGTTTCTCTAGTTTGGGGTTGTGCCCCTGAAACGGGTCGGAGGATAAATCTGCTGGGGGTCATGGGATGATTAATGAGGCCGGCACTTTGGAGGAGTTTTCTCAGAATTTCACTCTGATCTTTGTCTTTTTTTTTTTCTTTCGTCCCCACCATTTTTTAAAATCGCATTCTGAATAACAATAAAAAATGATTTGTTGTCATTGTAGACTAAGATGGCTGACCCTAACGGGTACATATGTAAGACATATAATTCAAAAACATGTGGAAACACCTGGGCTCAGACGGTCTGCTGTGGTGGCTGCCATTGTCAAAAAGCTATTTTGCTAACATAACGTCGGCTTAAGATGATGAGAGGTCGCCATGGGATGTCATGAACTTCCAGTTCCAGTTTTGATGTGCCCAGAAAGTTCACGGTTTCATCAACGGGACAGTGAAACCTAACATCTCAAGCATGCTGAAACATAGACTTACCACCTACTGAGGCCTGTTAAGCATTTGGAATAAAAGGTGTGAGGTTTCAAAGGTGGTTCTTGTTACCTTGGCTTTGAATGGCCAGGTGCAGCTGGGCTGACTGTTTGCGCCTAACCGAGAGCATTCGGGTGTCATTGCTTGTGTGTGTTTGTTCACTGGAGCATTAAAGCAACATGAACTGTCAAAGAATTCACCCCGAGGGAGTGAGTGCAGGTCCATGTTTGTGTGACCTGATTAAAGTCCACAGTCTGGAGACAGGTTGGCCTTTAATTATTAACAAATGCGCATGAGCACAAACCATCCCGCCCTCGCGCTCATATGCGGGAAAGGCCGGCGCGCACAGGGTTCAGGAGGAGAGCGGGCCAATCGGAGAGCAGGATGCCGGCTGGCTGGGTCAGGAAGGGTGTGAACGTGACGCCCTGGAGCCTCGCCCTTTGCCTGGCTCCAAAGGAACAAAGAGCCCGAGGCGTGCGTATGCGCGTTCGAGATGGTGTGTTTTCCAATCCTAAGGTTTGAATTGCATCGCAGTTCAATTGGAGGTCAAGCGATTGTCCTATTGTGGCTGTGAATCATGCGCGAAAGCTGACAAACAGAGCGAGTATGGAGCACAAACAGCTCGCCAGACAGGAAAAGGACAAAGGAAGCGGTTTGCAGGTGCTTTCCCAACTAAAAAAAAAGAAATTCAAAATGTCCTAAATGTGGTTTCGACATGGAAGATCCATTGTTTTTTTTTTGTTTTTGTTTTTTTGCAGGAGCTCCCAAAACGTGTGTGTGCTCTCCCTTTATTTCACACACTCACATTAACAAATAGTATCAGGTAGGTAACATAAAAAGAAAAGTAACACTATCTAACTGTGTTATCATATTGATTGCAGTGAACGTTGAAGTGTTTTATCAACGGCAGGAACTGCTGTAACGGTTAAGACTATTCACATTTGTGGAAGTAATGGTTGTTTACATGAAAACGCTCTGCTTACAAATGGGACACCGTGGTTTGAACTCCACAACAAATGTCTCTGCATCCTGCTTCTAAAAATCAACAGGGCTACGTAACACAGTTTTTGCTTCCAGAAGGTTAAGATATTTTTTTTAATAAAAGGAAATCGTAGGAGAACAACTAGAAGTTGACTGACTGATTGTTTTTGGCCCATTATCAGCCAGGTTTGTGCTCACAAATGCCATCCCAAACTAAAGCTCCATCTACTGGAAAGAAAATAACAGCTTTTGGAAGCGTGTGTGTGTGTGTATGCAAAACTTTCTAACCACTGTTTTATTGAGGCAATTAACTAAGGTGGGGAACATTAATAAAAAATTAACATTTATTACGACATATCCAGGTGTGACTGACAGCCTGCCCTCCCGAAACTGGGTAATTTGCAAAGTGGCGATTATCTCTCAACTTCAGAACGAAAGCAGCCGCAGGCATTTGGACACTCAACACGTGTGTACCTCCATGAACATGTACATTCCGTTCACCTGTTGAGAGAAGGCAACTGGAAGGCCACTCATAATTTTTTTTTCTACTTTCGCAAAATCTGGAACAACACCCCCCCCCCCGGTCCTCGGCTCAGGTGTCATTCCTCAAAAGAGCACACCGTAGCTGCGGGGTAAATTCTGTTCCCGCGAAAGTTCACCTGTCCGACACTCACGAGACCCCCGGGTAATTTACGACGCTGTTCGCTAACTGCTCGGCAGTGATTTACGGCAAACGAGCAGGAATTTGGAAACGCGGCGAGATTTGCATCCCGGAGAGGCAGCGGACGAAGATAATGTTATTAATAACCCGCTCCGCACACGTGGGCGTGATAAGGGAGAAAATATTATCATGCAAGTCAGTCCAAACAATCACGGGGAAGATAAATTCACAGAATTTTCCACCGGTGCACGCGTGTGGCGCGTGCGTGTTTGTGAGGGGGAACGATTAATAGTCGTGCCATAGATGAGTTAGATGAGTTGAGATTCTGCTCTGACAGACGGGAAGGAAACTCCTCCTCAAAACCCCCCAAAAAACAACCCAAGCAGCTGTTCCAGCTCGTCCTCCTCCTCTTTGAGGCCTGTCCAGGTACATATATGGTATGGTCAAAAAAGAAGAAGACCTCCTCTGGCTCCTGGAGGGTTTCTTTGCTCGAGTACCCGTGGGTGTGTGTTTGTGCACGTCTGCAAATATTGTCCTTCTGGGTCTGTGGAGCTACTGTGTACTCAACCCCAACCCACTCAGCAAACACTCCTGCATCCCTCTGTCTCCTTCCCCCTGAAAGCGCCGGACTCCGGCTCCTCTCCCACAGCCCGCTATCGGCCGCGTTTCTCCGAGGCCACGCCGTCGCCCCCCACCCCCCCCCCCAGCGCCCCTTCTTCTTCTTCTTCTCTCGCTCCCCGCGAATGATATAAAACAACATGACCGAAGGGGAAAATATTGTGGCTTGGAGCTCCCTGGCTACCGACTCGCCGGGTTTCTGCTAGCTCGACAGAATCGCGCACACTAAATCACCGACAGGCTAAATTATTGCCGACACACATGCGCGCACACATGCTCTTAATGGCAACAGGCTGGAGATGATGAGATCACCAGAGACCAGAAACCTCCAGACAACGGCTTTGTCCAAGAACATGCCGAAACACACACACACACACACACACACACACACACACTTAAAGCCTACGGTTTCCTGCTCCTGACTTTGACTTTTCTTTACCCTACAGCCTTTCGTTCTTGTCACTCTCGCCTCACGTCAGTTTCGGGCTGCTTTATGTCGGTTGACTGTTTCTGTGACTCCAGCTCCAGCAGCGATGCTTGGAGCCATATTGCTTCATCGCCTTCAGCCTGGAGCCTCGTGCACGCACAGATGTTTGACGAATGCTTCGCATTTAGTCTTAAACCCCCTAATGATGGGACTCATCCAGGTGGCAATCTCATCCTCCACCCGGGACTTTTTTTTTGGGGGGGGGGGGGGGGGGGGGGGTGTTGTTTCGTTTTTTTGCCCATTACTCACAGATGTTTGCTCATTCTTTGAACCTCTCAACCCGACCAGCCTCCCCGTTTCTGCCCCTTACCTCACCCCTAGCTCCTGGCTCCCCTAATAGCACGTGCCCCGCTGACTCTTCTCCCTTCAAGGCCCCAGCTTAAGCCCCCTATCCTCTTCTTTAGGCCTCCCGTTTCTTCTTTTAAGCTGCCGAGGGCACTCCTCCGCCCCTACCCCCCCCCCACTAAACGCGCACTCATATGACTCTTAATGCACAAAGCGCACCGACGCAGACACACTGCCCCTCTCGGCTCCTCTCCAGAAGACTGGGAGGCTGCGGGAGTGCAGGCCCTTAAGGGAAGCCGGAGGGGGGCCATCAGCAGGGGGAGAGGAAACAGGATCCACCATCACACGCCAGCGCGCACGCATGGAAGAGGTGGACGGAGGCTTCTAGAACACCGGATTTGCGGAACGCACGACGCGGGCAAACGCGCACACACACACACACACACCGAGCCGAACTTGTCAAAGGGAGCAGAGTTTTGAGGCTTTCCAGAGGGAAGGAGGGAGCTCTGCCAGAGAGGAGAAAGAAGGAGAGAAGCGGAAGCCCCGAGAGTTCAGGCCCACTGTTATTATTTCCACACTGCGTGATGGGTCAGGGGGAGTGACGGAGAGAAGGAGAAGGAGGAAGAGGAGAGAGAAGCCAAATGAGGAGGGAGTGAGGGGAGGGGGGGGGGGGGCTGCTGCTGGGGGCCTGCGGTTTCCTGTCTGACCCCCCCCCCCCTCTCCCCCCTCCCTCCCTCCCAATCACCACACACTCACCCCTTCTAAAGAATGAGAGAGGGTGGGCAAAAAAAAAATCATAAAAACCAGCCTCGGTGACCAAACTATGTCAAAATGGAAGTGGAAACAACAAGGCTGACACAGAAACGGGGAAGAAAATGAAGTGGGTTTTCAACCAAAATATGAGGCTCACACACATGCACACACACACACACACACACACACTGACCCGGGGGCGGGGAGGGGGGCAGTGAGATAGTGGCTGTGGCTCAATCTAGCGGTCTGAAGGCTGCACGCACACACACCAGTGTGCGTGTGTGCGTGTCTGTGTGTGCTGGCACACAAAAAGTTGTGCAACTGCTCCCCTTTTTTCTTTTTTTTTAGGTTTATGGCCGAGCAGAGTGTCCTCTTTGCTTAACTTCTGAGGGAGAATCGCCAACCGCTCAGCATCCGACAGTTTAATGTTTAGCCCTAATGTTCTGCTGGACATGCCCTTTGAGCGGTGTGTGTGTGTGTGTCTGTGTATACACAAAGTTGTGAGTATTTTGTTCCACTAGATAACATCAGCATGTTGATTGAGGAAAGGAGGCGTAGGGGTGGGTGGAGTATGTGGGGCGTGGGGTGTGTGTGTGTGTGTGTGTGTGTGGGGGGGGGATAGCATTAGGATTTCTCTCATTTTTGACAAACAAGTAAGAAATCCATTTGTGATGATTTCTTTTTTTTTCAAGGCAGGGACTCTAGTTTTTTTTACCGAGACAAAAGGGTGGATTTTAAAGAAGGAAGCAGAGAAGGAAGATGTTTCCCTCATTCCACCCATCTACCCCCCACATCCCTCTCTCCTCCCTTCTTTCTCCTCCGCCCCTCTTTCTCCGGGCTCTAAACAGGATAAGGGCTTCATATGCCAAGTGGAATGTGTGACGCAAGCCTCAGCCTTGAAACAAAGCACAGGAAACAGGGAGAGACAGAGACGGGAGAGAAACACACACACACACACACACACACACTGGGGAGAAGGCCTGCATTGTAAAAGATGCGGCGATACCAGAGGACAGAGAGAAAAGGCTCAGGTGTGACAGGGCGCTCGCGGGCTCACACAAGCAGACGCACAAGCAGACGCACAACCTGCCGGCACATCATTAGCTCCTGGTCCCCATCGTCTGGGAATACCTCCCACTCCCAAAGCAACGCTCAACCAAAAGTGACCATCCCTACCAACTGTTGAACAAATCAATTTAGCCACATAACATTTTACATGGGTAGACAGACAAAAGTACCCAAAGACGTCCACTCAGTATTCCAGGAATTCCGATTTTCTCTCTTTCTTTTCAGTAAAAGTCCAAATAAAGTGGTGCAGGGAAAGATGGTCATAATGATTCAACCCTAATTCAATAAACACTTAGGTCAGAGTAAGCAACAGACCATATTAGGAAGACTCCAGATGTTGAAAAGCTATTTTGAAAGGAATAGAATAAAATCAAGACACATCTGTCATATGTGATGATTAATGACAGCTTTAAAAAAAAAAGTGTCTTGCAGTGGACTAATGGTCCCGTTACATAAGTTACCAGGTAGCCTTCAGACTATTAGTTTTCATTAATGGCTATTAAAAAAAAACACACACACACACAACGCGCCTATTTAAGTCTAATTTCAAACCCAACTGGATGCGTAATAGTGGAAAAGCCAACGGATCGATGACAGCGCCGCCGTCAGATCGACCTGTGGGTCACTGAGGAAGATCAGATCACACACTTCCCACACCGATCCGACACAGACGGATCCCTCACTGAGGCTTTCAGATCGGGATCACTCGGAGTTGACGAGAACGCGCGCGTCTCCAAACGGAACATTTAGGGGCTCCGACAGTAAGACATCATCACACTCACTCCTCAGAAGAGGCGCGCTGGGGTCTGATCCTGCGGGATGGACGGGCGGCGGGTTTCTCTTCCCCCCACTAAGACCGTTCCGGGCAGCTCCGCGGGCTCCGGGAGGCAGAGAGACAGACAAAAAAACAGCCGGTCCCCGGCGGTCTGTGCGTCCGAAAAACAGCTTCCTCAAGTTACCAAAACTCCCGTCCTGCGCGCGTCGTGCGTCCCGGCCGTGTGAGTGCGCGCCTGTGTGCGGGCGCCTCATGGGGTCAGGCCGCTGGGCGGGGCCGGGGCGGGGTGGGTCCGGCCCGGGTGTGTGTGTGTGTGTGTGTGTGTGTGTGTGTGTGTGTGTGTGTGTGTGTGTGCGTGTGCGTGTGTATGTGTGTGTCGTTGCAGCTTTCATTTCTAGCTCTCAGCCAGCAGGAACTGTAACTTTACCAAGGCAGCTGCTCTCATGAAAGTGCCAAAGCCGACGTGTAGCTTTTCTTATTTATTTATCTAATTGTTATAGTGTTGGGATTAGACTTGTAATTCTATCATTAATAGAATGAATGCGGGTATCTGCATTCTGTGGTGTTACCTGTCAACCTGGACAGCTAAATGATTAACAGGTGGGATTTAGAATGCGGCCTTTATTCCAAAGATGTTCATCAGATGATGGAGGTCTGTAGAAACACAGGAAGGGATCAGATTCCTTCCTCACTTTGTCCAATGCACAGATGCCCTTTCTATTAATCCCAATAAAACTCTGTGCCTAAATTAAGTGAGGAATAAATTGTCTAAAGAAAAAACGACATGTTTAGTTGATTAAAATTGCTGATTAAGAGCATTTAAAAAAAGTTTAACATACACTACATAAACAACATAAACATTGAAGTCTGAACAATGTGCAACAAGAGAGACGTACAGACGCCAGTTGAGCAAAGAATAAAACTGTGAAACATGTTTCTGAGGAGGGGGAAAAGTGGGTTTCTGATTTGTTTAGTAGGTAGGTTCACATAGAAATAAAGCTACAGGTCATGTCAGTCCTCGTAAGCAACGTAACTTCTGATGTCTATAGAAGCAGGTGCCCTTAAAATGAATTAAGATTAAGTTGACTTCTTTACAGCCTGTGCTGACTCCCTTTCATTAAAGGAACATCAAATGACTCAAGAGTTTGTGATGAAAAGAATTGCTTTACAGTCTTATCTGTGCCTAGAAGACAAGGGTCTGGAATTTTTTAGAATAAAGCAAACAATATGTAGGTTAATAAAACTCATGTGAAAAGTTATAGATGCCATTCACTGACCTCTTAGGCAGTTAATGCATTCAGCCTGGCATAAAAAACATTTCTAACACAATCTATGAGTTAAAAGAAACAAGATCGGATCTGTTTAGAGATGCAAGATCTGGACGTCATTAGCTGTGTTCATGGCTCTTGCTACAGGTTAGATTTCCAGTGATAGTCACTCCTGTATGCACCTCCAGGTGTGTTCTTCAAGAAGCACCCCAATGTCCTCTTACCGCCAGTGGGGCTTTAAAAAGAGATAATGGCCCTTTTAATGCACGAGGACAACACCAACAGTGGCTACATTTTTGTAGGTAGGACGCCATAGGTCACATGGTGCATGTTAATCTGACAGGTGTGTTAAAGGAGAATTCCTTTAAGCTGTTCCTGTTAAATGGAAGCAAGTTTCCTTGTTTCTGACTCTGGCAAAGTGCCACTGCACTACCCACGAACACACACCTCCCCCCCGGATGAGAACTGGTATCCAAACTATGACGGTTTTATTCAGTAGTCCTAGGAGTAGAGTTCACGTTTGTTTTTTGCTCTCTTTAAAAGTGTCACGTGTCGTTAGACTGGACAGACGCTACAATTACAGGCTCCAGTGGATGCGTTGAAGAAATTACACTTAACTTGGCGGATTTTTTTGTGTTGTGTCGTTTTTTTGTTTCAAAGGAATCTATAAAAAATAGACAGAATAAGGTGGGTAAAATAATCAGCATGAATTCCTACTCAACTTTGTCTGATGCAGAACCTGGTTTACAGCCATTACACACACACGCAGACACACACACACACACACACACACAGAGGGACGTTTCTTTTATTTTTTATCTGGACCCAGTACTTCATGCTCACTCAGACTGAGCTGAGGCGAATCAGGGCGGGCTGTCCTCTGCAGAGGAGGGCGTTAAAATGAGTTTTCACACAGACAGCTTTTTCAGTTGAAAAATCTGGAAATCTTTCAGGGCTGAACACACATCCACTTCAGCTTACGTGGCCCAGTTCAGTTTACGGGACAAGCGAGATAACAGCAGGTATGGTAATCTGCAATAGCAACCCTACCTGTCTTTCTGCCAGTTTTAGGTCCAAAACAATTATGGCCATTATCTATCCTTTTATATTTTTCATCTACTGGAAATGCTCTAAACTGGGTCCAAAAACATTCATTTATTATCTGTCTCTTCTGATTTATCTCCTGCAAATGCTCTGAGGCTGGGATTCATTAAAATGTACCTGTTTGTTCTGCAGGATTCCAGCATGCAACGCTGTTTTCATATCAAGATTTTGGCATTTATATATTCTTTTTTAATTACACATCAAATTCATGTCAACGCATAGACAGGCATGTCTACGAGTATGCATGAGTGTGGAGTCTATGCACAATAAATGTCAGTTTAATGCTCTCCCCCCCAATGCCTTTGGCAAAAATTTTGCAACTGAGGGAAAGGATAAAAGAGAAGTAAAGACCTGATTTAATGGCTTAATTCATATCATAATAATTTCAAAGCCCATGATGTAGGAGGTGGATGTAGGACATGGAATGTAATTTTTTCTCTTCTGTCGAAGCTGCCATTAGTAAAGTGACTCTAAATCTCTAATCTCATCTTAATTTTATTATGTAATTTGAAAAAAAAACAGCTTTTAAATGCTGTTATCAACTAAATTAAAAAATTTGATATATAAATTGTATTGAAGCCTGTTTGATATATCTTGTTTGACAGGAAACAAATTCGTAACATGGAAAATAAAATAAAAATGAGCTAATACGTTGCATTACAGTGCCAGAAGTAGCTACAATCCAAGGCCAAAGGCTAAAAACTAGTTTTCATAAAACATAAGAAATACAGAGCAGTCATGCGGCTGCATGCGTTTTCTGGGTTGTATTTGTCTCATACTACGCTTCTCTGCATTCCTGCATGGTGACGAATGAGTGATGTCATTTTTGGATGCCCTGTTAAATCTTTTTTTCTTCTTTCTCCTTTTCTCTATTCCTCTACATCAATTTAACTAACCTGTAAGTATACACCTGCATCTACACTGAATGGACTACATAAAACCTGACATGTTTTCTGCTCCTATTTAGTTCCTTTTATTAATGGATATATAATAATTTCACATGGATGGCTGTTTTACATTTATTTAATTTGAAAAATTACATTTTATCATTTACATCTGCTGACATGACCCTACCCCTAACTAAATTTGAACAAGACATACTGATAAAATAAATGAGTCTTAAAGCTGTCAAGATATGTCAACATGAAATAAATAGTGGGAGCAGCGAGGGTCCGAAGCACCTGCTCTGACGACAACCCCGCCATATCTGAGAGATAACAGATAATGGAGAGATGTTGCGGACAACGAAACCCACAAGGGATTAAGCTTTACAAAGACTGGCTACAGCTCAGATCAAACATTTGGTGATACCTCACAAAACCTCTAAATCTATCTGTTGCGCAAAGCCGTTTATCTCTCTTGAGCTTGAGCAAAGAAATGAGCATGACAGGTAGGCCATGCCGTACCTGAGAGCTTCGTTTGTTCAAGCGAAAAATAATGTTTGCCTTTCCGGAAGAAGCTCACCGCTTCAAGAAGGCTTCCCGAGAAAAACTCAGCCAAGGGTGGGCGTAAGAAAAAGAAGAAAAAAAGAGAATAAGCAGTCACAGATTAGAAATGAGATTAGAATTTGCCGCAAACTGTTAACTGTGTCCAGGCTTTCTCTACAGCACTGACCGGAAATCTATTTGTTATACTGTATCACTCTTTGGGAGATAGGCTAATCACAGGGGGATATTTGCTCCTGAGCGTGATGATAAAGAAGATTTCCACAGAGCTTAGCTGCTCATCAGGTGCTTTTTCTTTTTGGTTTAGTAAAGGACTTTGAATTGTAGCACTCAACAGTCCTGGATAAATGTGTCATCTTTTCTCTGTAATGTTTAAATTCAGTCAAGTGTGCGACCGTCATGTTGTTTCCTCATAGAAAAGTTGACAGCTCTTCTTTCTGTGGAAAAATCAATCATGCTCCCTGTTACATGACGCGTGCTTTCGGTTAAAAAAAAAAAAGTTCTCTTTTTTACTTGCTGACTTTACTCTCACTTTGACTTTGAATCGTAATGCTTTGAAAGTGCTGATTAAGGTTATATATTAAAAGTACTTAGTAAAAAGAATATCTCTCAGAAGAACATGACACTTCATGGAACAAAAATGTAAAATAACAAATATTTGGGAAGCTTTGCTAATATATATGTAGCCCACCCTGTACATTTTAAAATAGCCCTTCTGAAGTATTTCGTAGCACTGAAATCATGACCGAACTGACTCCTGACTCCTGGAAATGCCACCATCTTTGCAGAAAAGGAAGAAGTTTGTGAAATTCTGCACTTCCCATTTGTTTGCAAGCGCCTTACAAAATCCAAAAAGACATAACAAACCACTGTGTGAAATATTCAAACTGCCAGCGGGCAGTATGTCCGCGGCATATAAAGTGTGACTGGATAACATACCGGCTGTTGTCTTGTTGCAGAGATCCTTCCTGACCTTAAGGCGGGATTCAGACAGATGTGAGGATTTCATTCAATCCGATGCGTGCTAATTTCATCATTCGACTGGACACATGATTTGATTGGCCGTTGGCAAGGCCGGCACTTGAATGGTTGATCTATTCTCAATTTTGCAGCAGAAGCTATGCAAAGTGAAGTTATAGGCGCCCAGATTCCCCTCTTTTACCTTTAGCAAGTTGCTACATGTACCACTTGTAAAAGTAGCAACCTCTCGATTCACGGCCTCCATCAAAGACATAACCATGTGGGAAAAAAAAGCAAAAGGCAGGTTGGCAGTGTGAAACACACAAAGCCTCAGTGTCAGTTCAGGAGGGAAAGCGCAACACAACCTACAACATCAATGACGTTTTTCTTTTAAAACACTCCACGGTTATGTGTTCAAGAAGCACAAGCATCCCAACACGCGTTGAGTCGCTCGGTGCGGCCCACTACACTTCAATTTATGGAACTTATTCAGTAAATAAGATGAACTTGACACAAAGAACTAGAAAGAGCTTTGACTACACATGATTTTTTTTGTATCAAATACACACAAGACATGGTCCAATTTAATGGAAAGCTTGAAAGTAAGTCACACTCAATGAGAAAAAACAAAAGACTGAGCAACACTGAGCTACTTTTGCTTTTTAAATGTTCAATCTATTAACAAATATGTAGTATTTCTTATTATCATAAATGTATGCTATTATAATTTTTTATTTTTTTATTTTATTATCTACATAATTCATTCTTTTTTTTTTTTTTTTTAAATCCTGTTTTTTTTTTTTTTTTATTACACTCTAACAGATACTACTAAATCTAAAAATAGATTGGAATGTCTATATTCTTCTTATCATTATAGTTGATCAAAAATGTGTTATTGATTTCCTCTGCATTTACTGATAATGGCTTCCTTGTAAAAGTTTTTGAAAAAAATCGAAAACAGAGACGATATTACAACCGTCACTACATCTATTTTCTGCTGCTCTTTGGTTCCTCTCGGTTATTCGACAAATCCTAAAATCTCTAGCTGCTCGGTCTTCAGAGATTAGCGCACATTCCTTGGTCTCTCTTTGGAAAACAGGTAGGTAATTTTTCGTGAGTCAGACAGAAGTAGTCACAACAAAGACGTGGTTATCTGCTGTGGTGGAGCATCACATTCCCACCGGACAGGACAACTGTTTAAGTAAAAAAAGAAACGATGCGTTTGGTTCGCGCTTGGCCTGACAAACTAACTCACTCTAAAAGCTCTGCTATTAGCTTTAGTATTGGATTACACCAAAACTTTAGAGAAAGCAAAACAGGGAATGCCGATGAGTCCTAGTTCTGAGGAAACCTGTTGATGGCAATCAGACTCTGGGAGGTGTGATTTCCGTGGAACTGCACGCCTTAAAAAAAAACACCACACCGGTTTGATTAAACAAAGAGATAATGTCACTCCTCAGTCCCGCAGAGGCTGTTGCTGGAGTTCTGGTTTTATGAAAGATAAATAACTGGCTTTTGCACCTATAAAAGATGACATTTTATTTTATTTTTTACTATCCTGTCAGGCTTCATTAATCATTGATCGGCCTTTGTCTGCCCTTAACATTCTAACCCCGATTCTTTCACTGTCGTCTCAAAGATGAAAATTTACCATCAGAACAATCTCTATATCTATTTTGTGTTTTTTCTTTACTTTTTGGTTGTTGTTTACATTTCTGTCCTTATTCTAAAACCAGGTGTGCGTTGGACGCCGACCTGTTCCTCGTTAGAGATTAACCAGAATTTGACGGAATCTCAGATTACGCCGATCACACCTCGGCTGCATGTCTGATTAAGATAGCCTGACCTGCCTCGAACTCCTCACTCCAGCACCAGGAATGACAACCTCTCTGGTAACAAGTGCACGGTTTAAAAAATAAAACTTGTTTCTTTTTTTTCTTTTCCCCTCAGCACCTTTTTCACAGCAGTTGCTTTCCGGGTGACTTATTCAGCTGTGGAAACTATGCGGAGTGTGCTTCACAGTTTATTGATTCCAACAGTTGTCCAATGTTTCGCAACGGCAGCATATCTGATATCTGATTTTGGCTGAGGATAAACATTATCTTGGAATGGGCGGTTCATCAGCATCACGGTGTCAGACCTTAGATTACAATAATTAGATTCCACAAGTTAAATCATGTGTTAGTTGTTGTGACAGTGTCAGTTCCCAACCCCTAAATAGAACACATGCATGGTTCACACCTTCTTTGTGCTTGTGACAAACTGTGTAAACCTTGAACAATTATTTTTCTCCTGTAAATAATGTTAGTAAAATATCCAAAAACAACACGAATTTGTGACCCCATCAGGGAATAAGCGGTATTGATAATGGATGGATGGATGGAACAACACAAATTTTAAAATAACGCTTTTACAAACCTACGGAGATTAAATGGGGAAGTTTGGCATCAGGATCTTCATTCTTCACAGCCCGGACCCTCTTTGGAAAGTTTCCTTGCCCTCTTATTCTTTTTTAAGGAATCTCCAGGCTTCTACGGATGTTGGCTGGCTTTTGTTTTGTCATCAGTCAAGACGATCCCACTGCTGGGGTGAGGCCGGGGTCCGCCTTCTGGAGGAGGATTCATCACTCTGAAAATAAAACCTGTTACGACTTGCGCAATATCATTCCCAGGAAAAGCAAAATCACGTTTTCAGCATATAAATAGACGCACGGTGCCACATGGAATCTATTTTTTGAATCGAGTCAAGTTCAAATCTGCCCCTCCCAGGATAGCCTTATGACCTGTTGAACTAGGGCCTTTGTGAGGCAGACGTGTTGGGGGGAGGCCCTTCTGCCAGGTGAGGAGGCTAGTGTGAGATGTCTTCCTGTGTTATCTCCCCGCTCTGTCATAAACGGTACCAAACAGTCCCCGCGAGGGACGAGACTAATAGCGTGACTTCATAACCCTCGTCTTATCTGACAGCTGAGAGACAGATGTGCGGAGCTCCAGCTGCTAATAGTCACGCTAAATCAGGACCCTCTTCACATAATTCCCACAATTTCCCGGCTTTGTTTTTTATCGTGACAACGCTTCTTACTCTGAGGCTCTCACTTCGAACACCATGAGAGAATGCCGCTCACTTTGGGACGATCATATCTCACTTTCCGTGTCTAACACAAGGTTCCAGAATCCTTCTGTTATCTTAATGATAGGGTTGTTTTAGTAGAAGCAAGGGTCTGACATTTATAGTGGATAGGCCTTGTAGCAATCGAACAATCCCCAATTGATATATGAACTCAGACTGAGAGTGAATCATTCAGCACCGCTGAGGTAAGAAACCCCATTGAAGCAGATCCCACCCCCACGACGTTCCGATAGTAAAGCAGAGGAGAGATCAGGATGTCACTTGCACGAGATCAGCCCCTGGCAGGGTGTCCTAAACGTAACATCAGATATCTCATAGGTGCACAGAGATCTGCAAACCTAAGGAAGCCCGGTGTTTACAGACTGATACGGACACTATCTGTGTTTTGCTGACATTTAACAGGATTACATGGGCCAGAACTAGCAGTGTCTGGCACTGTTAAGTCAGCAAACGGTTTGGTCTGAGAAATAGATTAACATCTCTCTCTACGTCTAAATTATCCTCTTTACATAGAAAATGATATAACATAAATATATAATATTTAATATAATATATAATATAAATATAACAAAGGCTACAAAGTCTTGAAAAAAAACCCCAAGGACATCTAAGCTGGTGTATAAACATTTATTAATGTATCAGCTTAGCTACTACTAAGACACTCAAATTCAAATGTTTATTTTAAGAAAAGATTTGGGAGTTATTTCTTCCCAGGATTTTGGTTATATTTTCCATTAGAAATCCAATGATAGAAAAAGCAAGAAACTTAGAAAACAGTGCAACAGACCTGTGACTAAACCTAATGGGAGTTTCAAATTCGACTAAATCCAATTGCTTGGCCAATACAAGTCCAAAACCAAAATGTTCAATTAAATTGCCTTTAATTTGACAGCTTTCAGTAGGCTGCAGTCAGCACAGGTAACTACAGGTGGCTTTTTGTAGTAACAGTCAAAAAAAGGAGCTGCGGTTCACTGACTAGTTCCTCTTCTTAACATTTTTTTCTCTCCCAGTTCAGAGTAAACATAACATCAACCCCCTATCACAGCTAAGCAGACGAGTCACACTTTCAGAACTTGTGGAATCCAATTAGTATTCCTTTGATCAGATAAGGAAATTTTAAACAAAGAAATAAGTTCCTGCCAAAAAAACAGGTTAGAAATCTTTTACACGACTCAAACCTGAACAGAAACAGTCACGTCGCATCGTTTTCTTTCTTTAATCATCTTAAACAAATATCCCAAGTCAAAGCTCTCATGTTCAGACAAGATTCAGGGAGGCTCATCTATGCTTTCATCTCCAGCTGACTGAACTACTGTAAGGCTCTTTTCTCAGCTTTTTTCTAGACGGTTCTTAGACAGCTCCTTCAGGATGCTGCTGTTTTTCTTTGAATTTTCCAGGACTGAATTTCAGCTTTGAATCGTTTTTTTTTAACAAACATATCTGCGCCTGTTTCCCTCGGTATTTGACTTTGAGTGTGAAATGTACTGTACAATCAAACTTGCCTTGTTTCTTTTCCATGACTTCCCCGATGAGAGACAAACGGCCTGAAATGGGAAATTGGTGCACGTGCGGGGGGGATGAACGTCTTACTGTAAGGATAAAACAGCAAGCTCAACTGAAAAGGTTATTTTTCTGTGAAGAATTTCGGATTTAACGAATACCGTAAAAGCTTCTTACCCCAGTTCCAGTGGAGGAGTTTGATTGGTCTAAACCTGTGGGGCTACACACAGCCTAAAGCCCACCGAGATGTAACCTGCTCTTATCTATCGACATCTTTGGCATGATATTTAATTGTTTAAAGTCCCGAATGACAAAAAAAAGAATTGCTTTATTTGTTTTTGTTTTTTTGATTCACTGCGCTCACTATCAAGCGGTTGGATAGGGCATCGAGGGGTAGACACAAAGATCCCTTTTTCTCACTCTGCTTACTCTGAAAAAAAGTTCCATTTCAGGAACTTTACCAGGTGTTATTTGCCATTAAACCACACCTTGTTCTCTTATTACACTGCTGCTCAAACAACATGTTTGTATCACCTTCCATCCTGTTGTTTCCTATAAGTCACTCTCTCCCACACACACACACACACACACACACAAACCACACTCACACGTATGCGGTTGAATACAGGCCCCACCCCTCACAGATATTCCTTCTTTGCATATTAGCAATGGTATGTTTCCATGTAAGTGTGTTGTGTCGTGTCATGTTATTCAAGAGGTGGCACGGCTGCAATTCAGCCTTTTCATGGCTTATGTAAGAAGCACGGATTTGCAGCTAAATTCAGATCCAAGTAACACTTTTCGTCATTTGGGTTTTCAAAGAAGCTCTATTAGAGTGTTTTATCCCAAAGACTCTTGCTTGTGTCTTTTTCTGAAGATGCTGCTCAGAGTCTCAGTGTGCTCACTATTCTCTGTTTTTCCAGTCAGTGTTTTTACACTTTCTTCTGCAGAACACAAGCTTTAAAAAAAAAATTGTATTGTTGCATAAAATGATTCATGTGTTAGATGGAGCCTTTTTTTTCTAAATTAGTACAGTCAGATTAAATCTGGTTCTCCTTTGATGGTGCTATGCTTAGCAACACTATAGAGCATACCTAAACCCTAAAGTATGTGCCCTCACTCGTTTGAAGAGCACTCGTTTTTTTGCTGCATTTTCCTGAAACCAAAGAGTGCCCGAAGGCCAAGATGCAGCAGGTCACTCTGAAGTAAACTTCCAGCCCCAGACCACACCATCTCACTTTGCACTTTTAAGACACTTTTAACCCCTCATGCTTATGACTTTTTCAATGCATTTTCAATGGCTAATGAGTTATATTTACCAATTTCTACAGCCAAAATGAAATAGATGTGCAAACGTGGATGAAAAGTTGCTCATATGCAACATAGTTATCAAAAATGATCCTTATTAACTAAAAAAATAAATAAAGAGAGAAGAATCAGTACAAGCTGTCTGTCACAGAACTACATGTGAAGTAAATCTTTGAAGTAGCCGAGAGTAATTCTGTCAGATGTAAATAATCAGTCAACGGCTTTGCTATTTGTGCTACTTTGACCCCTCAGGCTTTTTTACTGCGTGCTAAGATGATGAGACAAGGGTGACGGATTACTCTGATCTCAAGACTGATCTAAAAAAAAAAAAAGTAGATTGGCGTGAGATGAGGAAACGGTGATGAGAGCAGCTATGAAAAGACTTTTGAAGAACACAAACTGAATGTTTGCTTTTTTTAAAAATGGATGTCACAGCAAAACAAGAATGATCAGCTCTAATACCATACTCATTCCCCCATGTTTACACTTATGTGTCCCTCAGTCATTGAGCTACACACCTCAGACATTTTCAGAAAGCAAATAGGTCACTGTGAAGTTGATCTTTTAGGCATAAAATTATTTTTTCCTGTGTGAGTTTTGCACACAAATGGGAAGTTAGAATTGTACTTTTGAAGGAAAAAAATTGTTAAAGATCACACATCATCAGAGAAAGTAAAAATAAACGTTCAGTTCGTAAATTCATGGTCCACGGCCAAAATATGGTTGAAATATGGCATTCACAAAAATCTCATCTAAAACTAGGAAGTATTAAGTCCCGCTGGCGTTGAGACCTGAAAAAGCCGTTGTTATTGCAAGAAAAGACACCTCTCAACTTTGACCACTGTGTTCCTGTGACTGTGCACTCCTGCTGCACAACAAATAAGCCGCGACCCTGATGAAACCCCGTACAAAGCTGTGTTTTGCACATAAAATTGCTGTTCACATAAATCTTGAGGGGGAAAAGAAAAAAGAAAAAGAAGATCCTTGGTCATTCAGACCTGAGAGAGAACAATGTTTTGATTCAGGAAGTTCCTTCGGCCACAGAATTACTTCTTGTTCTCCACAAAACTGTGAAACACAAGCAGGTACAGTTTGTGAATTGTACACCGGCGGATTAGTGGCCGAGTGTTTGTGTGCTCATTCGTGTGTGTGAGCGCGAGTGTGAGCGTGTGGTGTGTGTGTGTTTTGGGTGGGGGCTTCGTGAATCGTCTCCCCACCCTGAAGGGAGTAGAGCTTCCTCTCCAGGGTTCAGAAATAACCCGCAGCTTTATTGTTCGAGTGAACCTGCTTGTTGCCTCTGCCTGTTAGCCTGTCACGCGCACAGACAGACACACACACACACACACAAACACAGACACACACACACAGCCCCCCTCTCCTTTTACAGATCTGAAAAACTGACAAGTAGAGTCTTGGTTACACCCTGGCTCTGAGGAACCGAGGAAGAAAGAAGGAGAGACAGAGGGAGAGGGAGCGGGGGGTGAAGGGAGGAGTTTTTGCAGACACTTGATGTGCTGACAGGACGGCGGTGGTCACACCCAGACTGTGGCGCCTGACCTTCTTCAACAAACAGAAACACCCTTCCACACACGGACACAAAAGCACACATGGACACACACGCGTAACACCGGCGTAACATCATCTCTCCCCAGTCTTCCTGTGAGGATGTGTTTCTCCGCTGGCCCCGCTGCTCCATGTTAGCAGTCTGTGACTCAGCAGGACGACAACAATCCGTCTCTTTCATAACCCGAGCCTCTCACACTCTGAGGTCACTCACACAGAGACTGCGGCCTGCAGTGGTGGTCGGATTGGCCCGAGCGTTCTGCGTACTTAAGCCTTCCCGCTCACGCCTTTCTTATTTCTATCCTGTGGTACTCAGAAAGGAGTTATCATTTTGATACGTTATGAATTTTTCATTGGCACTATCGTCTGTAATGGAGTAAAATTAGTTTAATTTAGATAGAAATAACCCAGGCAGGGCTGTTCATGGGCTCACTATGTCATGTATTGTAACAGCTGTGGAGACCATAAAATGGAGAAATTCCATTTGAATGACATTTTTTTTCAATTTACAAAGTACTGGAAGAACAGGTCTGTGGATGGCAGCGCTCATTTGTACCCCAATGAACCAGTCACCACACAAGTGCCCGAATTCAGGATGAAATAACAATAAAGTCTCTGATTCACCAACCCCTAGAAGTCATCTGTGTTATCTTATATAAAAGAAGGGGGTGGGGGGGAATCTCAGCTCACAAATGAAACATTTAGTGTAGTTACTCCCACTCTTTTATGTTTGCCTGCTGAAATTGAAACAGGCACTTTAAACAGGCCATTCTGCACTTAGACTGCAACAAGTGCAGCAACACATTCTTTATGTTGGCGGCTTGATCGTCAGCCTCTCAGTTTTATTGGAAAAAGAGCAACTTTTCTGTTGAGGCGTAACCCGAAAGCAACAACAGCTCATTTTCCTGAAGTTCTCGCTTTCAAAGACATGAAAAACCTGAATGCGGCATGGCACGTGCATCAGAGTAACGCTTTGATCAAAACTGACTATTGAAGAAACAAAAACTGTCACCAAGGCTTTCAGCACATTCATGTGCATAAGATATGCAACCTGTGTCTCTGGTATTCAGCGCTGTGCAAAACTCAGCCATCAACAGGCATAACATCACTTTGATTTCTGTTTGGGAGGCTTTTGCATCAAAAGAATGAATTAACTATAAATAAAACTAATTTCTCATGAGGTGTGCTTTTGTTACAGTTATGAAAGAGACAACAACAGTGCTAATGTTGTGTGGTCACTGAGTCAGACATATCTTATTTTACTTTCAATGATGATTATGAAATGAGGCAGTCATAAATCATCTCTCCTTTAAAATGCCGGCGGCTGGCTGCTGACTGTTGCTCAGACCAACATATCTTTATATCTGCTTCCTTTATTTATTACAGTTTATCACCTCAGACACTCCCTAAACGCTCCACCCTCATCTCGAGACAACAGGGAGGCATTGAGTTCACAAAATTATCATGGTTTAACTTATTCAACAGCGGTTTCCCAACTGCTCTAATGGGGAAAAAAAGGTCCACATGATCCGCAACTATGTTACAGTACTTTTGTCTCACGTGAGTCTTGAAAGAGAGCGTTCTGCCATATTTTTTTGGCTGCTAACAAAAGGAAAGCTTGGTTCTTACTTTTGAGTCAATTGTAATTGGAGCACTTAAATCAGAATCATTTTTATTACAGAAAAATTGCATTGGGAAAACGACATATAAATAACACTAGACGGCACGCAACAATATGCTGATCGCTGCAGAAGGAGCACAGGAACTAAAATAAAGGAGGCAAGAAGGGAGTGTTTGGAAGTGCAGTCATTTGTAATCTGTCATTCAAGAAGCCTGTGGAAGGGTACACACAAACGCACACGCAGAATGATTGACATTTTGTTGGATTACACTGGAATACGTATAACACAACATTACGCAACAGCGACATGTTTACTGTTGGTTTAAACCTGCAAAGTCTGCTTGGCGTGATCAAATGCACAAACACAGACGCCTGTGCGGCTATTCTTACAGCGACGTTGCATTAAATTGAGTTCATTTGGTCCAGGCTGATGCAAACCCTTAGCCTAAAGTTAAACCTCAGCCTCAGATCAGCAGGACACCAGAGATGAGCCACAGAAATCTTCTCTGGAACCAACCAAGTCAGTAATTGGAGCAGAAAGCAACCTTAAGGACGGGAGAGAAGCAGTGATAGGCTCCAACAAAAATACACATCCATGCGGAATTGTACAGGTTTTTTTTTTTTTAACACCTTTATTCAGGTTTGGCTTTGTTTCACTGACACCCAGCCAACAAAAAGGTGTAGCAAAGGTTACACCCACTGGAATACGAAACAGACTCTTTTCTTAAAGATTCACTGTAACAGATGTCCATGATTCCACAAGAAATGGACATTAACCAAAATTCTTTAACTGTATCCTCTTTTGATTGAAAACCTAGCAGTTAGAACATACTAAACAGCAAACGTCACATCAAACCAGCCGGTAAATTGACATATCATCAGTAAAACATGGCGGAAGTGCAAGCATGCTGTGTGGCTGCTTTGGTGCAGGACCCATGAAGAAATTTGGCTTGGATGTGTGGTGTGTGTGTGGTGTGTTTGGCTAGGGCTTTTGGAACTGCTATGGCCTCATTGGATGAGACTGGTTATTGCCTAGATTTTAAAAAGAGACATTTTGGCATTTGGGCCGAAATGAGAGTGAAGGGAAAGTCAAATTAAAAAGAAAAAAAAGGCACAACATAAGGATGACTTTCTCCACATAGGAGGCAGAAGTTGGGTGTAACTTTTCATTTATAGGAGAACTTTATTAGAAAAGGTAATAAGGGTTTCAAATAACTATAAAATTCTAAATTAGAAAAAAAGAAACTCCAATGGAATGTGTATGTGTATATATATCACATCTGGGAGCTGACACAGTGCTGACACCGGTTGCAATAATCAAGGATGATTAATCTTTTTCTCAGGTTAAGGATGGACTAGAAATGAACTTCCAAAAGAAATATCTGGCGGGCACGATATCCCGGGAAACGCTCCGAATACACAGGTCCCATCAAGACGGAGCTGATATGGACGGAAAGGTAGGATCGCTGGCTGGGAAATTTCCGCTTCGCCTATTTAAGAGTCTGTTTTTAGGAGGTTACAGACAAGGAGTGAGGCTCAAAGCAGGGCAGGGCAGGGTTTAGGTAGCGTATGGGAGGGTAAACAGATGCCAAGTCAAATAAAACTAAACTCCGAGTAATGGGACAAGCCCTTGCATTCTGCAAAGGCACACACACACACGCACACACGCATGCTCGCACACACACAGCTGTAAAGGGCTCGAAATTGGCCCTTGACTGTCTATGAAACACCTCGGGTTGGCATTCGCTGTGATTCGGAGCTTTAAAAAAAAAAATCAAACCAAATTAAAACGTTTACGCGGCGTAAAGGCTCAATCATCCAGAGAAGGCGTAAAGCTTTAACCCCAGGCACATGACGGCGGAAAAGACACTTCTGCGCGGCCTCTGAGACCTCGGACGCGGCAGGCCGCCAGACTGCGCTACGGTCAATTTGAACCCGGAGCTTCCGGTGTGTCCGGGTCTGGCGGTCAGGTTTAAAAGTCCACTCTCCTTGTTGCCGCTGCATGGAAAACTCCATTCGGCCCGAGTGTTTACTTTGGATGGAGACCCCCCCCTCCACATATACACACACACAGTTTTTAGGTTCATACATTCAGGTGACGTAACACTTCGGGTCTGTCGGGGACTGTTGGTGTCAAACGCAGCCTCATTGTGAAGTGATTCATTCCACTGAAAGTCATTGTTAGCCAACGCTTTGCTCATAAACCATTGGAAAATCCAGGGCTTTCAAGCCTTTTGAGATTCCAGAATTTTTCCATAGCGCCAGGACTCTTGTTCGTCAGGTTGTGTTCGTCTAAATCCAACCTAGCAAATGGCTGATGCATGAACAAACGTGCCAAAACGTCCTCAGTTTTTCCAGCAGAAATTATTTGAATAATTCTGTTGTATTTTCCCCACCCCCCACCCCATTTCTAAACATCTGTTTATTCACAGTATCTACAGGAAATGCAACCGGAACCATTTCAAAGACTTCCTCCCATACAGCAAGTGGGACTCTTACATCTGTGCTCATCCTGCATGTCTGAGAAGGGGAAAGGCCAAAGCTCCCAGTCCCTCTCGCGACCAAGACGGGGCCAGGTCCGAGCTCAGAAAATGATCAGAGGGAGTAGAAATGCAGTTTTCTTTTAATCTGACGGAAAGCAGAGGACCCTTTCACTGATCAATGAAAGCACAGCGGCGAAGTGGGTCAGCTGTGATGAAAGTGCAACCGTTCCAAAGTGCACTGGGCCGTGTCTGAACACGGAGGCTGAGTAAATACGGGCAACTCGGGCCGGTCATCCAAACCTTAGAGTGCAATCCCGTTAAATAGCTCCGTGTTCTTTATCTGGAACTTGCTGTTGGGGTTGTGTTACTGAGTGGTAGGTTAGAATACATTACATCGGACAGATGAAATCCATAACCCTCACTCTCCCGTCCTATTATTTATAAAACTCCCAACTGAATCGAACTCAGTGAGGATGCAAAACACTGTCCATGAACCTGGCTTTGACCGCCAGGGGTCCTAAGAAAACTATCAGAGGTCAGATGAGAAACTCTTAATTCTGACGACTAAACTCCGAGCTTTCAAACAGCAGTAATATTGATTGCATCTTTTGGGTTTTTTTCTCAACAGATTTTTGCTGGTCACACTTTCAGATATGTGTGAAAACAGAACCATAGATCAAACCTTAGAGTAGGCTATGGTTAACCAGTGGAGTTTTTCTCCAAAAATCCTCTTTTTTTTTGTTCTAGAAACAGCTGACTTATTACAACTATGGCCCCACCTTCAGCAGGTTCAGGAATGCGAGGAGCTCAGACTCTTGCTGCTTTGACTAGAATTTGGAGGAAATCTAATCACCGTCACAGTCACCTGAGGGAAAAAAGAAAAAAAGAAAAAAATCCTAGTAGCTGTTGAACAGTCTTCAGTTCTGCTGCTCCTTTTTTCTCAGTTGTGTAAATACACACAGTACATGCTTACTGACAGAAGCGCAACCTGTCCCGGCATGCTCTTCCCGCCTAAGGACGGCGCTCCTGGAAGCGAACGCGGGCCCGTCTGTGAGCAGTGGGTTTTCAGGCCGGAGCGTCGAAGCGGACCGACGTGTTTAGACAGGAGGCCGCGCTGCCTTCATGTCCCACCTGACACCGGAGCACTGAGGCCACACACAAAGACGAGTCTGACTTCTGAGGTGCTGAAAGAATAGGAACTGTATTTTCAAAGTAACAACAACAAAAACACAAATCAATAAAACAGAAAGCGTGTGCAACAAAGTGTTGGGGTAAAAGCAAAAAAAAACATCTTTACAGTGTAAACCAAAGGAGGTCTATTGCAATCACTGGAGTGCACGAGGAACACAGTAACATTCAGACGTCCACAAACCGAACGCACGGCAAGCTGCAGCCCGGGCGCACGTGTTCAGTGTTGAATACAGTAAATGATCTACAGGTGAATGATTGTCTCCATAGCGCAAGTTGCAAGTGTCACACCCGGGCGTGTTGTGATTTATGGGAGTCGATTGGTTTCGAGTCTGCGGGCGAACAGGAGAGCGGCGGTCTGAAAATTTGCATGTTCAGAGGTGGGGGAAAAAAAACAAACAGGATGTTTGAAATGGACTGGATATATTGTGTTAAGCTTCCTGTGAGCGGCAGAGGCCAAACCCCAGTGAAAACGCCCGTAGGTATGGAAGCCTGGGATGAAATGCCTGGGGTGGAAGGCCAAAAATTAAGCTCAGACTCTCAATTTCTGCACCGACATCCAATGCTCGCCACATTTAGCGGAAATATTATCATTATTATCTTATATGAATTTCTTATTTTTTTATATGAAAACACTGTGGTGATGAGTTTCTTAGCCTTTCTGACCCGTTTTTCTCCTCTTCCCCAGAATTGCTTTTTAAGTGACAGTAATCGTCACTTCTGTTTAAGAATACTGAGCAGTGGAATCTTTTTTCTCCAAGCTAAAGCGCGTGGAGGAGAGGAGGGGGAAAGGTGTGTGTGTGTGTTTGTGGGGGCTGTTCTTTGGCCATTTTTGCTTTGTTGCATTCCGACAGAGTAAATCACAAAAATACTCTCTAAGATCAAAACGTACAAGGTCAAAGAAGTGATGTGCTTTTACAGTAGAGAGACCCGGTGGGTCAGTGCTAACTGTGGGGCTGCCGACGTGCCCCTCTCCCCCCATACTCTCATTTAAACTCTTCTTTGCTTTATTTCCTCTTTTTTTTCCCCCTGTGTCTCTTCTATTAGTTAAAATATTCTCGAGGAGGGGGCGTTTGATGTCGGGAGCTGCCACAGTCCTTTAGGGGCTGTTTTGCGGCTGGCTCCTCCGTCAGAAGACGTTACCGCTCCATCAGGGAGCAGTTACAAATCGTTTGGGGGCACCGACGGGTCGGGTTCGGAGTCTGAGTGTCTGTCAGCGGGCCGGGGGGGTTCGTGTCCATCGGGGCTGGTGAGGAGGCTCTGGAGGTGGGCGACCGTGCTCAGGAGCTGCCGCTTCTCCTCTTCCAGGGCAGACACCTGCTCCTTCAGCCGCTCCTCTGACTGCGCCAAAGCCTCCACCCGACCCTCCAGGCTGCAGACCCGTGCGTGGGACACCTGTGTGGGGCAGACGGCTGACGTGAATGACGGCAAATGGATTTCGGCTTTTTCTTTTTTTTTTTGCCGGTGTGGCCATGTACCTGCAGCTCCTCCAGCAAGTCCAAGTTCTGTTGTCGGAGGCTCTGATTGGTTCTCTCAAGCTGTGCGGCTCGCTGCTGTTGGTTGAGCGTTGGAGGCGTGTCCAGCAGCTCATCCTGCAGCACGTGGTACTCCACCTCGTAGGCCTGCAGTTGCTTAGACAGGTCCATCTCACAAACCTGACATTTAAAAGCAACACGGATATGGTTTAAGATTTATTCAGACCTTAAAGCTCTCGTTATGAGCACAGCAGCTTTCCCATTTTTCAAACCATCCTAGCTCGCGACTGACGTAGAATTATGTCACCATTGGGTGAAAGCAGACACAAGATTTAAGAAAAAAAAAAAAAAATCCCCTTAGAAGGGTGGAGGCCATCACCAAAGTTCACCGGTGTCACTCACCTATTGTTAAAGGCCTTTCCTTTTATCATACTCTTTACTTAAGAGTACTTTGTGTAATTAAAGCTGAGGCGTTGACAGCTTTTTCAGCTGCACTTGTTTGTTTGCCAGTGAGCAAGATTACTAGGAAATCTGATGGGTGAAATCTGATCAAAATTGGCAGATGGGCAGAAAATGAGATCAGATCGGGATTTCCTTCTTTAAAAATAAAGAAAGAAGGTTTGTTGAATGACATTTTTCAGTCTGAAACACTTTGAGGCATATTGTTCTGTATAATTATTAGAAAAAATGATCAGTTCAAAGGCAGGGTTGCTCACCAACATACGGGCTCCGTCAGCAGCGGGAAAGCGGCTCTTTTTGTGTTTGTGTGGACGTGTTTTAAAAATGTTTCATAACACATTGATTGTGGCCCCCTCTCCTATACATTCTCAGTCCTATCCTCAAATATGAAAGCTGAATCCGACACACCAAGTAATATAAAGCTGCCACACGTGACCAGAGTTTCAACCTATGCCGAGCCTAACAGTTAAATGAAAGCCACATTCCTAAAAACAGAAAGGAAAAGAAAGAAAGAAAAAAAAAACAACTCTCGATGTCATTATCCTGCTTCCTGCTGAAACTGTGAGTCACGCCACAGCCGGCATGTGGACGCTCTAAACTGGAAAAGTAGCAATGGAGGGAAAGAGTCCCCAATAAACCAGTTTGTAATCTCAAGCTAAATTTAAAGATGAGCAAATACTGAATAACATGTGGCACGCCTCCATAACATCTTCAGACTCCTTTGGATCAATCGCCTGATGACACATGACTAATTCTACAAGTGTTAACTTTTAAATCATCCAACGCTAATGCACCAGTCGTGTGGCAGGTACGCCCGACGTTGTTGACACAGTCGACTCAAAATACTGAGGTATGACATAAAAATCTAAATGGCGTTCCACTCCCAGCTGCTGCTCTGCTCAACAGCTGGGCGGGGTGCACACAAGTAGCCTTTTGCGGCATCATCGGTTTTATCTAAAGGCAACAGTGAGCGGTTAAATCTGACCTGGTCAAAAAAACAAAGCAGTTAAACACAGACGTAATCCAAATACAAGTCTTTCCGACGCTTAGCAGGAGCTTCGCAGGCCACCGACTTTCCTGTTGTCCAGTCTATGCAAATAGAGGTTCTGTCTACAGAGCTGACAGTTGTGAGGCAAATCAAAGTATCGCCACATTTTTCTTCCTGTAATCATGACAAACTAAGGGACATGACAAACTTGACAAAAACTAATACATGCACCTCTTTTTTGTCGGGTCTGCTGCTCTGTTGAACTTAGCTTTAGGATTTTTACTTCAACGAAGCGTAACGAGTGATTGATTTCCTAAACTAATGCGTTCTAGTGTAAAATGAGCCAATCATAAACCTGCCATGACTCGCCATGCACTGGCTTTTCGTGGGAGCTGTCGACGTGAAAAAAAATGATATGATGAAGGGCTGGTTCTTCGACATAAACTATCCGAGCGTTTTTTTTTTCTTTTTTCCCCATTAATTAAAAGAAAAAGAAAAAGAAACAATATGATGTAAAGTGTTCCAAAAATGACATCAGTTCATGAAAGTACGACTGGAGGAGTCTGTCTGTGTTGTTCTCCAGTGGAGTAGGACCGATTACTTATCCCTGAGAACCTTACCTGGTTAATGGTTTTTTCCATCTGAACCAGGCCCAAGTTGGGCAGCGTGGTTTTGATGAAGTCCACTATGGACTCCAGGTTGTCGTGCTGTAGGATGAGAGGCTTGTGGCTCCCCAGCAGGCTCAAAGCTACCTTAAAGATGACCTCTGAGCCTTGAAGGAACAACATATCTGAGGAAGAAGGGGAAAAAAAGAAAGAAAGAAAGCATAAGTCAACAAAAAGACATACGAGACAAAGAGATGGAAGGATGTTAAAAGCTGTGACGTGAACGTGTGAGACAAATAATGACAGGCGCTGACAAGGGAGCTTATTGTATTTGATAGTCAATTAACAGCGACTGTGAAAGATGGATGAACTGACGTCAATATAAAACACTTAAACAAACATAACTATAGGTTGGGGTGAACCTGTCTTGCGTGCTGCAGTATGCACTTTAGCACATGAGGGTGAGGTATGGTGTTGGGCAGGGCACCATGAGATCATACACAAGATTAAGAAAAGGGAGTGGTGCTTTGGAGCCACACAAACTATATCTAACATGTGATGGCACAAACATGATGATGCCCTCACAGTCGAGCAAGCACACACAAACGCGCATTGTCATGCTCGGTTGAACACGAGGAGTCAGTTAGTCTGGTTCAGCTGCGGGGCAATGAAAAAGAAATTAGGCAACAAAACAATAGCTGGCGCAAGAATGAAAGAGTAGCGATAAGACACAAAAGCAAATGACAAAAGGTCAATTAGAATGAAAGAAAAGAGATGTGCGTGTCTGTGTGACTTCCTCTGAAGGGGCTTGTGCAAAACTGTGGGCGCAGAAACACGAGATCTTACCGAAAACGCGGGCCACAAAGCCCAGAGGGAAGTGCGAGGCGAATAAAGTGAGGAACCAGGGGGTGGCGTACAAGCTGGGCCCGATCTCTTGCTGCTCCAGGTGGGTGTGCAGATCTCTGTGGTAGTCGTGGAGTAGGCGCGACAGTTGGTACATTTGAATCTGACAAGAGAGACACCAGAGGTGGGTTTCATTTGGGCTTCTCTGACTGTGAGGATAAACTTAAATAAAGGAAAAGTGCTGCGGTACTCCTGTGGAGCCCAAACACAAACGACGATTAACACCATTGGGGCAAAATTCATATTGTTGTGTTTGACAACGACAACAAATCGATGTAAAGACTACAACTAAACTGCCTCCTGTAGTTTGTTGTTTTACACCGATCCTGCCAGAACAAAACAATCCTACCCTCCCTGAGCTCTGAAGGCTCCCTCCACACCAAGTTGGAAATCAACTGTAACTGTGCAGATGAACGTGTGTCACACTACTCTCTCAGCATGTAATAGCCACTTCAACTGCACCGTCAGACCCCAGGGCCCATTACAAAAAAAGAAGAAAAAAAGAAAACCAGAGGAACCTGAGTGAGGTCCTTTTGGCTGACAATGATAAAGGGATGCAGAGGTGCTGCCTGTTTTTAATCTTTAATCTTCCAAAATTTCACAGAGCAACTTGACAGCATGCAGACAAGCAGAACAGAAGAACCGAAGAAGGAAGTTAAGCGCGATTTAGTCCAGACCTGCTCTTTTTTCTTCTGTTAGGTTCTTTATTTAGTCCCCCAGGTCTCATTGAGAGACACGCTGTCTTCTTTATGGGTCTAGGTCAACATGGCAGCGTTGCTGAAGTTATTCAAAATTAAATGAATAACCAATCAATAAAGATACTTACTATTTCATGATACTGCATTTTAAACATTTTAAAAATACATTAATCAAAATATTCTCATTTTTGTTTAAACGATTCGCAGTTGTACTAACTGAGGGGCATTGACTGGAGGGGGACATAAAGCAGTCAGGGGTACCCTTTTCCACTTTTGTCCCTTTTCACTCCTGTTCCTGAAATAAACCTTGATAATAAAGTTTAATATGTAGATCAACAAATGGGAGGTAGAGCTCTAAGTTTCTAAGGTTCTAAGTTTCCAGTCCTTTACAACTATTTATTCACAAATAAAAAAATATTTTGTAACTTTTATTGCCATTTTAATTTCTGTCATAAATGATCTTGGGGTCTTTTTTTAATTGAAAAAAAATCACAGCCATATTATCTAAATATTTGACCTCTTGAAGCCCTTTGGGTGTGATTTAAAGTTAAGTTGGAGCACTCAGCCTACGAACCATGTGAATCATTTACCACCCAGTCAAGCCTGATATATTAGCCCTCCAGTTTAGGAATTAACACTTTTTTAATATTGAAAACATAAACCAAATTATTTTTAACTGAAAAGAGTTTACAGAATTCTAAAAAAAATTATGAAAAAATTTGTAATGAGAACATACTCCAAAACCCCTTTGGATCAACTCTAGTCTGTTGCCTGACAGCCAGATCGAGACGTACTGATATCACAAAATCCATTTGGACAAAGTTAAAACCGATGCATGGAGGTAAAAGATGCTCTGCTCATGAAGATCAGAGACAAACAGACTAGAAAAATGCGATGCGTGCCAGCACACGAACCATTATCTGTGGTCATCCCAGCAGAGATGAAGGGCTCAACATAACCTTTAGGTGTTTGTTCCCCTCCTTCTGTCTGTGATCAAAAGGATAGATTGTGTGTACTCAAATTATAAAGACAAGCAACTTGCTGTGACACCACTTGGAAATGTCTCACCCGTCCTGTAAAAGCCCATCCAGATACTGTATCTCCCCTTTGGATCTACACTGATCTTGTACATGGAAAGTCTTTTATTTAAAAAAAAGAAAAAGAAAAGTCAAATGTCATTTGGTAGATAACACTTATAATCGTTGCACTTCCAGCAAACTGTGTGCACCTTTAGCACGAACATCATTACCTCAATCTCAGACATCTCACCACGGGGCAAAAGATGAGCATGTCGGTAGTCAAATCTAAAGGGCAACCTCATTCCTTCTTACATGAGGTGTTAATCCATCTGAACATCCACATGAACCAGGAATCACTAACCACGTGGCTACATAAATGGGGATCTTTCTTAAAAATAAAAAAAATACATCTAAGCTAATTACTTAAACATTGCAAGGACAACAAAGGAAAATGACCTTGCGTTGCATTTCATGAACAAACAATAAAAAGCTACGACTGGCATGTATAATAAGAGGCACTGAGAGCACGTCCATTTTACCTGCAGGATAATCATATCAGGTCTGTACTGTTTACGGAGCCCCACGTCATACATCAGAAACTTGAGCATGTTGAAGGCGTCCTCTTCCCCCATGTGTAAAAGCAGCACCCCAGCAATGAACGACAGGCCCTGGCAGTAGCCCACCTAGAATGACAACAGCAATCAACCTGAGGTCTACATGACAGGGGGAAAATTAAATCTTCAGCCAACAAAATGACAGCTGACAATGAATTTCACAACCAAAGTCAGGAAAAAAAACATGCACTGTGAAAAAGAGGGTGATACCTCGGGGTCCAGCAGTGAGTAGGCTTTCAGTATATTGTATAGAGACAGCTGTCCTGCCCCCAGCTGGGCCTGGAAATAGGGATGAGTGGGAAAAGTGCGACCTGGAGCAGAGGAACACATTTACAAATCAGCCAAATTATTGCGAAATGTCACCATTTAAATATGGTGCCTGATGTTTCAGATAAGCCCAATACACCTTTCGAAACGCAGGAACACTGCTTTTATTGACTCAATCTGAGCGAAGCAGAGTGATCCTTTGGACACAGTAGCTGCCGGGTGTGTGAAAGCATGTTTGAGTGAGGTGCACTCTGTTGAACTTCCCTATGGGATGACAGATTTCACACTTTGCTGTTGATGTTAGAAAGGCGCTCCGTGTGAGAGCATTTTCTAAAAAAGCTTGCAAACCTGTTTGTTGAGACACACATGAATGCAAATTTAGGTTTATGTGAAGACCCTGAAGCCTTCCTTAAAAGCCTGACATGTCCCTGAGCACAGAACACGCATGTAAAAAAGAAAAGAAAACGGAAAAAAAAAGAGAAAAGAAGGAACAACATTCTCAATGTGGGCAGGCAGATAATTAGCAGGTATGTGTACTTTAGAAGTGAGAACATCTGTGTGCTACAAAGACGATGTCAACCCTATGAATTTGCAAGCTGTGGGGGCTTTACGTTTGTGAACATGTCACGACTCCCTCGTTTGCCTGAAGGGAAGCTGTTTTGGTACAGATTGTAAAGAATACGAGTGCACCACTTAACAAACCTGAAGATTCAAACCTTGTAACAAATTATTGACGTTAAACACACAGCTCATTCTGCCTCAGAATAACACTGAAGTTTTCTGCTTTTACCACTGTCACGTCTGATACACAGTAGGTAACAATAGGTCGATTAAACACAGGGTCAATAGTTGAGCAGTACGAGGTTAAATGCAACAAGGGTGGATGCGTCTATGTGATTCCTATACGAGTATGTGGGTGTTAAATGGGTGCGGTGTAGGTACAGAGTAATGTATGTGGGTTTTTTGGGTGGAAGGTGTAAATAACTTTTAAGGGTGAGAATGTGAGATTGATGTACAGAAATATAATATTGGATAAATAGCTGATCTAGAGGTTATATCAAAGCAACTCAAAAGTTGACAATTTCTTTATCGCGCGTATATGACAAATGATTTCCATTTAACACTACATCGGTTCATGTGATGCAGTGTCTTAAATTTTGTCACATCTAGTATTGAATATTCAGAAAAGGGGGACAGCAACCTTCCGTGCATGTGAAGCCTTCTCACAGGGGAATAGAGGCAGCATTCCTTCCTGTGACATTAAGTAAAGACCTAAGTGGATATGACAGATCCACACTGATACACACCAAAAGGTGAACTTCAAGTGAACCTGTAGTTAAGGATGGAGAATATTTGTGTAAAGTCCAAATAGATTTAGTTCCTTTTCAGTTACTGTTGATGCATTAAAAGTATAGTCCCTTTTTTCCTGCTAGACTTGAACAAAAAATCCTGGATGCTAGTTTTGAAAACTGTTGTGTTATTGCAACAGACTTCCTTTCAACAAAATTCTTGCTCAAAATCAACCGTAAGAGGAATTTGTCAGTTACTGTACTGCTAATTTGTCCAAATTCTAATTAATTCCATGCCAATAATATCAATAATGATGATGACATAATGGCTTGCTGTATCTGCATACGAAGCCTGGCAATATATCTCCTTGTCTAGTCAATGTTAAAAAATTTCAGGATTTTTCAAGAGAAAAGAAAAGAATAAAAGATGATGCGAGTCTCTGCCTGCATGTACGTGTGTGTCTCTTACCCAGGTCAATAAGAATGGCATGTTGCTGTGAGGTGAGTTGTTTCAGCAGCTCTTTGTACGGTGTGTGATTGGAGGGGGGTCGGGAAGGTACAGTCTGTCTGAGCAGGTACTGTTCGGACAGGAACTTCCAGATCTCGCCTCGATGCTGTCTGGGGACACCTACAAGGGCGGCGAGAAGAATGCCGACATTTGAAGAGCGCTTTCAAACAGCACTCCAAGAATGCAAATTGGGGGGAAATCTCATCTTTACAGGCTGTTGAAAGTCCACAATAGCATTCATGCTGTGCATCAGATTGGCATTTAATAAAAGTAATGTCTTGGTCAGGGGCGGTTTGTTTGACCGAAGAGGTGTCTTCCCTTTCCAGTTCTTAGTAATACAAACACTGAAAAACATTTTGCTATGAAAATAGATGTATTTTCAGCTTGAAGGCCGCAGTCATGTTTTTGTAAAGGTATTTACATTGTAAAATGGACCTCGTTTTGGCCTGACCATGCTGTGGACTTTGTTTTGTTTGAGGACGGGGGCACAGGAGATAACCTTCCTGTCCTGTTGTCTGTGCAAAACATGCTGATTTAAGCCAATGGACAGAACATAGCTCTGGTAATTTGAGAGAGACAATGTAAGAATGTTCTAGGGGGGAAATAAAGTCATTATTTTTCACTTGGCAATAAAAAAGAAGAGGAAAACATATTTTCAGAGTTGTAGTTAAGCTTTGGCCAATGTTAAGAAATATATGCTGACATGAAAAAAAAAGAAGAAAAAAAGGAGAATTCCAGTCTGTGTGTGTGTGATTTTAATGGAGGCCGTTATGTACCTTGAGCAACTGCAGCATGTATGGTCTCGGTGTCAAATTTGATCCTTCCTCTCCCAGCAGTTCCAAGCATCTTCTCCCACACCAGAGTGACCTCCTTCAGACACGGAGTAATTTCCTCATAGTCCAGCTTGAGACGCTTGTTCTGCAGATCACTCTCTGAAGCTATCGGACAAACACAATTACAGAAAATAATCTATATTTAACAACTCCAAATGTATTGGTGTGCATAGCTGCTGTGGTTAAAAAAAAGAAAAAAGGGAGAACTGTAATTTTTTTACCCTAAAGTAGCCAACTATTTTTTGCCAGGCTGTTTAATTTGCAGCATCGTTATTACATAAACTAAAACATTCTTTTATCTGGGTTTTTCATTTTCTTTTACGTATTGTCACTGTTTTCTTCTGCTACACTTAAAATACATCAGATTTGTGTCTAAATACTGTGATATTCCCCCAACACCAGGTTTTTAGAATTTATTTGATTCTTGCTTCAGCAAACTTGCAGCATGTTGAGAATCATTGTCTTTGATTCCTCTGGTGCTTTAGATACCGATCGGCTCCTCTTATGCATGAATCTGCAGAAAATCGAGTTGCATGCACTCACAGGCGCCTGGATTGTTAGCTGACAGACCACAGTTCAGGACCACCTATCAGGACCACTGACTAAAACATACAGGACAAATGAAACCAGTTAAAACTCACACTATTCTCTGTCTAGATTCTGTTGTTCTGCTCTCTTCAGACATTCACCAGCAGCTTTTTCTCAAGTGAAATTGGAATTATTAGCATTCGCTTTTGTACGTTACCTCAAATATCAACATCGATTTCACCTCCAAGGGATATTTAGAATGATGAGAATTGGACTAAAGTACGGTAAAGTGTAATTTCAACAAACCAATAAAAGAAGAAAGGCACAATGAGTGAAACCAATGAGTGAGTGAAACCAATAAAATAATAACAGCCGTATGGCCAAACTGTAATGCACCATAAACCACTGTACAGTTTATGCAGCTGCAAACTGGGTTATTTAATTTGCAGCATCGTTATTTCATGAAGCGCACGGCTCTGTGTTTGCAGCATGAGAAGGATCATTTCGGATCAGAAACTGCAAGACACTCCCTGCCCCTGTTATCACCAAGTTTTGATACCTTCAACACCCCTCTGAGTTAAAAAAAAAAGGGGTAAATCCGGACTTTGAGGAAGCTTACCAAAAAAACCAATACAGTAACTGAATTCTGTTGCAACATGTTGACACCAGTGATCAAAGAAGGTGAGGGCACACCCATCACCCCTCTCCACTGTTCCTCTCTGACAACACCCTTCCTCTGCCTGCCCTGGTCTCTTAAGCCATAACTCATCTCTTCTCCTTTCTGCTCGGATCTTTACTCGGCCAATTCCGGCTGCGCTCTCCCTCTCTCTCCTTCCCAAAGCGGATGCCACTCCCTTTTCAATCACATGTGGCGTCCACCCAGTGACCATCTGCAACTGGACTGAGCTCAGGACGGTGATATCATCATTTGGGACAGGACGAAGGCAGCGGGGCAACAATACATTCCGACCTGTAGAGACACCTTCCTGGAAATTAGGATTTAAGGTGCATGGCCCGTAGAAAGAATTTAGCTAATGATTGTCTTTAGCCAAAAGTAGCCCGGAGCAGTTGAAATAACATCATAGCTGCTTTGCATGGAATGTCATAGAATAATAACACCCATCACATGAAAAACTGTAAACTGAGAATACCTCAGAAGGATTCTTTTTTTCTCGTGAATGCTGGGTGACGTAGCAATCAAACAGCAGAAAAATAGCAGGGAAGACCTGGAAAGTACAGCGAGGATAATAAAGGAAGAAAACTTGGATGGAGCAGAAGCAGACACACAGAGTAAGGATAGACGGTGTCGGTGAGGCCGTGGCTGCATCGTCTCTCCTATTATCTGTCTGGAGCCCGTCCACGTCGGAGCTAAATCTCTCCACTTGACAATCTCTCCTCGCCTCCCACTCTTAATTTCTCTGACTTTCTCTGCTGCCGGAACACTCCGCCTTTGATAAGAAACAACAGGACAGGATGCCGCACCCTAGTGCTTACAAAGATACACTTAAAGATGGAGGCGGGCATTTTCATAGCTCACCCATAAACCAGGCAGTAGTGGGAAAGGAAAACAGGCGGAATGACGGGCTCAGAGTTGAGCTTCGCTCAGACAAATGGGGACTGAGAGGCAGATCGACAGACAACAGACTAAAGGACAGGCAGGAAAGCCATGCCAAGCTGAAGATGCGCACATGGGAATATAAAGCCTGATCACTTTAACTTTGGCAGCGTCTGCGCATTATTGAAACAGAAAAATCTCTGACCACACCCTGCCGTATTGACAATTATCCCGACCTTTGTAATCGACCAGCTGTTGGGCGTGTGAGTAGCTTTTCACATCAGGCACGTAATTATCAATGTGACGCAAAGCTGGGTGTGTGCAGGTACAAGCCAAGTAGGTCATGAAAGAGGGTGGTGCGCCTGGCGCACTCTGAACTATGTCAAAGGGAATTATATAACAACTTAATTTGTGGTCGTCCAATTTATGTAATCCAGAAAAGCGAAACAAATTTACCAGAAGAGAAAGCAGCCGTATGAAGCTTCCATGGACACCACTTATTAAAATGGTGTTCAAGAGTGCTACCGCAAATACTTTTTCTTTAAAAATCTTGGCAATCTGTCATCTATATTGAAGTGATTGTGTATGGGATGGGCTTAATGTAAGGTGTTTAGGCCTTGCTGCTGGAAAAGCCAATATTAAGGCTGCTAAACGTTGGCTATTTCATGGGGGATCATCACAAAACTTTGCAGTTCAATGAAGAGTGAGATTACTTCTTTGGTGGGGCTTGATTTCACTTTACTGTAATCGTTTCTGTTTTGTTTTTTTAAAGAGTATTTTTGCACAGATGTGCAACAATTTACCGAGTCTTTTCAGGCTGACTTTAATCTCTGCACGCATCCAGTTCACCTTGTAGTTTCTGGTTTTCCATCTCCATTCTCTGCAGCAGGATCTGCTGCAGAATGGCCTTCCTCCACAGCTCCCTCAGCTCCTCTTTGCTCCTCTTTGTCCTTTCTTCTGGCACTGCTCTCATGGAGTCCCCGCTTCCACCGCCAGCCACCTGGCCCACACACAGTCTGCCCCCCTCCAGGCACTGATCGGCCCGCTCTGAAAGAAATATCGTACAGTACATTGAGCTGGACTGCATGAGGTTTTCCAGGAGGATGAAGAATCATCCCATGCAAACTTAAAAAAAATAATTAAAAATAATTTTAAAAAAACTGTGAAAGCAATTCTCGTGATCAGAGAGTGATTTTATACAGGTCGGTGATATGTGTGTGGTCTTGGATGTGGCGCAAGATCTCAGTTGTATCTACACCATCATTCATTACAAAGACGAGGCCTGTGCGGACATTACAATAGAATTACTGATTAAAATAAATAGCTGCGATTCAAGAGGTAGCAAGTATCAGGTTCACAGATGATTGCTTTAAAATCAAAGTTTATGACTACGGTGTCATTAATAACCCTTCTTATCAAAGAAGAGGAATACGTTTTTCATAACTGTGCACGAGCTGATTGGAGCTGCTTCGGGGAAATTTCCAGCTCGTCTTGAAGCATGGATACGAAAACAGCGTCAAAGTGGTGGAGATGTGAAACATCTCCACAAAAACTTCTCAGCCGGGGCTTGAATTAAAGGCTACAATATCGAAGGACCGTATCGCTGCAAAACATTATCTCAATAGTCGAAGTTCTGCAAAATTAAAAAAAATGTACGTAAAAAAATAAATAAAAATTAAATTAAGCGGTTTAAAACCAAAAAAAAAAAAAGAAAGGCAAAGATATATTTGATTGAGTTGGATGTGACACTCACTCACACACCAACACATTCAAAGTAAAAAAGAATAGAAAAAAGCAGGGGAAAAAATTGTTTGTGCAACTCCACCTCAAAGTACAGGGTGGATACCAAACCTGAAAATACTCTGGGTTGCTTAGAAGGGGGAGATAACACTTATTCAGAAAGCATGATTCCTGTCAGTTCATAAGAAAAATAGTCAGGATAGTTCCTCCCCTGAATGCACATACCTTAACTTGTCTTAGGCACGCAAACCTGATGCTTATCTTTCCAAAGACTCTTGAGGAAATTTTAAAAAAATCCTAGATCACACCCTCTTTTAGGACTGAAATAAAATGACTGAGATGACATATTTACCAGCTGTGTGCCTAATATCTGTTGAAGCTTGATTTCCTCTGACTTTCTGTTTGAGTCTGAGGGGGCTACACGACATGCTGAAACCAGCAAAGTAACTGTACAAACTCATGACTCTTCATTTATACGACAGGCAAAGACATTTTGGCCTAACGTCAAAAACCGAGCACGCACAGATTGAAATCTCTTAAAACAGACGTGTATCCGCGCGAAAACGCAGACTGCAGCGCAAATTTAGACGGAAGGTCGGCGAGGGAAAAGGTTTGAAAAAAAACAACAAACAAGGCACCAACTAGGGGCCGTCTCTGCTCACAATATGAATTCACGCTGAATAAACCTGTAAAAGATATATTTATTTTCTAATGGCCGCAGTAGAACACATGGCTAATTATAGACACACACACACACACACACACACACTTTCGTGAAGTGGCACCGACTGTTCCCTACACAAACAACTTGGCCAGAACCAGGTTGCAGCAAACACACACACGCAAAGCACAAAATGGGTCAACAAGGCTGGTGGTTTCCCGTGGCGCTGTCTGTGTATGGACTGTCAACATGACCTTGAGACATCGGCATCACTTGCCAACACACACACACACTCGCACACACACACACACATACTATCGAGACACACCCATGACCTCATGCGTGTTAGGCTTACACAAAAACACACCCAACTCGGCTCAAACTCAGAGCAGCATTCATCCAGAACAAAGCCCAGCGCGTTGACCTGTTTTTCCGACACTTGACGGCAGCTGACTCAAAACTAAAGTCTGGGCGCAGACTTTTTAAGTGCTGCGGACAGATGCCTTCCCGCCAGTTTAGCGCTCTGCTGAAAGGGTAACCAGGCACACAAAAAGGAGCGCAAATCTCTCTAATCCCTAATGAACGGCATATTCGATAACACGGTGGATAAAAGGGATACAATGGCCCCGCATTCCATGATGCACTTATGAGATACAATCACTGGCCCTGAACAAAAATCCACATGGGTGTGTACAGCAGTTAACCTGATGGGAACACTTGAAGTTACAATACACCCACAAAGAAATGAGCTTTTGTGAGGAAATTTTTTTTGCTGCTGCTTGGGGAGTTATCAATTGAGCTAAAATGAAGTATTTGTAGTGGCAACGCTTTGCTGAAGCAACAATTTCTTGAGGGTTGGAAAGGATCAACTTTGGCATCCCCCGGTGGTCACATAACAAAAAGACACACCGTGGCGCAGCTTTCCGCTCAATGTGTTTCCCTGCATTTTCAGTTCAAAGTGAACGTTTGAAATTATGCCTATGAGGAAATTAGCAGCAGTCCTGTGTGCTTCATCTGGATTATCAGCAGTTATGTTTGGCTGTTATCAGATAGCTTGGGTGTGAGCCACAAAAGGATTCAGTAGTCGCCAAAACAGAGGATACAAATCAAACCGTATTCGGGCGGGCCATATTCAAGGCAGCAAAGTAAGGAAGGCGTTATTTATGGACATCTGGGGGGTTCGGGATCCTACAGATTCCCACTCTGAGTTCATTTTTCCCCTGAAAAAATTTGGCTGTGAAATTCTGTCACTTTTTTTTTTTAATTGTACTGTCATTCGCTGAAATGTGTGCCGGTTTAAACAGAATACCAATATTATATCATTATTTTCTTTTAAAGGTGGGAAGTTTCAGTAACGTGCAAGTGGACGGAAATAAAACAAAATTGGAGGGATAGTCAGGAATTAGTCCTGATCATGTCGGTAAGTACTGACCGCGGCTGTCTTCTGGACACAGAAAATGTGTTAATGTGAACACTTTGGTCCAGTGCTCACATCATCAGGGCTGGTGCTCAGTGTGCGATTCCATTTGCTCTGCTGCAAACTAAGCACCCACAGTCCTTAGGCTTTCTTGTCATATCACAAAATCTTTAAACGGATATGAAAACTTAAATAAAAATCTGTAAAATCACATTTTTTTGTTAACTTATCTGTCAAAATCTATCTGAATGAACATAAGTGATGCATGAACAATGTTTTAATAAGAAAAAACCTCTGCCAAAAATGTACAGCAAGTAGCATGACGGTGTCATAGCGTGACTAAACCGACAACCTAAACTGTCAACACTTGTGGTGCTATATGCACACAAGCCTATATCATTATCAAAACACAGGCTCTAAAGCTGTGCAAGCACATGCATGTTTCCAAAGAGTCTCTGCACAGTGGAAAGAGTACATATACTTGTTAGCGAAGGTGCAGTCAGTATTCCTCCATTTAAAACCTATATCTTCTTGTAATATTCGTTCATGTGGAAAGTTTGACTTTTTTTGTCAAGTCAATTCAGTCTTAATAGCCTTTAAGTAAGTAAGGTCAAAATAAAGAAAATCTGGATTTTCGAGAAAGATTAAGATGCTCCACAGTAAGCCATGAAGTATAAACCTAAACAAAAATACAAATAAGCATACTGCCGATGACGCACTTATATTTTTTGTATGTTGTTTGAATATTGAAAGATCTTTAAATCAAGTGCTCATATGTCGATGTTCTGTTTTTTAAATCAGACCATCTTGTAGGCCAATAAATTAATAAACAGAAATTTAGCAATAATGTACGCTGACATGAAACAGTTTAAAGCGTGGCGGTCAAAATTGATAAAAAACAAAAACAAAAAAAACAAATGATATGCTTCATGTGCGTCTAAAGAATTACTACTGTTCTAAAGAAATTATAGTGTCCATCAAAGAGTTATATAAAACACATCTAAGGTAGCTTAAGGAAACATTCCAAGGGAACAGATTTAAATTCATGTTTTTGAGGTGGTAGATTGTTTTGTTTGTTTTTTGTTTAAAAAAACAAAACAACCTCCGCTAAATGCCCCACATTTACTTGACAATGATCAGCTCTACGGGCTTGAAAGGATGCAGGACGATAGACTGTTGACTTCAAGTGAAGGAAGTCTGGGATGTAGTCTTCAACGTAGAAATGTTTACCTCTCAAAGGGGGAAAGGATATGGTGAAAACAGATTTTAATCAACATTCTGGTTACTTTTGAGCATCTAGCGGCAACAAAAGGCAGCTGTAAGCGACCGGATGGAACAAGCCACCTTGTGCAAGAGCACAGACTGGCTGCTGTAAAAAAACTTTTTTTTTCAAAAGCAGTCGAAAATGTGCTTTTTAAAGGGAGCTTGAATGCGTTTGTTCTTACCGGAGGTGTCCGTGCCTTTCTGAGGTGTAGCGACTCGCAGGAAGATCTGCTGCCTCCATGAGTGCCGGTGGCTGCGCAGGGGGCTGTCACCCACAACACCTGCTGCTCGGGATGCTGAGAGAGCTGCTACGTCTCTGAAAGCACAAACATGTGCACGGATGAGTGCCATGCAGGGGCTTCACACCTACACCTTTTTTTTTTTTTTTAAAACAAAAATGGAAGCACACTGAATACACGTTACTGGGACAGACGTGAGTATTTGTGTATGTGCATATACCTCGTTTTTGGTTCAGGACTATCATTCTCTTGGACAGGGGCCAGAAATTGAAATTTCAGAAAGTTAGGGACAGAGGAGGAGGATTGGAGGCGGGCACGCAGACCACCAAGGGGACTGAGATAGAGGTGATAAAAGAAAGAAATATAAAAGAAAAAAAGAGGCAAAAACAGATGACAAATGAAACATGACCCACTTCACTCAGAGATACGTAGCTTGGTTGTTTTTAATCATCAATAGAATTTTAAGTCTTTTGATGAGGAAATACAATTTGAGTATGAACTAGCTTTGAAATGGCAAAATATGAGCCACCATTTCCATTTCTCTGCTTGAATGGGTACTTAAATGACAACATGGTGGGTGAAATCTAGCAAAGGTGTGAAGAATCAAATGTGACAAACAGGACAGAATAGATACAGCAGAGAGCTGTAAAGAAACTCTCACCTTCTTTTATTGAACCGGGCTCCAGCAGAAGGTGAGGAAGGATGGTGAAAGAGGAGAGGAGAGTATGATGGAGGGCAGGGAGGAAGAGGAGGAAGCGTAGAGTCGGTTGGGACATTTCTGACAACCAGTACAAACACAGGGAATGAGAGAAGAGATGGTAATGGACACTGAGAAATGCATGAGAACAAAAACAAAAAGTGCAGTGAAGAAAAAACAGCCAAGTATCAAGTTTTGGCAAAGCTGGAAGAGTTTTGGCTCTCTGTTATGATAGGGTTAGCCTGAGGTCCAACCTAAATGGCAGTGGCTGCTATGTATGAAAATAGCATGCTCTGTTTTTCCGCTTTAAAATGATTTTTTAAAGCACGAACTAACACACATAGAGTCCCAATTTCCCCTTTGGGGAATCAATAAAGTTTTATTCTATTCCAAAAAGTTTATTAAACTAAAACCAGCGAAGGCAAACAAGGAAAATGGTTGTGCTTGAGGCGACGGGTGGGGCATTATGCTTACACTTAACTGAAATAAACAGTGTACACTGTATAGATTCATAGATACACTGTACAGTGCATCTATGCTAATACACCTGTGATGCAAAAAACTCACTGATGGCATGCTTTGTGAAAAAGAAGAAGAGAAAAGGAAAAGAACCCCAAAACGTGAACTTTGACAGCTACACTGACGCACCAACAATATAACTCTAGTATAAACTGCACGTGCCAAACAAGTTTTAGTTTTCTTTCTTCGGAATGACGTGGAGGAGAAAGATCAATACATACTTCCCAAACTGGCTTTGCAACCGTCTTCGTGAAAGTTGTATAAAACTTTCAGTCGTTAGCCTGTAAAGCTTGTAAGGGTGTAAAAACGAAACAAAAAAAACAAAAGAAAATTGTCCTTTTGTTGGTGGGCTGAGATGTTAATTCAGTCCCTGTAACAGTGAATAAGAAGCCCTGCATTCACAGTCCAGTGTGTGTAATAAAGCTGTATTATAAAATGAGCTAAAACACTAAATTACATACATTTACCACCTCATAAATACACACAAACACACACACACACACACCCTTACTTGCTCTGGTGAGGGGAGTCTGTGCTGACAGAGTAGTGGCGGACGAGCTTGGGCTTGGCGACGGCGCCACTGTCCTGCGGGGTGTTAGTTTCTTTGTGCAGTGGGGAGTATTCCAGTGCTGACGAAGGGCTGGGGGAATGACTGAAGGTGCTAGCCCGACGCCGGAAACCCTGAGGCTCGGCGTCAGCGAGAGAGGAGGAGGGGGACGGGGGGAAAGAGGTCTCAAGGCGCTTCAGGTCTCCTGTCGAGTTGTGGCCTCTGACAAGCATAGAGAGAGAAGCAATAAATGGCATGGATAAGACTCAGGTCACCCGTAGCTGTAAGCTTAAGGAAACCAGTGAGCAGGTATCAGAATGTGTAGGGCCCAACATTTGCAGACATGCGTTTTGCATGGTTTACTTGAGGGGACTGGTGGGTCGTAGCTGACAGGAGGCAGGCAAGGGGTCATCCAGACAGGGCTGATCCTGGCTGCTGATGACGGTGCAAATGGACGAGCCGCTCTCGCTTCCCTCGCTGTTCTCCCGCTGAGGCCTGGTCTTGCCGCTTCCCTGCCACGAAGCAAACGTGCTCGGGTCATACTCATATCTTTCAAATGCAAACGCACCACTGTAACATTACAAAAAGTATGGGCCTGCTGAGCGTTATCCATCTCCAGACAGGTCTGAAGCAACAAAATGTGATTTTGAATAGCCACTTGTGTTCAGATCACCCAGGCGACACGATCCTGACCAGGTAGAACCTCTGAAGCTCTGCACGTCAAGATGTTTGTTGAACTTGTTAAATTCATTTTCAGCAGCATAATAAATTAACAAACAAAGTGAAAGGCGTGAGTGGAAGAACTGGGTTTACTCTTTCTTAAATAGCACGTAGGGCCGACCATCCGACTGGAAAGATTTTCACCTGATCATATTGCTGCAAAATATTTTTTGTCCCTCACTTCAACACGATGTTGCATCAGTTCACTGAGGCTTGCAAACACTTGTTTATGCGCCCGTCTCTTAAGGTCCTGCAGCGTTTCCATGGCACTGAGACCTGCACTGTGACAGGACCACTCCAACACAGATCCTTTTTCTTTTTCTCTTTTTCCTGACCCAGATTCAGAAAAGTTTGAGCTGTCACAACGGTGGTTTCAATATTTGTCCTTTAAACACTGCAGTATACGGAGGAGTTCATGGTGGACTCGGTAACTGCAGATATTGTGTGTGACAGTGCTTAGGAGGCGTTTGTGCTGGTATGTTGTGTTTGGGTTTCACCCAAACGGAATGCCAGCATTGTGGCAAAACATCTCAACTTTCACGCATGAGATCATAGAAGTGTGTGTGTGTGTATGTGTGGGTGTGTGTGAGTGGCACCTTAAGGTCATGTTGACAGTCCACATGGACAGCAGTAGGGGAAAGAACCAGGTGGACTGACCCATATTTTTTGCTGCAACCCAGTTCAGGCTACGCTCACATGGATGAACCTGTCCTTTTGGTTCAAAAGCTAAAAGTAATGTAGCAGTAATGATAATAGGCTTCGGTTGGATAGATTTTCTATGAAAACGGTACTATACCAACGCATTATAATAAAAACTTGTAGGAAAAATTTCCTTTAATTATCTGAACAGAGGTTTGAAAGGTTTCGTAGTATTTGGGAAATTAAAGGAAAATCCCTTTAAGGGCGAGTCTTTATGTCTGTTTACATATTAACTCTTTTGAAAGATCAAATACTTGCTTTGCTCGGGCAACAGAAGATAATTGTGAATCATCACATACAAAAGCAAGTCTGACAGATGACACACCTTCCAGATCCCCTCCAGGGATTCAGTGAGAGAGCGTTTGGCTCGGCTCTTGAATTGCTCCAGACGCTGCCGACTGCTACTCTGTTGCTGCGCTTCTTGGGGTGCAGGAGCAGCCTCCTCACAAACCTAAAAACAAAGCAAATAGTAAGAAGAGTCAGACAAAAACACCTATTGTAAAAGGGCCCTTCAAAGGAAAATGGGACTTTTTGCAGGCATCATTCAAATTGGAAAAAAAAAATGTAGAACAGTACTTGCGTAAAAAAGATTTGTGTTAATGTTTTTTTTTAATTGAAGGAACAGTTCAAAATATGCTGGTACAGCAGTGTTTATGTGTCTTAAAATGAATTGAGTGTACCTGTTTGCCGTCTCCAGGCAGAGGGTGCTGATGGCTCTTCTGTTTCTCCTCATACAGACTCCGCAGACAGGCTATTACTAGCTCATTTTCTTCCTGATCGTTTTTAGGACGAGCCCGCTGGACATACAAAAGTAAAACATAATTTTATAGCACACACAATATTCTACAATATTATGTCATATGTGGTTAACATCTGGACTCAAATAAATGAGTGGGGGAAAAAAACAATGCTTACTGGTTGCTACATTCTAAAATTACACAAGATAAAAATTTATAACATGGACTTGAATTGGGGTCGAGGGCCTCAATCTGGGGAAGATCATGTTTTTAAATGATCACATGTAGTTGACGTGTCTAACGTGTGACAGTTTAATTTTCATTGAGTTGTACTTGAACAAAATCACCAGCAGATGTCACCTGAGTTGAAGAGAAAAATGCCCTATAGTCTGTCACATGCCTGCTGTTGCTTTTCAACAAACTGCACCATTGCAGAAAGGAAAAGCTGAGATTAACAGTTACTTTGTTGAATGAAGGTGCCCAAACAATCCAACAGGTCAAAAAACAATTGAGGGCAACGAAAGCATCAAATAAAAGGCGGCTGGAGTAGTATAGGTGCCACTGTTTCCCCCCCACCCACGTGGAAAAACGTGATTCCGCATTGATTTTTGAACTGAGATTGCAGTCGGACTGGTTTGTTTCGAAGCTGCAGTCACCTCAAGAGGAACCTGTGGAATGTGCACCTTCCCCCTGAGGTCCACAGATGGAACAGAAACATTACCATAGTGTTTTCAAAGACTGAAGCTTGCTCGTCATTGTCCAAAGTGGCCAAGTGTTTCTGAAGCTCCAGTTTGGTTTTAGATGGGTGCAGACCTAAAAACAATAATACAAAAAAATAAAAATACAAAACATATTTCTGTTATTTATTCGAAGCAGAACACAGACAAGAGCAATCTCACTTTAAATTCAAGATAATATACATATGCTGATAGGGTCCTTGGATTGTGGCTTCTTGCCCATTTAATTTGGCACTATAATACCTCCTCTGAAAGTTTGACTTGTGGTTATTTTTAAAAGTATAAAAGTAAAATGTAATTTACAGTGGTAGGCCAAGACTAAACTTAATTAGTTAACAGTAAGCGAGGAAAGACAAAGAGCGTGTATTGGTCTGATGGGTGATCATGTTTAAAATCTGTTAAGTTGGACTTGACCAGCTCTTCTTACCTTCTATTTTCTCACACAACCTGTGGAGTTGCTGCATTGGGCAACTGTCACACTGCTGGTTCTGCATCTTTGCATTCTGCTGCAGGGCTGCCACAGAGAACGCCTGCTTTAAAGTCAGCATGATCTCATCCACCTGCAGGAGTAAAACAAGACGTCAGTCAGTGTGCCAGATGTGCCTTTAAAATTACAGAATGGCTGCTGGAAATCCTCCTGCTCAACCAATAAATCTGCATAAGGCTGAGAGACTAAATCTGGAATATTTTAGAAGCATTGTTCGCGCAGAAAAACTCAAACGGTGGAGTAAACTTTCCATCAGTCAGAATCCGATAGGCACATTGTGATACAGAGGGGCATGGTTGTATGATCAGAGCTTTACTTCATATTGAAAGTGGTCACTCTATGCTTTTTGTTTCTCACATTTTTACCAAAAGAGAACTCCAAGAACTTTTCTTCTTTTCTTAGGACATCTTAACATTTCTCTGCATCCATGTTTCTAACGACAAAACGTTCTCCAATAAAGTTGTACAAAAGCCTCAAACCATGTTTTATTGCAGGGATGGGCTCAATCAGGGAGAGCTCTGTGTCTCGTTTCCTCATTCTGCTGGGAATTGCGGTCAGTTAACAATTACATTTGTGTGCCATCAAATCAAAATTACTAGCATCCTGTAATCATAGTGTCATTCAGGTGCTATTTGGCTAACTCCCAGCAGGCTATCAGTGCAGATTAGCTTCTGTTTGACTGCCACATCATAAACGCACAGTTACTGACTTCTTTACGGGTTGGAACGTTCTCTCATCACAAAAGAATTCAGGTTTCAGTACATGATGGCCTCGAGCCTGTTGGATTAACTGTCTGACCAATATTCTCACCCCCAACTGCATAGCCTGGCTGGGCTGCCAAACCTCAGTATGCATGTCTATGAAAATTATGTTACAGAGCCGTATTTCAAATAGATGACCCGATGGAAAACGTGACTGAGTCACTAACTGCTCCACTGGGGGAGACTGACTGGTTTGAAAAGAACACTGAGTAGGAAGCACTGAGAAGCCATCATAAAGTAATTCTGGTCATTAACTGTGTCCTAAGCTCATTCTGACAGTTCCACAATAGGTTGACTCTGAGCTTTTACAGCTGTGTTAAAGCATGACCTGGATTTACTGTCCCATATATTGTAATCTGGAATGTATTGTGATGTGTGGGGTTGTGATGGGAAGCAGAAAAGTGAGAGGAATCCATATTTATGCAATCTCACCAGTGATTCATCAGTGCACTGGAAAACGTAGCACACAAAGTGACAGTTTCCCCCCTCCACCGTTTCCCTGCAAATGAAGCCGAAGTGATCAACGTGACGAATCCCCTGGAGATTGGACAAGGCAAAAAAGAAAAAAACAAAGAAAAGAGATTCTAAATCGAGCACAAAGTCATACAAGGTGTGGCAGAGTAGAGATGTCCAGCTTTCTACCTGTGAGCAGAAGGAGATCTCTCTGAAACTCTTTTCTATGGCAACTTTCTTAGTGTCTGGACTGACCAAGAAGATCTGGGACTTTCCCACCTAAAACACCAAGAAAGGAATGGTAAGAAATACAGTTAAATCACAACAGTCATTCCAACGTAAATTAACAAAACAGAAGATTGTCTTCACAAGATGGCCAAAAAAACATATTATTTTAGTATTTCCCTCATACATCAGGTGGTGCATTCACATTTCTTTCTCTGTTAATTTTAGTATATCGGTGTATTAAGGGGATAACCAGTCACATCATTAGTAAATGATTAACTATAAATCCTAAAACAACCAAAGGAACTGCCCCCAAAATAGAATATGAAAAGCCTTTAATACAGAGGGAGGGAATACTTTTTTTTGTTTAAAGAGCAGATGATGGCACGTGGGTGAGGTCACTCTGGCAGTAACAGGATGTGGAACGAGTGTGAAAAAGAAGTCAGAATCTGCTGAGTGTGACAGTTACAGGCCCTGGTGGATCCTGGGCCAGTGATGTCCATTTCCTGCCTGAGACTCAAACAGGAAAATTCCTGCTGGCAAAAAAAACCCCCACTGAGGGTAATCAAGGTCAATCAGGACTGTGACTGCAGTCGTTTTGGGCAGCAGTCAGCGTTCGCTCTTGCTGAGTCGATATGACATTTTTATGTTGTTGTTCCATTCTTCATTGTTCTCTGTGAGTGGCATGGATGAGTTTGCAGAATCCAAAACTGCACATGATTATTATTATTAGAAAACTACTCAAGCATGAGCATAGATGGGTGGAAGTTTATAGGAGAAGCTGTCCTATTTTGGTCCATTCGTTTCACAAAAGCATCTTTTATGGAAAAAAATAATGAGACACTCTATCGTGTCATCTTACTCAAATTAGACTGCAAGGAATGTGTAGCAGCTTTTGCTTTTGCCCCCCCCCTCTCCACGCACCTAATTCAATAACCCATTTACGGGCAAATAAAATACACATATGCTTGGTGGTTTCTATGATAAACAAACAAGATGTCAGATGTCAGATTTGAGTGACCGGAAGCACAGTGGAACAGAGATTTTTGGTAAGTCCTGTCCCTATACTAAATCTGAAAATGATCCCACTGATACTTGTATCCTTTATAATGTTCAGCAGGACGTCACGTAGGGGCCCCCTGCTGGTCTTTGAGACCACAGAAATAAATGTACTTCTTTTGCTTGATAGCTTTGTTACTTTGTCATCTTGTCGATGGGTCCTCTTTGTCCACTTAAGTCCCAAAAAAGTAAAAAAGCTAAATGGTTCCCCAGTGAGGGACAAACAGCTATCCAAAAGGAGTGCGTCACTTTAATGGTTTGGGTCAGATCTATTGATTGCACACAACAGGTGAAGGACAAACTGTTCCACTCGACTTCAACATGTGAATCAACAATTGACATCACTGTGACTTAACTAAATTTCCATGATAGTTTAAGCGTTTCCTGCCTTTTACATGGAAACACATTTTCAGACTGCATTCACAGCTGAACTGAAAGTATGAGTGCTCGATTAACCCTAAACTCCTTAATATTCCAAACCTTTTCAGGTGTGAGACTATGGTGTGAGTGTCCGTGTTACCGTAAACAGCATGGTCCTGTTCTCCTGCAGGCTGGTGGGCTGTACTTTTCGAGAGCCGTCCAGTGGATCAGTAGTGTCGGTGCTGGAAATCTCTGGTGAAAGGCCGTTCTCATCCAGGGCCTGCAGACTGGGGAAGCTGGGGTCCCGCTTGGACAGAACAGGGCGTGCGTTCCCTGCGGCACCATTCCCAACAGAACTCCCGCCCAGTCCATTGGATTGGAAGCTTAATGCCCTCTTCAACCCACCGACCAATCCGCCACCGCTTCCTCCCTTCTCGGGTGTCCTGGAGCCGTGCATCTGACTGAACTTCTCGATGCACTCGTCTATTAGCGCTGGCGGGGCCTTCTTGTGCGCGACGCTCACTCGGCCGCAAAACAGTACCTCAAACTTTTTGGCAAAGGTCGTTGGAGACACGGCGCAAGTGGGGGCCGTGGAGTTTGTCGTTGCAGAGAGGGAGGAGCAGCCGGCGTCGGAGGAGTCGCCTCGTCCGGGGCCGGAGGAAGCTTTGCAGGGAACAGCGGTGATGTCATCGTTGCGTGCTGAGTTTTTGCCAGCCTGCCTCAACGTACTGATGATCTCAGGGACCTGGACAGACGGAAGAAAGAGACCACGGTGATTCATTTCATACGAGTGGACTGTAACTGATGCCCGCTGACCACATATGACGATCGCACTTTTGTAACTGCTCACTGATGGTGCAGTGGACAGATAGATCTGTGCTCACCAGAGCTGTATAGTCGATGCCATACAAAAACACTGATCCCATAACAAACATCCCTTGTAGTACAACCTTTTTAGTTGTTTGCATAACATTCATATCGCTTGCCACAAAAACGCATGTCTCTTTTGGCACTTTAAACGTTAATTCCTGAAGTTAAACCGTTCCCAAACAGTAACAGAGGCTGAGGCACATATACAGAAAGAGCTGCTTGTCAATGAACCAGTGGATAAACACTGAAATAAACTTAAAAGAGACACTACACATGAACACAACTTTTCCGTTAGAAATGTGGATGCCACACCTGGCAACCTGACATATGGTGTCAAGTGTGTTTTGGCTCCCTGAAATAAGAGCCCCCCTTTATGACGTCCTCCTTTGCTATAAAAAAAAAAGAAAAAAAAAAGCCGGATTGGTACCTTTCGCCTCAAAGCCAGCTTTGTGCTGACTTGCACCCTTCTTTCATTCAGTTTGGGCCCCATCCTTTCCTCTTTTCCTATTCTAAATTTGGCAACATATTTCTCCTCAGTTTACATCTACTTCGCTTAAAGCAGAATGTTTATTCCTTTATTCGCAAGCTACTTTTGGATATTTATGCACGAAAACTATTGCGTGGGAGAATGAGATCTTATCGTATCTGGTCTGTGGACCTTTACATTGCTCTGACGGCTTGCATGTCGATACCTGATTTAACACACCACCCACACTACAGCAGCCTCCGACTACATAAGCAACACACCCAGATGTGCTGCTGCTGTTCGCTCAGCTCAGGGTCTGAAGGTTCATGAGCAGGCCGAGACGATGAGAGTGAATGGAAGCATTATGTGTTGAGCAAAGAGGGATGAAACAAAAACGATGAATGTGGGTCAAACTGTGGAGGACCTTGTGGAGCCAAGATTTCCAGAATGATGTTCAGACGGAGAGACGTCAACATCCAGAGCTGTATTTTCAAATCGACGCGCAACTAATATGCTGAGAGCACAGGCAATGAGCTGTCCGCTAGGAAAAGTTCATTTTTGGCTTTGAAAACTCAGCCTGAGTCATCCAGGATTTTCTAACTCGCTTGGGGGAATTTACACTGGTAGTCTAAAAAGAGCATTTTTTTTTCTTTGCCTAAAGCAGTTTCCTTTAAACGGAGCGCGGTGCAAAACAGCTTTAAATAACTGAGCTTCAGGACAAACGTACAACGCTTCCAAACTGTCGTAATCATGACCATGTGTTTACTGAACTTAACACATTTTAAATGCAATTGAAGCTTTAAGAGCTGCAAAATTAAGCTCACTCTGCGTTTAAATAGTTACGCATTCATGCTAAATAACAAGGAGCCAAAAGTGTTTCACTTTTTTTTTTTTTACTAACATCACCATTCTGACTATGAAACTATAACTTTATATTTACTGAGTCCCATTCACTGCATTTGGTCAGACAGCACAAAAAGAAAAAAGACCACTGTCATTGCCAACAAAAATATTTTTTAAAGGTTCCATTTCCACACCAAACTCCACTCTCTTAAACAATTGCTGAAAGAAGTGCTTTCCATTAATCAGGACTGCCAATTGAATCATTTTCAAGATAAGGAACATACATCTTGAGAACAGAAGGACCAACGGACAAAGCAAGACTAAAGAACAAGTCATTTGGTGAGGTGAATACAACTTTACCCATGATTCACCTCATTGGAGCTGAGAATTCAGGCTAATAACTCTGATGATGTCTGAGAACAACTACAACAAGAGTTTTTGGAAAGAGAGAACTCCAACGCCCACAACACAAAAATATATTTGGTCATAGTCTTCTTGAGTTCAGTGTTCAGCGCAAAACTCGAGTCAAGTCGTGGTCAAGCTTCTGACTCAAGTCAGATGGCTCCACTTTGGGCTAAAAATTACTGGAGTCATATGGAAAGAGTCACAGTTCTTCTATATCTACCACAATTTTCAGTCGGCAGAGCCAGGCAAAAAAGCTAAACAACAACAACAGAAAGAAAATGTTCAATGCAAGCTTCAATACCCGTGTTTGACCGTGACCTTTGCTCGCATGCAGCTCAAGGAAGAACAATATTTGTGCGGTAACAAAAAGAGAAACAATAACAGAGAAGGAATGGCTAAACAATGCTATCTAATGATCCTGAGTACAAATACACTTCAGCATGATAAAGTACAAATTTTAAATGTGGCATTTCTTCCACCCAAGTTCCCTTTGAGTTGGAAGAAATAACAGTCAGGCCTTTTTACTAGAAAAGGTTTGGTTTATTTTACTCATGAGCCAGTGACCACCACTTTGCTGTGTTCCAAATAAATACCCACTGTAACAGTTTACCATGAGACAGGGGCATTTTGCTCTCCTTGAAAGCCCTGATTTAAATCAGAGAAACAAGAACTATCTGGAATACTGAAAAAAAAGAAAAGAAAACCCAGAGTCCTATGAAGTAGAGCTTTAGACTGGGTATATACAGTTAGACACCACTCAGATAACAACAGCTGGTAGGGTAGTACATCAGAAAACCCAGCTGTACGTGCTTCTCCAATTGTGGTTTCAGTCAACTACAACATAATGACACCGCATCGAGCCCAGGAACAAACCAGAGGAAGTTAGACACGCTTAGCAGAAGCGCTGGTTGAGTCATATCGATGATGTCATGACAGCGAACCGCCGGAGAGTGAACTAGCTCAGACACACACAGCCAGGTCTTGCCATATCTTGCCTCACTCGGAAAGAGGTGTACACAACACCTCCCCCCTTATACTTCTTCTTCTAAATCAAAACAATACCTTATTCATAGTCACACAAATGACGCATTGTTCTGAAGGTTTAAGGCTCTTCTGGAAATTTGTCAGCAAAATCCACAAAGAACAGCTCATAGTTTTATCCTTCTAGATCTCTTCAAAAAAGAAAAAAATATAATTATATGTTTTTTTACTTTTTAAATGCTCTGATAGGCAGTAAGTGCCAATGACTTCACCACCGTCGTCCTAGAATCCTTTTGGTCTTTGGCGTTTGTTTGTTTTTTATAGGAAACATAAAAGCGGCCATTTATTTAGGTTATTCATTTAGAAGCCCATTCATTAACACAGCAATTGCTGATTATCATCCACAGATGTCAAACTACATTTTAGCAAATACTGAATTTCCTGAAGCCTCAGATCACACCACTCCTTGCCATCTGAAAGCCAAGAGAGCCATCCCTCAGCCAGGAAAACTGGTTCAGGAGCAGCACCTCCTCTTTGCTGGTGCAGAAAAGACAAAAGAGGGTGGGAATAATAATCTGTGCCAACAAGGCGAATGCAAACACATTTTAAAAGATGGAGACAATATATCTACCTTTCTGAGAGGAGAACAAATCTATACAGCTTCTCCGAACTAACTTTTGATACACCACTTTGAAAAATGAGGTAATTACTGAGGACATTATCATCGTATTTTACAGTTTATTTTCACCATGTCTGCTTCAGCATGTACATTTCACTGACTGCATACAAGCAGTATGATGCCAACACTTGGTGGGACAAAAGGTGTTATGATCTCGGCCCCAATCCCAGCTTCGCCATCGGACCTCCCCCTGCTTTACAGAGTCGCGCTGCCTCTTTTTCGTTTGTTTGTTTGCTTTTTCAGGGTCAGAGAGAAATCATCGTTGCTTTTGTGTAAAATGACAAACGTGACATAAAACATTTCATATCAGAATGGTTTAATGATAGTTATAATTAAATTAATTTCCCGATTCTTTTAAAATGTACCCCCTTTTTCAGATTTTTTCCTCCTCTTGCTTTTCAGCCAAAGCTTCATTTGCTTATCACCAATACTGTTTTGCACAACATCCTCATCCAGACACCATGCCTCTCACTCTCCTGCCTCAAGTATCCACTTGCTTTTTATCACAATGGCATGAAAAGGGAGTCTGCTCTGTGTCCACTGACAACAGACTTCCTCTGGTTATTCCATGCCCTCTGCTTAACCCTTACTTGGCTCTCAGCTTTGTTCTCTGAAACGACAGAGGAGCTCAGCGCTTAAGGGATCTCCTTAAATACTAATGATCCACACCTCTTGTCTCAAAAGGGTTGAAAAGGAGTGTTCTTTGTTGCTCTTGTCAAGTCTTCTTCCACTTTGTTTTATCTTCTTGGGCTCGTTTATAGAGTTCCATCATTGCGACACACAAGGATAGCTAAATGCTCCTATTCTCAAACACATAATGTGATTTGCCTGAATGGAATAATTTCCCAAGATTTGCTTGAAAACATTTTTAAAAAGATGCATTAAATCAAATTTTTAAATCTTTAATTATCTAAATCATTTGTCAACTGTTGAGTCTGGTGGTACGTTATGCTGAGGATCTGGACACCATATGCTACAACAAGCATTTAAAAATCCACAACACTGGCCTATAAATGATCTAAGTCAACGTAAGCCATTTCTATGTGTTTAGGTAATGGGTAATGGGTGAACTGTTTGCGTGATCATTTATCACCCGTTTCTGAATTTGCCATCACATTTCCACTCCTGACCCTCTTGTTTAAGTGCAGATTGAGGGGAGTAAATGCGATAAAGACAGATGACACTGCTTGTTCACAAACAGCCCCATTTCTTATGGTGGAACGTTTACATGTGGCTGCTGTCAAACAAGAAAGCTGTTAGACAGAACCTCAGGGTAACACTTTTGCTTTGTGTCCCTTATGGCAGTAAGAACCGGAGAAACCACAGCACTGACCTTAAAAGGGAGGAAGTTTCACAAAAACATACAACACAAAAATAAGGAGAAGTTGCAGTTCAGTTCAATAAATGAAACAAACACATCATGTGCTCAGCTTAGTCAGTCACCACGTCCTTTTGCTCATTTTTTTCTATGATTTAAAAAACTCTTAAAATGACATTTTTTGCCTTTCCGTTAATGGAAAATCCAGAATCTGTGATTATCTTAAATGTATCCCTGCAAAGAAATCACCCATGTCGCTGCCTGTCCACTCAAACCAGAAAGGGGAGGCCTTCTCCTGTGTCAAAGAGTCTCCCACTGTTGCAGAATCGCACGAGTTTGATCAGATCTGTGTGTCCTGCTGGGCGTCCTCTCCTTTTCAAACAAGTGTATAAATTCCTTCTCCGTAAGCTGCTCCCTTATCTGCCTCAGGGACAAGTTTTTCAACTCAGGTCCGCTGTTTTTGTTTGTATTTTTTCTTTGTGGTTTGTTTCGAGTAGACAAGGTCTGAGAAACCTTCCTCTTTCTGCAGTAGAACTGTAAACATCACATCATGACTTTGTACAGCAACCCTCAAAAGACGAGCATGTTCAGATAAAGTGTCTCCACATTCACGCCATCATCTGGTCCTCTGAAGCTATTCAAAAGATTTGAGGAAAAGCTGTGGGTGGTATCGACAAGCAGACAATGATAAAAACGAGTCCTCCACCCACACAAGAAGTGATATATCACCTTATGTTCAAATGTAACTCAGAATGGAGAAGTGTAACCGTATAAGGCCGTTAAAAAGGTTTTGTTACGTCAAAGAATTTTTGCTGCTCTAACGCATGATGTCAGGAAAAAGGACAATAGATGGAATTCACCAAAAGGTTTGTAGAAACCTCAATGACACCAGCCGGTGCTGAAAATCAAGTACAATGAGACGGCTAAAAGTCCCCCTGCACTTCAAACCGTCATGTGCCTGGGTCTTGTGCCCTGCCAAGCATGGCTGAGTTCAAAGTTCTATGTATATTAAACAGAGGACAAGCATCACTAACAGAGAGCACAAAGGAGAAACGGAACATTTCGAAGGGTGACAAATGGCAGAAAATGTCACTGCAGCACGACTAAGCAGGAGAAAATGGAAAGAAAGAGCAACCACAGAATAAAATGTGAGGGGCAGTTTGGACAATGAAACAGACTATCATGTATAGATATAAAATAAAATAAAAACTAAAGTATTCGAAAGTAGTTTTTTTAAGGCTTGATTTTTCCTTCATGTAGAAGTATTTGTAGACAACATTGTTGTTAAAAATCTATCATTCCATTTACTAGAGCATTTTTTTAATAAACTCTACATTTCCACATGGAAATCCGATTCAGTTCTTGCCAAATGTGATATCAGAAAACACATTTATGGAAAAAAAACCTAAAGAGAAAACCAAACAAAATAAGGTGGATGAACTTGGTGGCAAAGAGAAATGAGCCAAGTTTTAGAAGCCTGAAAGCAGACGGCTGAAGCAAGAGCTCCACAGAACTGATGCGACTAAGGTAGTGTACAAAACGACGGGCCCCCTGGTCCTAAAAGAACAGGTCTGGCTTTAGTTCCCCCTCCTCATGACTCACTCACAGCCTCATGCAGGTCCCTATATCTGACTAGTAAGAAAGCGCCGTGGCTTTCTATGTCCTCGACAGAACAGTAATCGCTGCATCGCAGAGCTGGCAGCTCCCACACCAAAGGGATAAAATTCCTGGTTTCTGGACTGTGGCTTCAAAATGCCACATTTTCCTTCATCAGCTCTGTGCACTGTTTGAACTACACGGTGACGTTCCGTTGTGTTTGAGTTTTAATGGACCAAGTAATTTGCACAGCACAACTAATCTGTCAGCAGGTCACAAAGGGTAAGATTTGTTTTTTGGCAAACTTCTCCCCCGAACTTCCCCGACTGGTCTGTATGAAGCAGCTCCGGCTATCAGGAGCACAACTTCCTAGACTATAATAGAATAAAGAAAAATGGAAGTCTCTCTCAACCCCTTTTCTCTCTTAAAACTGTCAGGGTATTATTGGAGGTTTAAAACATCAGATGCCTTCTGAGCCGGTGCACTTCAAAAATATTTCCTGGATGACCTCTTTGTCTGTCCTGGCCAAAGAAGTTTCTCTGGACGTTTAACAACGTCCAAGTTAGGTCAATTGTAACAGAACATGCTGTTCCAGGCACACCAATCTTGAAATCTACCCCTTAACGCTGGCTCAGTTTAAATTCCAACTGCTCTCAAACATGCTTTTAGTAAACGGTTGGATATCAAACAGCGTCACAGTTTATGTGGCTGACAACCACCAAATGAAACACTGATTTGCTTCAGATCTGGGCCGTTAGTCTGCGGCATGAAAATCTGGTTCAAAGTGTTGAGCTTTGAGTTAACCTTCAGCAAATAGAAGCGGCAGGTGTAAAGCACCTGGAGACTGGAATAAAAAAGTTAAGATTTTGGAGTTAGTTAGAATAAGAACATTTCACAAGACGACAGGTGAAAGTTCTCCACCGTGTTCATTATTTGGAGCCAAATGTTTATTTTCCCAATCCCTCCGTTGTTCTTAGAGAGTGATGCTGCCTTAAGATGATGTGAGCAAACTCTTCATGTACATTTTATAAATGAAGCCTAAAAAGGATCCACAAGTTTTGAAAACTCACAAGAATTTGATTTGATTTGGCTGGTTTGCAATTGAAAATCGCGCCATTCACCCATTTGTATTTCCCAGTATAAGAGCTGTCCAATGACAAGCTTGATTTCATTAATCTTGTATACTCCGTGAGGAAATTACAATGATAAACATATCACGATTAAAACAATATTGTGCTTCCCTAAACGTGGCATTTATCTTTATTTTTTACTACTGACAAAGAACAACTACATGCTGATAGTCTTCATGATTGTTCTTCATCTTTGATAGAAAATAATCCCCAAAAAAGCATCCCAGAACAGGATACATCAAACTAAAAGATAAAGTTCCTACTTTCTAAAACAACACTTTCCTGTACATTCCTCTACACTTGTGAGACTTTCAGTGCAGTTGAAACCCCTCCATTGCTTTTGTCTTAAATGTATGCATTGAGTCCCAAGGTTCATATGAAATCTTATCTGTCAGATTAGGAGACTGTTTGAAAAACAGTGGATGATGACCGAGCAAAACCCCAACTGACTAAAGAGACCTGCATGACCTCAAAGATTACACCCATTCAGACAATAACCGACTGCCGATAATCATTCAAACTTAAGTCTACACTTTGGCTACTTGTCCTACACTAACACCCCACTGACAGCATGAGGGGCACAGCCAGATCACAGACACGGGCAGGGACACAGATCCTGTTCTGAACACATACTCCGGTCGTGTAAATATTTAACATTAATCATGACAGAATAACCCTTTATGACACGCTTATTCTCCCGGTATCGTATGACAAGCTGTCAATAAAGAGAGCTGTCTTATAAAAGTATGCTAGCGAGTTGTGCTAATCTGACTGAAGTTGGCGCTAGCTAACTGTCCACTTAGCATGGCACGCGAGCGAAACAAAACAGTTCAACTTCACTTACATCTTTCTGCTCTTGTTTAGAGTTAAACAAGTTGAGTCGTTGTAGTCGCGCTTTCATCCCATCCGCTAGACACTTCACAAAGGCTAAACTTGAACGGCCACTTCTTCGTAAATTGAGTGACTTGCCGTGTGGGGGAACTTCAGTATATTTTCTTTGGAAAGTTCATTTTGCTCCCTGAAACCAAGGAGGATCCCGTCCTCGTCATGTTTACGAGCGCGAGACCTCCGCGCCGTTTCCGGTCTGAAACTTTCAAAAATAAAAACGCATCCGACTCCCTCACACGGCTTTCCGTTGTCCTCCTCGGAGTTGGTTTTGTACTGTGAAGACTCCCCATGCGACTTCTGGCTTTTCCAGCTAACCGCGGAGGCCTTGACGGCCTGAAACCCACCAATGCGGAGAGCGGGGGGGTCGGACTAAGTCTATCCCGGAACAAGTTTAGGCGGTACTTGTTCGGCCCGGGCGGTTCGGACGTTACCGTTACATGCTGAGGGCTGTGTCTGCGACGGTCGTTGGTATGCGCTAATATAAACAATGTTTCCTGTGTGCTGGCAGGCCAGGCCCAGTCCAGACCCAAACAATGCCCATCCACAGTAATTACCCACCAAGATCTGGTGATGGTTCTCTTTTCCCTTTTGCTGCCAAGTTATTGTAAAGAGCATTTGAATCAACTTTCATGCGCCCTTTTTGTGTGGCGAAACCTATTTAAAAAGCATTTTCAATATTAAACTAGCAAAAGATCACTTCCGAATACAAGTGCTGATAAACAACAAATTTTCACGAGTTATAATATCAAACTTGCAAAAACTCACTTATGAATATAAGTGCTGATAAACAACCCCTTTTCACCAGTGATTATTGGGTATTTATTCCCATAGAATGCTGCGGAATCAGTCTTTTAACTGTCATCCATTTTCACATCACATGGTGTGAAGATGTGAAGTGATGTGGAGGTCAAACACACACTATCAAAATATCTATAAGTCTGAGTAAAACAACAAGGCAACAGACACAAACCCCTGCCTAGATTTCCATCCTGACAGTAAACTTCACACGCCTCTGTGGTGACACCCAGTGGTCCCTTTGTTGTTGCCCACAGCAGAAGGGGAAAACCCAGCAGAACCCAGGAGAGTTTCAACGCAAAGAGAGAGGAGAGGAAGTCTCTCTTTATCACTCTAATTTAGGACTGAGCTAACTTTTTTCCCACAGAGTTTCCTTTAACTGCAAACAACAGCTTATTAGACCTATCCTTAGGCTCCAAATTCCCTCCTTTTTTTGTACAATTCTGGCTGGAGCTCCCCCCAGCTGTCACATGGTGAGAGGACAAGAGGGTTAAAAAGCCAGAAATGTAGAAACATGCTTAAACTTCTGCTGTCATGTTGTTTTCTACATCACTCCTGCCGTGAACACATAACATTTGTCCGTAAAAAAGAAAAGAACTGGTCCAATGAAATAATGGAATAGCAGATCATCGTGTTATTTTTGTTTTTATCAATTTTAGAGTGGAAACAAAGTAAAGCGTCATGCAAAGCTTTGCAATTCTCGAGGGGGGTTGAGCTCTTGAGCATTAAAGGTCAGAGGCTGCTGCCAGCTTGTCAGCTTTGTCATGAGGAAAAAACAGATTACAAAGATTTGCAACTTCTCTGTTCCAACAAATTGCTTAAATAACTATTTTTTTTAAATGAAAATGGTCACAGCCAACAAAGCTGTAACATGCCGGCAAGACTTTCTCGGGAAAGTTGCAAGGGTTGGAAGTGGTGCATAAAAACAAAACACATTTTTGTATATAAAAAAAAACATTTTCAATTGAGGTAAAAATCCTGAGAAGTAATGGATGTGAATCAACAGTGGGATGACTCATGATTTGGGCTTATATTGCCTTATTTAACAAGGACATGGCTGAAGAAAAACTGGCTAGACCTCTAATGAGTAGGATATGCAAGAGTATCACAGGATTAAAAATTAGCTAGGTTAAAAAACAAACACCAAATCATGGATTAGAGGTATTTAACATGACTTCATGCTTAGATTGAAATTAATGCTGAATGTGCAGCATTGCTCTGATCCAGTATTTGTGACTGTGAAACTCTGATATTTAAAAGAGTCTTGCTTAAAATGTTGACAATAGGTATAATTTTCAGGTCAGGTGAAAGTCTTCTCAAATATAGAGCGTTGTTTGATCTCTGCTCTCTCAAAATAAAATTCTACCAGTTTGAACGGACGCAGACGTGCTAAACAGCATCATGTTGACATGTTTTTCTTTTCATATTTCCCTTTACAGCATTCAATAAGCCCTAGCCACACACGCCTTGAAATACTGCAAAAATGAATGAAACAACTCAGACAGAAATCTCTGGCATTTCTCTGTTGGTGACAGGTCTTCCTGATCAGGAAAAAGTTTAGATCTACAGTACATCCAAATGAAGAAAAACCTTTTGTCATGTATTTTTCATTTTCTATATTTCACGCCTGCAGAAACATTCCAAAACACAAACCCTGGACAGTAAACGTTCCACCACGGCTGGTCTTTTCATCTCATAAAGCCAGAGCAGAGACGCACGTTAGCACTGTATCCAGAGAGTGGTTTTGTGTGTTCTCGTTGAAAAATGCATACGCTTCCCAGGAAGAGATGCCCCCCCGAGGCTGGCCCATGTCACATTAAAATTTGTATTCCCTTTAATGCAGGATTAATGCCTCCGTCACAGAGGTTTAAAGAGGTCAAAAACGCCATCGCAGAGCTGTGCTGTGAATCTCGATGCTCCTTTAGCCTCCCGAGACCCTGCGTCCTCATACAAGGACACTGCATTCCACCTCTCTGCACCGTCATACTTAATTTTCCCCTCCACATCGACCCATTGGCCTCATAAACACTAATGAGCAGTAACTTTTTAAATCCTAAACAAAATGGGTTTATAGGTTTTCAAACTATCACTTCTTTGTTGTGACGTTTAAGGTGAAAGTGGCACTTTTTGAAAGGAACTTTGTACTGTGGCACTTTGCTAAGGCTTCTTCCAGTATCCTATTGCCCAAGTAGTTATTGATTTAACATTATCTATGTGAGGGATGGAAGACTGTGGGTGTCCACCCAAACACTGTACACTCTCTTGAGCTGTTTATGGATATAATGGAGAAATATTCTAATGTCTAAGACACATTCTTTTTAAACACTTTATGTGGCTGCACACATTAATTAACATTAATTTTAGGGATTTTTAGCCCATCTTGGCTTAAAAAGAAAACCTGTTGATCATTTTTCCACAATTTAAAAATAAATCCCCTATATGCCAAGCCAATAGAGTAAAATCCATAAGCAGGGTTAAACTACCGTACTTAGATATGTCACATGCTGCATTTATTGAGGAATCAGCCAGAAGCAGCCAAATTTTTCCCTCTGGTGATGGTTACACCTGATGTAACATTATGGAAGGCCTTGTGTTGATTTGACAACAAAGGGTCATTTAAGGTTATCAGTGGTTTTTTAATCTTATTTCTTTGATCATGCTTGCAGAGGATAGCCTAATACTTTTAAAAGAAAAACTGTCTTCTATCATCCCTCAATAAATCCTCCAGGGTTGAAACTAAATTTTCAAGGCTCTCATTGAAGGGTTAAACTTTGGCCTATCCTTTTTATTTTTTGTGGTCCCAAAGCTGCTTAAAACAACACCATTTTCGGCCCGGAAAAATTTCCCACCACCAGCTCTCTTTGGAAAGTTTGTTGAAGTTTAGCAATGGTTTATATTAAATCAAATTAAATGCAAAAGAAAAATATACAGCACTGTTTTCATTAAAAAAACAAAAAAACAAGGTCAAATTCAATTCAGGAATATCCTGGAGTTGGAAAAACCTATTTCAAGCTAAAGCCAAAAGACTAGAGCAAGAGCTATCAGAATCCACAGATGAAGCTCAACTGTTTTGCCTTCGCATTGTATTCATAATTAGCATGTCTGCATTAGTGTGCGTGTGGTTTGTGCGTTTAAGGCTCGCATGACAGATCTAGAGCAACAGGTGGTCAGGATGAGATCATCATGACACTTCTGATGGAGCCGAAAACGGCGATAACAGCGGCGTGCTCCCACACGCACCAAAAACTCCACCACGAAAGCGTTAAGACATGGGAAGTGGTCTCCATGGCGACGAGCGCATTCGTACCCCGACTGGTTGATGCGAGGCGGGCTGGTTTTTTTCCTCACACTCGCACTTCGAGGCCCAAAAAAAAAGTGTTTGCGATGGTGCCCGAGAGCAGCCGGCGGGCTGCTTTCTGCCACAGTACACACTGTGGTGTTTACAGTCAACCACACAGGACCCACTGGCCGCCCATACATGTGAGGCCTGTGGGTATTTGTTACGTGAGCCCCCTGCCAGTGCGCATGTGTCATGTGAGGAGCAAAACAGACTCCGAGGTTAAGGTCAAACTGACATTTTGTGTTTCGCCCTCCTTCAGTCTTCACGTCCACTAAACCGCTCTGTCTCCTGTATGTGTGGTATGGGACGCCGTCAAATGTCTTGGACCCAACTCAGGGGCCAGCTGGACCTCCGCTGGTCTTACAAAGGCCTTCGGGTGGGCTGACCAGGTGCAGGAGGGGAGGAAGGCTTAGAGGTCAGGAGTGTGCCGGTCAGCAGAGCGTGCTCATAGCCGCTGTGTTGGAGGGGTGGGGTGTTAGCCCGTGCTGTTGCATGGAGTAAAAGCCCAGCACGTGTCGGCTGCTGCAAGGCCGGAGCCAGATCCAGTTTCTCTCTGCGGGATGTCACCACAAATACTGATACGGTCACATTCAACCCCCTGCCAACTTTTTGGTCACACCAATAAAAACAGGGAAAGAACTGTTGTCAGACTGACTGACCCCTGTTCCTAATGTCAGGCTCCCCTTATCCGACATGCCATATCTCTTTTACACAGCCTCCACATTTATAGTTTGTGTTGATGTGTTTATTTACTAACATACATTCCTCATTACGAGCCCCATCCCCTTGATTTATGAAAAGCTCACTCTGTTCGCGGCTGAAGGAAGCATTCTTATGGGGTCTTGTTGCCCATCATTTGGCATCCGAGTTCGTTCCTTTTTGATTTATAAGGAAGACCTAAACTGTCATCGGCAGCAGAAAGGAAAAGCATTGGAAGGAACCGCCGTGACGCATGTCTAATTTGAACTGGAAGCTCCTCAAACGGCTTTGTCACTGGATACTGTCAGGCCAGCTCAGCTTCAGCATGGATTGAGGGGCTTGTGTCTAAGAAATAAGTCCCAGCTCAGCATCAAAACAGTATTTGTTACAGTTCACAGCTGACCTTGTCGACAAAGAAAATCCCTCCGGTGGAAAGAGTGATTGTCAGAGCAGAGTGACCAGAGTAAATGTATCGCAAAATGCAGGGTAACTCACGAGAACTGACAAACTTAGTTGAACTGTGGCCCACAGAGTGGTCAGCTGTTCCATGGGAAATATTCAGCGCAGCTAAAACTCTTTGCCAAGATACAACTCAGTTGGGGAACACTCCAAAAAACATTATTTGTTAAATGTATCGACACTCGGAATAAAATAAAATAAAATAAAAACTCCCCAATCTGTGTTAAGAAACCTCATACATGAGGATATGTCGTCAGCTTCAGACTCTGGTTTTCATTCACACCTACCTTGGTGCTGTCCTGGCACTGGAAGACATAGCAGGCACACTTTGGGGCGTCTCTCACCAGGCAGGCGAAGCTGCTGGGCTCCTGGCTGTTGTGAATCAGCTTGGTCACTTGGTGGGGGCGACATTCGAAGAGCACCGTGTGCGTCAGGGGGTCCCAGAGGCGTCGCTCTCCCAGAGCGGACACACACCGCACGGAGGACGCCGAAACGCACAGCAGGACTGTCTTATTGCACGTAGCAGGGTCCAACTGACCTCCCCCGCCCCGACCACCTCGCGGCCCGGCGGCTCGTTCCTTCCCGGCCGACCTGCAGATTTCAGCCACCACCCAGGGCAGCATGGCCATGGTGGTCAGCTGGTGGACGGGCCGACAACCAGTCAAAGTCAGTTGGTACCTTATCTCCTCCCCTGCCTCCACATCCACCTCCCCTGGCCATTTGTGAAGGCTCTGAGAGGAAGAGGTCAGTCGCAAAAGTGACGGACAGGAACGGTTGTTGGAGGTCAGAAGGGGAGTGGGCTGATCAGAGCCCCGTGGCCTCTGCACTTCACCCCCTTTAGGCTTCACTTCAAAGTACAGCCCGTCCATGGCAGCTGTGCGCCTCCACCTCACCTGCAAACACAACAGCGGGGCGTCAGAGACCTTTACAAACAGCACTCAAAAAGGACAGCAGCCATATATGTGTGGGCCCGTCCTGTTTACCTTCCCAGATTTAAAGTCTCATAAAGATGTCGTTGGATCTTTTTTGTTTGTTTGTTTTATTCGTACTGAAGCAGGGCAGTTTTCCCAGGACACTAAAAAAGCTGAGTGGCTTTTACTGCCTCACGATAAACAGTGAACATCTCCCAGCTGATAACTGTCAGACATGGAGAGGTTTGAGGGGATTCTCACAACCGCAGAGAAGAGGGGTGACGGTTTGAAACTGCGCCTTCACGACGAAAGCCAACGGATAGCGACTCACACACATGATAGCAAAGCATTCGGAAGGTGCTCTGTTACATTTAAAAGGAAAAAACGCCTCCTCCACCTGCCTCCCGCTCGACCTTGCCACTTCATTTAAATTCCCAACTTCCAACATCGGTGACGAAAGGTGGTCCGTCCGCGGCGAGGCGACATCATGCGGAAGTTGGAACTAGATAAAAGATGTGCGCCGTCTCCTGTACATGCCACCGTTCACTCGCTTTGAATTCTTATTTGAAACACGAGTACGTTTCGCCCACGAGGCGGCAGTTTGTTGAAACTGCGTGCATGTAGTCAATAATAAAAAAAAAGAAGACAAAACTAGTCCCACAACCGAACGTCTCTCCCCTTCCCCTCCGCTCAGCACAGCCTTACCTGTCCGCTAACTGCCGTCTGTTCTCCTCACGGCGGTAAATAAAAGTAACTTAGAATGGCTGGACGGAAAGGAGCTCGGCCAGATAAACACGTCGCGTACACAGAGGGGAGAGGGAGACCTTTACACCGCTGTCGCCGTTTGCAGTCCGAGTTAAATTTAGAGGACATGTCCAACCCAGACCCCCCTTCCTCCCTCCTCCTCCTCCTGTCAGTGACAAGTGCTCGCTGCTCGCGCGCGCTGAGAAGGATGCGGTGAGCACTCAGACTCACGAAGAAGAAAAAAAACAAGGAAGCATTAACAGAGTTTGAAACTAGTTTTATTTTAGGGATTAAAATTGCATATTGGCACAGTATTTCGGTGGAATCCACGCATAATGCTCAAAATAGGAATCGGCTCCCTGCACATTTCTGAGAATTCACACACACACTCTACAAAGTCACTCTTATTTATCGGAAATGTTCAGTTCAGTCCCTTTGAGATGTTGCAGGCAGCAATGCAGAGGAATGTGTGGTGGTGGGCGTGTTGAGGTCATCCACTATGGCTCCACTTGGTGGTGCTGTAACTGTGAGCAGTGAATTTGTACTCTTGAAACCTAGAGTAACCTTTTCCCTGCACGTTTCCCATCATTTATTTAAGCTGAAAAGACTTCTGTCTCTAAAATCTGTGCCATGTTCCTTGTTAGCGACCACAGAAAGATATTACACGTTCAAATTTCAAAGGCAGTGTACACCTTCAAATAGTTTTTCAGCATTCATATTCTAAGGTATTTGTTTATATTAGCAGCAGTGCAGGTGACATTAAGCTCTGTGTGTTTAGGAATGCTTATTGTTATACACAAGCCAGCAGGAGACTGGATCTTATCCACCGCCATGTGGAAAAAACAAAAAAAGGGAATATAAAACCAAAGCATCCATGGTTAAAACTCAACTTTATAGTAGAGGTTATATGCAGATCATTAAAAATAATCTAAAGTGACAATTAAATTACAATACAGAATGGAATTTTTTTCTGGTTCAAACTCAACAGAGGATCTCTCCCGGAATAATTAAGACATGATGGAAAATGCTGGTCAGAGATAGACGAAACCACTTGTGTGGTCATTCCGTCTGATATCGCTACTCGGGCTTGGGCTGCAGCCTATTCTTTGCCGGCTCGAAGAAGTTTTCCACAATGGCTTCGACCAAGTCGTCCAGCTCCTTCTTCAGGAGCGCCACGTCACTGATGCAGACCCAGACGAACGAGACGGAAACAAAACACATGTTGATGTCAATGATTAAAGCTCATTGTTCAAACAAAGTTATTCAGATGGTAAAGAAAAGATTGGAATAATAATGCAAAGAATATTCTATTTTTATTATGATTTATTAGGTAGATCATGGATTACACAATATTTAAAAAATTGCATTTAACATTTTTTTCCAATGTACCATGATATAAAACTGCTTTTCTGCTGCTCCTGCCTCTGTTCTGACTCACCTGTTCCCAGGAGCCGCACAGAGCTCTGTGTAGTATTTGATCTTCGGCTCAGTGCCGCTCGTTCTCATGGTGGCTACGCCCCCGTTGGAGAAGGTAAAAGTGATCATCTGACTGGAGCTGGAGGTGGGAAGAACCTGAGAGACGGGAGGAGGAAGACCAAGAAGACGATGAAGAAACTGGAGGGACTTCTAAGGCCCGGATAAACAGTTTGACAAAAGTATTTCATGTGATGAAACAAGACAGCAGCTTTTATTGCTGCTTTTCTCTAACACAAACTGGCTGAGTAGTTTAGCATGGAACATATGCCATTTTTTTTAATCTGTTTAAGAGTAAGAGCCGTGTAGCCGATCTGATTCTGGTTTTTACCTCTGCAACTCTAAAACTAAAAACAGGATATCAGAGAGGCAGAATTGTTTGTGTGTGCGTGTCCCCTCACAGCTTTGTTGTCAGGTTGGTTGCTGTCGTAGCCGGTAGTCAGGTCTCGCACTGCGTTGATGGAGAATCGTCCGCATTCGGTCGGATATGAGTCCTCTTTGCCACTGAAGTTGCGTAGGCGCTCAAACAGACTGCGGATGACCGCCTGGTCGTGGCAAATGAAGTAGGAGTTCTTGCTGATGTGGTACCCATACCTGACGGTGAGAGACGCAGAGTGGGGGAGTCAGAATGCTACGGCAACCTACTTAGACAGGTTCAATGTGGCCATCTTTGCATCTTACTCTTCGTAAATGTGAGTGAGCTGTTGGGAGAAGCTTTGGTTTTTGGTGGCCAGATAGGAGGCCATCTCCCCTGCTATGGCCGCAGCACTCACTCCATCCTTGTCCAAAACCGAGTTACAACACATGTATCCTGCAACACACACACAGTTTGGGTTAATTCACGACGGGCCTTCATTCCCCAGCTGCTGCGGTCAGCTGTTGCTTCTTTTAATAACGCCGTGTGAGCAAAGGCATGCGATTCCAATTACAGCTTCATTATCTTGTTATCTGTGAATGCTCTGAAACTATGCTGTGTGTATTTATCGCACCATGTGTTGTCTTAACCCAACGATTGACTTTTACCTTTAGCCCACTGCCTTGTGTTTGACTGTACTCACGGCACAAAACTTTAAAGAAGACGGTAGTTGAATCAGTCCGGATGCATATTCCTAATATGATAGCGACTGTTCAACAAGGTCTGACCAGAGCAGAGGCCGTGAGGTTTAGGTGCCCCTACTCAGAGTATTCTGGTATCCCATGAGATAAATGAGTGTTTGTGTCGGTGCAAAATAAACATGTGCTCTGAGGATCCCTGTGGCTTAATAGCTACCCTGTGATCTCACTTCTTCTCAGGTTAATTAGTACGTGCATACCTATGGCCTCCTCAAAGGCAAACAGAACAGTCTTGCCCTGGTCCAACAGGTCTTTGGCTCTGTTCCCCATCCACTTAAACCCTGTCAGCGTCTCCTGTCCAAACATAATGAGAGAAAACTCAGCCAAAAACAAACAAACAAAGATTTGACATTTAGAGGTAGAGTCTACAAATGATAGAAACTATAAACATTCACTGAGTATTTCACAACAAGGAAACCCGCTATACTGCACAATGAAAGTTATTTTCCATCTTGTATGTGAAGTCGATGTCAAAGAAACATTTATTATTTCACAATTTTCAACCAAATTTTCCATTCAGCAAGACAATTCCATTTTTGTCCCCCTTTTTCTCTTCACCTGTGGATTTGACTCAAACAAAAGTAAATCTAGTCAGGCAGCAGTGGTCTTAAGCTGAGGTTGGGACACAGTGTTAAGGCCATGTAAAATGGCATCAATTCTTATAATTCATTTGACCTATTTGTGTCATATCTGTATTATTTATCTCATCCATGGTTAAAACAGTTCCCTTGTCTCTTTTGGTTGTGCTGATGTCACAAAGTGTGTCAATTGTAGTAAAGTTTTGCCACCAGGAGCCCTTGTGAAAAAACTTGAATGTTTGAGCAACAGCACACAGCATGTGGGACAGGTCCTTGAACTCTCTGTAAATGCTCCCTCGCGTATTACTGCTGGCAACGTGCGATATGAAATGAGGGGAGTGAAATGCGAGGGCGTTACCTCAAAGTGGAAACCTTCCTTCAGAGCGATGGCTCGCAGGATTTTGGAAGAGACGGTGCTCGACAGCATGTAGAGGTTCTTCACGGCGGCTGCGTCGGGGTTCCGCTCTTTCCAGCAGTGGAAAATCCACCAGCCCAGCAGCGCGCCCAACTCATTACCGCTGAACACCCGCCACTGTCCTCTGAGGCACAGACAAGGAGAGACAGAGGCTTCTGAATCCAAGTATTCTAGCTGTCATGGTGGAATTTCGCGACTTTACTCTGGATCTTAGTTTCATATCAAGGAAAACTCGTGAAGCTAATTGTTTAGCATTTAATGGGTTTTTCTGGCATTTATAAGGATATCCGGTTAATTCTATTCGTAGTAAAAGGCAGGCTAATTCACTTTGGAGGAGATCGTCTAGTAAAACAATTTAAAACAAGTTAACCATTCATTGCATGTATTATTAAATGTTTTTATTTAAATATAACAGCCAGATTCGGTTAATCTCCTAATGTAGGGACTCATGGTCATTTCAGAGTTTCTTTGCAGCGTGAAGGGAAACTCGTGCCTTTTCGCTTGCAGAGCGGGTTGGATGGAATGAGAGACATGGGACAGAGCAGACGGCCACATGCTGCTTTTAACTTCAACACTAACGTGCTGTTGAAAGGTGGCATTAGCAGCACACGAGAGCTATGTTAAGGCCCACCTCTCCTGCCTCTCAGCCACAGCCAGGCGGTCGGCGTCGGGGTCGTTGGCCAGCACCACCGAGGCCTCCTCCCTGTCTGCGAGAGCAAATGACAGCGTCTGCGGAGCGATCACACACAGGCGTGTCACGGAGCACCGAGGCAGAGTGTCTCCCGCACGTCCCCGCATGGCCAGCACTCACCAGCACGCCCTCCCCCTCCTCGGGATTGGGGTACTTGACGGTGGGAAACTCGGGGTCTGGATCTTTCTGTTCCTCCACGGCGTACGGCGGGGGGAGATCGAAGGCCTTAAACGCCGACTGCACAAAAGAGTGGCCGACGCCGTGCACGGATGTGTGCACTATTTTCACCTCTGAGCTCTTGTTGATCTCCCTGTGAATGAAATAAGGCAAAACTTGCATGTTTAACAGAGATTTGTCTTTTTTTTGTCTGCATAAATGTCCCAGCCTGGCTATGGCTGTTGGACAGCATCACATGACTCCTGAGGTCAAAGGTTAGCCTATGAGGCACCTGTGATGGCAGTGTTTCTGGATGGCTTTGAAGTATTGTGTGTGGATATCCTGGTAGGGGTCTTTAAGCAAAGGGCTCTTCAGGGCCTCCTCGGTGTTCCAGGACTCTGGCCAAGGCTCCAGGTTCTCCTCGATGGCTTTGGAGATCCCCTTGTCATGAGGAGATACAATCTGGGCTCCGTTTTCCCAGTACACCTGGAACAGAGAACAATTGTGTTTTTACCACGTGATGCAAAATGACGGCCTGGGCTGGAAATACCAGCGATAAGAGCTGAATGAGTGTTACCTTGTAGCCATTGTCCTGTTTTGGGTTGTGCGAGGCGGTCACCATTATTCCAGCGCACAAGCCTAAGTGGGAAACTGTGAAAGGCTGCAGGGACATTGAAAATAGAAAGTAATTGTAGGTAAATTAAACTCATTAGAATATTGTACTGTTCTGTTTCTAGAATCCACAATAGTTTGCAAAAACTATGGAAATGTGATGAAAATCAGGATACACAGATTAAACGAGATCCTACTATGTCATCAAAATTATTCAAATGAGTAAGAATATTGTGGTTAATCAAAAATATACTTTCTTTTAAGTCAAATGTCTATACAATTTGTAAGCACTGTTTAGTCATTCAAAAACTGTGTGTTCATATCTAATTTATAAATAAGAAGTTTGTTATTCACCATGACAAAAGAAAACAACAACTAATATTCAATGGAAAACACACAAATTCCAGTGGTTACCACAAAAGGTGTTGGGGTTATGTCAGAAAAGAGGTGGACTGGCACGCCCCGGCTGCTGAAAACTGCTGCAGCCAGGCGGGCAAACCGCTTGCTGCTGCCGCCGCTGGGAGGGTGGGAGCGGGCGTCGTACCCGATCACAACGCCTCGCTCTTTGAGATTCTCAAAGCTCTGCTCCAGGTAGCGACAGAAACCCTGTTAGAAAGGAGACGAGGGCAAACGCAAAGAGCAGGGAAATCAAACAAAGAGGAGGTTAGAGTAGCAACGATCATATTTAACAAAACTATTTATTCAATTCAAAATGAAAGTGAACACAGCATTTCATGTCGCAATGTCAGTGAACGCAGCACGGTTTGTCCCCTCCCCCCGTTTCCAGTTTCCATCTGCCCATGCTGCTGTGACAGTATGTCCGACTAATTCAGTCATTTTGCTGTCTCGCGGGCTCATTCTTGCGTGGAAATCAGGAGCTGTGAATGTATTATCAGTGACATGAAACTAAAGGCGGGACGGCTGAGAGATACGCTCGGTAATATCAATATGCAAATTAGCCAGGTGCTGAGCTGTCTCAAGGCTGCACGTGGGCCACTCGTTCATGTGACTCCACGCTTAATGTGCAGCGAGGGTTTATCTATTAACCAACCTGTGTGGTCTGGATGATAGTGAGGTCATTCATGCAGGATGTGCCGGGGCCCATAGCAGCTCTTAGTCCTGCTGTACCAAACTCCATCCTGGAAGAGAAGCACTTCCTAAGAGCCTCCACTGCTCCCTCCTTGAGGAGATCCTGCACCATTGAAGCTGTTTTGGGGTTCTGAGGAGCAAAAATAAGTCACAATTTTGAGGAAGAAAGTTCCAAACAGATCAAGGACATTATTTATAACTGGAACTTAGACCTGTGTCACTTGCCATAACATTAAGATTACAGGACATACATATATATATACACACACACACACACTTATATAATCTCTCTGGTAACCAAGTGACCAAGTGTGTGATTTTAAACAGAGTTATTATGGAATAGATCTTGTCTACATGTCCCATGGACCAGTCAAATTCCACCTCCATTTTCTGTGATCTAATTACCAAAAATACTGACAACCATTCACACTTGACCAAGTGAATTTGCTTTTTTTACCTCAAAAATGGTCTTTCTGACCGTAACTACCATGAAACAATCCATGTAGTCACGCACTTCCTGTTCAGCACCGTGTGTGAGAAACCCTGGTTAGAAGCCACCACACTGAGACTGATGAATCCCTACTCCAATGTGACCTAATTGGTGGCATCCCATTTCTGTTTAAAGCCAAGAACAACTCTGCTTGCTTCGGTCAGATGTTCAAATCCATCTTAGTCTGATTTGAGTGAGTGTGCATCGTGTGACCAAACCTTTTCTGTGTGTGTGTGTGTGTGTGTGTGTGGTTGTGCTGCAGAGTCAGCTGATGAGTGTGAATGAAAAGAAAAGAAAAGAAAAAAAAACAGGCTTCTTGGTCCATGATTTATTATGAAAACTGCTTTGATATCTTATTTGTAATTGCTGATTACAAATAAGATATGAAACTGATAACTGCATTATATGACCAATAAAATATATTGGAGGAAAGATTTGGCGGGAATATGTGAAAGACTATGAAGATGAAAGGCGTTCTTTGTTGATCTCTGCTCCGATTTGAGTTTTTTTTAATGCTTGAATAATTAAATCGGTCTTTTCTTGATCTTTTTTGGGCATGATTGCAAATTAATTGCCGGAGTTTAAAAAAAATCCCTTACAAGCTAAAGAAAAAACCTTATTCAGAGTTCATCTGAACCCTGGTATCATGTATTTAGACGGTTGAAAAAATAGAAGAAGCAATACAAATATATACACTGCTGTGTGATAAAGCAATGAGTTTTAAATAAGCATCTTTGGAATAAGTCAGGTTTTTACCAATGATGCACATCTGCGATGACTTTAAAACAGCTCTTTAAATGAGTCAAAGAGGCAGTTGAAGCAAGGCAGCTAATACACCCTCCAGCACTAAAACAAGTGATTACTTTATAATGAATTAACATTTTTGTACCTGTAACAAGCCAGAATGACCACCGTTACTTATTAGCTACTGGTTGCATCACAGATCGGTTTCAAAATTATTTTAAATACTGAAACAACCATTCAATGAAAACCGTCCACTCTGACCGTAAAGATACACGGTATTGAAACCCTTTTTAATGTAAATGCTTGGAATTTAAAGTAATATCCGTTTAAATCAGCCCGACTTTCTAGCTTTATCCGTGTATCCAGCGGCTTTAGCTAAGCGGCTAGCTGTCACTTTACCTTGTCATACTGCAGCCACTGCCGGACTGCCTGGTCCAGCTTAGCGTCACCGGTCACACCGTTTTCCATAATTCTTACTGGGTCAATTCCAGGCTGTGTCCCGCTCTCCCTATGTAGTCATACGAGGCGCCTGGTGACTTCCCGGAGCCTTTTTCTACCAAAATTCAGCTGTGAGATGAAGACACCTGACTTTACTAGCTACTCCGTTGACGAGGGGCGGTGACAACGTGTTGCGTCACGGCCAGTACGCCTGTGGGGCGTTCAAGGGCCGCTGGGAAAGTTGCAATTTTGGACGATGGGACATTCGATCCCATGAACAATGGTTTATAATTTGTCAATTTGATACACTATTCGAATTGACAAAGAGGACTCGAGTTTGATATTTTAACACTTTCGTTTCAAGGTAAGACTGCACATCCTGATTGGCATCACGTGTGTAATTTACATGTTTTTCCTCAGAACGCTGAGTTGGGAAAGTGTCCCAGGAACTATTTTTTTAACCAGTCTATCACTGACCTGTTGCTAGTTTTTTTCCCAACAAGCTCCCTCTTCTCTTTCTTTTCCAGGGTTTCATTGACCCTCTACCAATTGTTCGGAACAGCTTCCGTCATAAATAAAACTGCTGATATTGATACACATTTTCAACAATCTTTGCTAATAAAGAATTGATCTCTGAGAATTTTATTTACATTTTTAAAAAGGGCTGATCTTATTTGAATTAGGCTTGCATTACACAGAATTATATCCTGCAGAGGTAGGATCAAATAACCCACAATTAATCCGGAGGATCTTAAGAAAAGCAGCTCCTTGATCCAAACAGCAAAGACACAAGTTTGACTTCTTTCGGACAGTTTGGCCCGCTGTTATTTATTTAACTGTTTCCATATCTTTCTTGTGAGGGTTTCAGTTTGTCATGAACAAACAGCGTTTAAGTACAACATAATATAAAGCACAAATTGTTTCAAAATTAGATGTTTAAAATATCAAGGATGTCAGTGATGGGTGAAATCTCTCCCAAATCCAGCAAGTGTTCGTTAATAGATCCACTTACAGAGTCTAATCAATACTTAGATCGATTACATGGCAAAGAGTTACAGAAACACTCAATTTCTTTGGATCCGAGGGAAAGATATCCATTTCCTTTTTTTATAATTCATAATTTTATGCTTTTAAGCAGAAACACTTTCAGTATTTCTGCTTTACCATTTAGGCTAAAATAGCTTACTGTACGTTGCAATGTCTGTACCTCTCTGGAATAAAGGTATTAAAAAATACACAAATAACTCTTGTGTGAGCAACTTCATAAAAGCTAAATGGTTCCCAGTTTTTTTTTTATGACACACACCCTATACTGAACATACTTCATCGCATTTTGAAAGTCTTACAATTAATCAATAGATTGACAACAACTTTACCTTTTTAATTGACAACTTCAGTTTTAACAGTAACCTCTAATATTTGAGCAATTTGATTCAGAACAGCTGCAAACCTCAAAGATGTCTCTGACTCCAACTCCTAATACCAGTAAAAGAACAGGGGCTATGAGCTGGTGTGAAAAAAAATTAACATAGGGGACTCTAACGCTAACTAATCTTGCTCGTAGTTTTCCAACTGACCCGTCAAAATGTCTGTAAGGTCCCCTTACTGTCCTCCAGAGCCTCTGCTGTACAACCTGAGTGAGCAAATGTCCTTAAATATGACTGAGTGATGTTATCTGCGGCGTTTCCTTTGCTTAATCGTGAAAAGGTCCTCATCGTCTGGATACATCTGTTCTCCGAGCTGCTTGTCGGCACGATTTTTCCATTTCCTCTTCTTCTCGACCTTTGGCTGTTTCGGTGTCGGCCTCGGCTTCTTCCCAGTCCTGAATAACTGCTCTGGTCTGGTGTCTCTCTGTCTGTCTGGCATAGATAAAGGAGGACCCTTCATTTTCTTCCTATTCCTCCCTTTCCCCTTTCTCCTCTCTGCGTTTTCCTCTGGTCCTCCCCCTCTGGGCAAGTCATCTGATTCATCTAAAACTAGTTTAGCTTTTGGGAGTGGCCCCCTTGAGGTGGGCACGGGCCTTTTAGGTTTCCACGCTTTGACGTGGCCACCACTTTCCCGCTCTTTGAGTTTCTTCGTTTTAGGCGTTGAGTCCATGAACTTGTCATGGAAAAAGATATGGCTGGGATTGGATTTGGGGTTCTTAGGCGTTCGCTGGTGTCCGTCGTTAGGCTGGTGGTTGTTTTTGTGATGACTGACTTTTTGTTTCTTCTTCAGTGGACCTGGGGTGAGAGGGGTCTGAGAGGGACCTGACAAATAGCCGTTTTCCCTCATTCCTATTGGGAAAAAAAAGAAACACCTCATGATGACTTTTGTTTTGATATGTTTTTGCTCATGGAAAACACCACAAAAAAGTATGTATGAAGGAAACACAATAACACACCACTTGTAAATTTCCTGTTAGCTAATACATGAATTAACATAACTTTTATATAAACGATAAGTTCACTGTCACTCCCACTCATCCAAAATTTTCATACATAGTTACTTTTGTTTATCCAGACTTAATATTCTGGATAAAACTGATAAAAACATTGGCAGGATGGTTCTGGTCCTTGTTTTGTTGGAAGCAAAACTGCTGACCAAAATTACATATTTCCTCAACTGCAAAACCTTCATGTGTCCTCCATTGCCAATCACCACAATGGGGGGTGAACCAAAAATCCCCAAAACGCATTCCCACTGATCACTCATAAAGATCCAGAGAGAATGGTTTCATCAAAATGTGCCACAAACCATGAAAACTAAAAATAAACCCATTCGGTTCAACGCCTCACAGCTGACTGTCTCTTGTTCGTGTCAATTCCACCCAGAAGGAACTTTCTGGTAACATATGAATTCACTTTAAATGATATTTTGGCACTGGTACAAAAAAAAAAGGGGAAATTAATTTCAAAGATAGGAATTAAAGCCAGTGAAGCAAAGTTTCCCATTTATTTTACTGAATGCAACAGTTCTTTTTTCACAGAGAACCCCCCCCCCCCCCGGAAATTTTAAAAAAAGCAGCCCCTCTGTGAAATTTCCTTTATGTATTTACTATTTGTATGTGGGACTTGCCTTTAGCCTTTAGCTTAGTCCTGTGCAGGCGGCATTTAATGTCCTCCATGTTGTCGTAGTGGCAGATGAATGGGATGCTGGGATAAACTCCTTTGAACATCCTCTGCCGCATGCACTCCTGAGTAAAACACACAAAGATGCAGAAAAATGACCAACAATAACAAGCAATGACATAAACTCACATTGGGACATTTTTTGGTGGGGGAAAAAAACAAACAAAAAAACCCCAAAACAAATCAAATGATTTTTTAAAAATTATCTATACTAAATACTTTAAGAAGCACTGCTCCTCCTTATGAGCTTGGTCTGGACTGTGCTCTTAAAAGAATTTGAGGAAATTACACAACTAGAGGATGAAAAAATGTGGGACTAAAAAAAGCTATCCATAGCAGATAAATGGTGGATAAAGGGAGGGGAGTGAAGCAGGGAGGAAAGGCTGACATGTGCCACATGACCCAAGAACCAACAACCGTTAACAATTACAACAAGTCGTTATCAGACATGAATCCTCGCCCAGCCTGGAGACTTTTGAGGCACTACGGGATGATTCTGACCAAGAATGGGAAAATATAAATAAAAGGCCCAACATCCAAACACGGGCTTTTGGATGTCCTTTAAGAATACAGAAGAACTGTTCATGAGGACTATTCAAAGAAATGAGGGAAAGACTGTCTGAGAGGATTCGGGCTGGGTCGCAGAATGAAGATGCTCACGTCAAACACTGACTTTCAAGCCAATTACCTTTTTAAAACTTTTATTACGTTTTTTTATTTATTTCCAAGTATGCTTAGATCTACCATTTTTTGGGGAAAACTTTCTTTTTCAAACACAGATTGTTTCCTAGTGGTAGTTGTATATCAAGTAGGTGTTTGCTTTCTTTGTTACTCTGCTTTCACATTTGGCTGAACATGCTGCTGTAATCAAATGAATGTGCGGTACTCACATGACCGAAGTGGCCCTTCTGGGAGCAGTTGTAGCAGTAGGCAGGGTATCGACCATTGTCTGTCCCAGTCTTCTTAACGGGAGGACCATTTTTAGTCTGAGGAGAGATGGAAAATTAAAAAGAGCTGGTTATTAGTGAGCTGATATGACCTATATGAATTCAAAATCGGATTTGTCTCCTGGTGTCCCTGTGCTCTGCCACCATTCCGACGCCCTCCATTGTTGTGGGCCGCGGTGAATATGGCTGCTGATATAAAGCGGTGATTACCGAGGTATAGTTAGAGCCTGTAATGACCCTGTATGATAAGTAACTGTGAGCGTGTGTGTGTGTGTGTGTGTGTGTGTGTGTGTGTGTGTGTGTGTTGGACACAGGGTCCCTTCCCCTATGGGCCAGTGTTCTGAAAGCCTTCCATGGTTCAGCGCCCACAGCAAATACACACTGATAAAGAGGGAGAAAGGAGACACAGGCAGAGTGCATTTACTGCTAATGTTATATACACAGACACACAACTCTAATGTCATTCCCTGCAACACGCGCGCACAACTCTGCGCGCACCTCGACACCAACGTCTAAGGTGCCTCTCTCCTTTCTCTCCCCACGCCGATTCTGAGATTACAAATGATTTGGGCCCGGCGTCATTTCTTAAACATAGCTTAGCTTACCTCCCCCTTCCCACCTGCCTCCCCCTCCTCTGTACACACCCCTGCAAACCAGCATCTACCCCTCACACTTGTTTTATTTCCCCCCCCCCCTTTTCTCTCTCTCTCCCTCTCTCTCTTTTCCGCTTGAGTAGTTTTGCGGTAGAAGGGATGAATGCTATTAGAGCGTCGCGTCATTATCGGGTCAGGCCTGCCGGGCCAATCTCCATCACAAAGGCCAGGAGATCACAGACCTCTCACAGGCGCGCACACACACTCGCACACACACACAAATACACATGCGCAAACTCGCACAATCCCACACGTACACGCGTGCACCCCTAAGGAGATCACAGTTCCCGTCTCAAGCCCCCCGACCTCCACCCTTCCTGCCCTTCTTCCCATTCATCTCTCATGTAAATTGGCTGTAGGTCTCCCTCCGTCTCTTCCTCCCTGACCTTGGGCTTGTGTTATCTCCACATAGTCTGATCCACTGCACCGAATGAATCCAAGCACGGGAGAAGGGGGAAGAAGAAGGAGGAGAAGAAAAAAAACGAATTAACATCCCCTCGTACTCTCCCACCAACGGGTGAGAGCTGTGCGTAAACCTGGCATGAACCTGTGCCTGAATGCGAGGGCATGAGAGAAGCTCTGCATCTCATGCAATATTAATTAAGTAAGGGGGCCTTTCGCTGTGTTAAGTTCCCATTTTCCTATTGCCCACATCCCGGGCATCTAAACAAGGCAAAATCCTGATAGATAACATTAGCAGAGCTGACACAGTCAAACTCTCAAGTGAGATTTACTCTCGGGACAGTGTGGCAATCCAATTGAAAATATTTATCTAATTAAATACATAATCAAACTCAAGGACACTTTTCTACCCATCTGGTTTTCAAAATTTGTCCTCTGTTGTACATTCTTGGTGAATATTTTGTGCCTATTTAAGAAGGGAAAATGTAAAAATTTAGATTAAAAAGAGAAGAAAAAAAAGATGACAGGGTGGCCAAAATGAGGGTTCGAAGCAAAGCAGCATTGATGGACAAGGGGCTTAAAGAGTCAGTTTGTTCACTGAAAATCCTGTATTTAGAAACTTATTTTAGGTTGAAAATTGTAGGTCCGAAGCTATATGTAACCGTTCAAGATAACAGACGCACAATTTTGCGATCACAACTGATTGAATCGAAATAATTGTTGTCACCATGAAATGCAATGACTTCCACGGCTGTTTGGATCGAAACAACCAAAAAAAAGACTACTTTAAGATCTTTAGCTCTCCATCTTCAGCGGAGCTAATTTGTAAGGGTTAATAAAGAGAACTATATCAAAGGTGACAGGAAAATGTGCCCTCACAACTGTTCGGCATTTTTGAATAAATTTGAGGAAGCGATACACTGCAGCTGCAGAGTTGTGTCTTTCTTTTGTGTAGATTAGATGCATGAGTCCCACCATTGTACACAGTGTTAGTTAAGTGTTTGGGGGTCTGCTTACAATATTCCGTTTTATTAATAATTATAAATAAAAATGTCTCCAGGCTTCCACTTTGATCCTAAAAGCAAATAAAATAGTCATGGCAAAAAAAAATAGTAATAAAAAATGATTAAAAAATAGTCATGATATAATGACTTAATAATGAATATATATTTAAGTAACGCTTGGTAGTGTATTTAGGAAATGATCATCCAAAAGGATTCAGTTCACAGACTTTTTGCCTCTTTCAATTCCCCAAACGTGTCTTAAAAAGATTAGGTTTTAATAAAGCCCTGTTCAAATACGCCCTTAAAAAAAATCAGTTCTAACTTCATGGTTTACGTAAATTTGACGGTTACGTAAATGAAGCACACATGTTATGCATAATAAGCTCATAAAATTTCATTTCTAGGACTTTTAAATCTTTCTTAAGGGTTTGAATAGATGTCTGATGGATGTTAGTAATATCAGTGCTGACATGCAGGGGAAAAGAATCTAACGGACTCAAAAACATTATAAAATGTTGCTCTATGGCTGTAATGTTGCTTTAATTTTTATAGTAATATATACCATGGATCCTCATATGTATTTTGTGTGACCCAATATAAAAAAAAAATCGGATCTACAAACAGCATAGAATAGATACTTTTGAACTTTTTTTACTAAAGTTTTTAAACATCCAGGCTAAAAAGATATCTTATAATGCAGTCCATAACCACGATGAAGAAAAACCAGTTGCTTCTAAACTTTTATCGAACAATCCCATTTTTTTTCAAATATTGCCCCCCTGTATTCTTAAATTTGCTTCCTATCTTCAGAAGCTCTCCTATCTAATGGTTCCCCTCAGGTCGGACACAGTGTGGGTTGGGGGGGGGGCCTGCCTGTTAGCTTGGGGGGACGGAGGGGCTGCTTTGACTGAAAGCGGCCCAAACCCAGAAAGTGGTCTGGCTGCTGAGTGCGGACTGGCGGCGGCGTTGGTGGTGGGGGGGGCTCCAAAGAGGCTTCACTGTGTGGACACAGACAGCCAACCATCCGTGGCCTCTCATGCATGCACACACAGACACATAAAGCGCTCTCTCTCCCCGTCACACACACACACACACAGACTCAAAATGCCTTTTCCCACAGTTGTCCCTTCACATACGCCGTGTCTCTCCTAAGCCCCGATCTACTCTGCTACTTGCCTTGGCTGCTGGTGGCAAAGCTGTGATAATCCTTCGGCCAACACAAAGCTCAGACTGTTACAGACTACAATCTAAAGAAACACTCACACACACACACACGCACGCACGCGCGCACACACAGTTGCCAAACACAATCCAAGAAGTAAACAGCCTTGTGTGTGTGTGTGTGTGTAGGAGGAGAGGGGGTGGGATTTGAACAGTAACGGACGGCGGGAGCATGGGGGCCGGGGCCAGCAGCAGCGCTGTTTTGCATATGTTATTGCAGCAGTGGGGATGGTTTGCATATGTTACTGGACCCACAGGGGACTAACGCCGCATGCTTTATCATAGAGAACAGCTCCCCTACACCGCACAAAACCGGTGGGCTCGCACTAAAACAAACACGCCCTGTGGTGTCTGCGTATGTGTGTGTGTGTGTGTGGGAGAAATACGCCGGTATGTACAAATTAGGTTAACAGGCAGGATTAGACAGCTAAGAGTCAGCAAGATGAAATGGCTACGGGCTGCACGCCTTCTCAGATGTGTGGCAGTAAACATGCGAGCGTTAATCTTATTCTGACTTTTTCGACTGTATGAAAACAATAACGCTCACTGATGAACCTCGCGGAGGAAATAAGCCTCTTTTGGGATGTGGAGGAGTGCGCGCAGGCAGTAATGGAGGCTAGGGATGAGGTAGAGAGGTGGTGGTGGTGAGGGGGGGGGGGGTTGCCAAATAACCAGATGTGATTTCTGCCCCCTTTGTGTCTGCCGGTTCACGTTCATTCATGACTGAGCCCCTCGCTCCACGCCCAGCCAGGACCAGCACTCACAAACCAAGCAATTCCCATGTGCGCCGTCTATCTCTGCCCGTCCGTCAGTCAGTCAGTCGGCAGAAAATCAGTACGAGTCCTTTAAAGAAAGAAAGAAAGGGGGGGGGGGGGCTTTTGGAATGTTTTGACAATGTGATGCTGGTGTGAGCGGCGGTGGGTTGGCACCACTGGAGGAAAAACCCCTCCTTTTGGGGAAGTAACTGGCGGTAATCTGGTCACACCGTAGCGGGCGCGACAGAGAATACAAGCTAATCTATTCAAACCAAAGTTGTACGCTTTTCTATTCTCGGTGGCTCGACACTGGGCTCAAAGGCCCCGGTCTGTTGTGGCCTGTGTGTGGGGGGCTGAGGTTTATGGAAATGTACAGTAGTGCCCGCTCCATCCCCGCCAATTAAACACATATGGACACCAGAGACGGGGATTTAGATGCACCGCCTACAGATGGGCCGCGTCTCTCATGCTCAAGTCAGGATGTTAAACCCAGATTTTACACCTCGGCCAACCAAACACACACACACACCCACACACACACACACACGTGTGCGCGCGTGCAACCCACAGAACACGCTGCAAAAAAATATAAATAAAAATAAATCGACACCGTCCTGCTAAGCGGAAAGTCACAATGACCTGGAAAGCCTGCAAGACCTCTGATAACACTGCACCGGTGAGCAAGTATGTGTGAGCCTGTGTGTTCGTGTGTGCATTCCAGGACTCCGGCATTTGCAAAAAATAACAGATTATTCTGAAGAATCGGGGGAGAGGGGACATTGAATTTTATAAAAAAACTGCTGTAGATTTTTATTTGTGCACAAAAGCATGATTTTCTTTTCATGATAAATGAGTTTTTCCCCCTCAAATTATACATGGGCTTTCTCCAAATCCCCAATTTACAACCTAGCCTTCTTTGATTTAGCTTGACTCTCAATCAGAGGGAGAAGAAATAAGCATCCAAAGAGTTTAGGCTAATCGTCTAAAACGATAACTTTGCGTCATGGTTCCAGCTCTGGTATTACATGTGCCCTCCTCTGCTTAACTTATGACGGAACCAACACCTCCCTGATGACCTGCTCAGCAAAACTCGGCAAAACTTTACAACAGCCGCTTCCTCTGGAAAACGCTCCACGTTTGAAGGAGAATAAAGAGCTGGAGGCTTTATGGCCCAGCGGAGGTGAGAACACTGGACTGTCTGTACCGTACAATGATGAGGCAGCAAAATCAGCTTTCTGCAGGGTTGGGATTTAAGTGTTTCTTTTTTTCTTTTTTTTTTTGTACACAGTGCTATTTGAATTCAGGACATTCTTGTGAGAGGAATGAAAGAAAGAGGTCAGGCATGGAGGAGGAAGAACTGAAGAAGGAGGAAGGCAGGTCGAAACTTAAACCTCAGCTGATAGAAGAAAGAGGTTAGAGTCCTGATGGCTTAGTTGTGTTATGACATATCACTTTAATAGTGAGGAAACCTCTTGATCAGATTAGACATTTGTGCTTATCTATAAATATTTGCGATTTTTAAGATATCGATTCGGCCTTACTTACATCTTTATGATCATTTCTCTTTTTTAATATAAGTGGACAACATGTTTATTATGGGGACTTTGAAAAGATGCAATAACTGAAACCAAAAACCACCATAATCTCTGAAAATCTAACAAGCATTAGTGTGAAGAACATATAAAAACATTTATGGATACGGGAGAGATTTGACAGTAAATTAACATCCCTGATGATGAGCCTTTTAGTGCAGTTCGCCATTTGTCCACTGAGTGGCGCTTTATCTCTACATAGCATGGTCAAATCTGTAAACTCCTGTGCCAGATACATAACAACAGTTATTTGTCTTTTCTGGTCAGGGGAGACCAGAAAAAGGATTCAAATCCTTTTTCTTTCTTTCACTGGCTGCATTTTTTCCCGGACACAGCAACCCCCAGGACTTACATGCAGCTTTACTTTTCCTGTAGATCACAGCAAGTCACTGGAGCACACAATGAGCACAGACACCAGAGAACAAGACTATCTGTGATTACAAACCCCACTTAAATCCCAAAACGTCAACCCTTCTGATTACACACCAGCACTGTGACCTATTAATGGACAGGAATATGGCATGTTGATTTTTTTATTTATTTTTTTCCAAAGATTTTCCACATTAAACCCTTTCACCAATAATCAGGTTACATTTAAACTCTGATCGAACAGGAAGATATCTTCACTCACTACTCAGTCAAGCTACAAAGAGACGTTTCTGTGAAAGCAGGGACACACACTTATCTTTTTGAAAACCCTTTTAAGTTGAATTATCCTCAAAGGGTTAAACTTCCCACAATGTGATGAAAAAAATGACTGAGAAATCACCTTTTGGACAGTTTATCTGAAAGCTTTAAGCCTGTCAAACTTCACGCCTTTTTGAAAGTCCCACAGTCTTTTTTTGAAACAACTAATTCTGTTCCACTGTAAAACCCGCACAGAAAAAAAACTAAATGAGCTCCTAAGAAATATATTTTGTACTAAGTGCTTTAATTTGACACTGAAAAACTGAAATAGTCTTCTGTGTTAACATAATTCCCCCCCCCCCTTCCAATGGGAACTTAATTGTATGTTCTTTTTATTAAAATAAGAGGATTTAAGGGACGAAGTGTCCTAACCTTGGGCTAACAAAAGCATGTAGAACTAAGAATACCCTTTGAATAAAGAAAGTGAGACAAAAGTGTATCAAAAGGTACAACATACGGAGAGAAAGGGGAGAGAAAGGGGAGAGAAAGGCAGTCAGGTGTCAAAGAGGGAAGTCCAAACGGCTTCATTTTAGAGTCCAACAAGATGGTCACGGGCTGTTTTTTTTTTCCCCTTTGGCCCCAAAAACATCCCCCACACACACCCCTCCGCACACAACGTCCCTGAGGAAAAGATCGATACACACATGCACCCTGATTCTACAGAGAGGACAAAATCCGCTCAGTACACACACACACACACACACCACCGAGGGCTAAGGTACCGATCAATAAACACCGACGTACAGGTGTCACCGCTGCTATCTAAAGAGCAGCCAATCAATGCCCACACAGATATACCTGTACCGCTCGGCGGCTGTGGGCTCAGATTCGCTCTCCCCGTCACCGTCGCTGAGTTTAATACACTCACTCCTCCGCCCCGCCACCCACCCCCAGCTGCCCCCCCTCTCCATCCCTAACAGTGCACTTTGTCTTCCACGCAGGTGAGGCGAGCGTGTCAGGCGCAGGTTAGTAAATAAGTCACATTCAGTGGTCAGAGCGGGAAGCCGAGGAGGCCCCGTTCCGAGGGATTAAAAAAAGAAATGTAGAAAAACAAACAGAACATGAGGAGAGAGCTCAGCTGAAATGCCCCATCTGCTGCTGCGCCTCCACTTCTCGGAGCAGCCAGAGGGTGGCACTCTAGTCTTAACCCAACAGAGCAGCGTCCGGGCAGGGGAGGGGGAGGACAAAGTCAACTCGACAGGTATGTGTCTTGCATATATGCACGCGCGCATCAGTGTAAGATCTTTACGTGTATTCATCGGCGGTATAAACACAGCAGATCACTAAATCTACAGTCTTCTTCTCAATGTAACTGCACTAAATTGATCCTGTTCCCATAACATCCTCCTTCTGACTCCCCTTGTACCTGGGTCTGTCCCAAATACTTTTATTTGTACTTGGAAAAGGTTAATGCAGCTCTTATTGCCCCCTTTATGCATCCCCCCTTTTTCTAACTACTTTACTAAAACATCCAATTGGCTTACCAAATTTGCGTTGTCAGTAACTCACTTATTGAAAGCCATTTAAGAGGACCAAATGTTGATAATCCCCCTTCTACTTTTAAACTGTACAAACAAATCTGAAGAGGTCACAGTTGGCACTTTGTTTTTCTTAACCTGTACAGTTACAACCAGATTTACTGACAGCACTGGCATCTTGGATACAGGTCTGGCTAAACATCTGGCGTTCCAGACCTTCACTGACACCACTATTAAAAGTAATCAGCACTCTGAACTTTAAAAGCTGTGTGCATCTAACTCCTTATGACATGAACATTCCTGGCCTTGAATCGAGATCATGATTTTAGTTTAAGACAGACTTTTGATGCCGTCTGTGTGGCCCTTTAACTTAAAAAACAAATTCACGTGTATGACACTGTGGGCAAGTCAGATGCTCTGGCATTACTTTAAACCTCTGATCATTTACTTCAGCGTTCAGCTCAGTGGAAGCAGCGGAACACAATAAGAAAAAGCCGTTCATGTGTACAGTATGACACCAGGCTTGCCAAGATAACCGTGCAGCCAATCGTAGACTGAAGGCGGCGAGTTCAAACCTTTCGGGTGTGTATTGAGGTATTCTGGGAAATGAAGGCAAATCTTGAATTGATAGAAAACATTAAACATCCTCGAGACGCTGAGCGTTACAAGCCTTGCATTTCAAATGAGAAAACGGTATGGTAGAGGGAGGTACTCGTGAGGTGTGCAACAGCCAGCAATGAAGAAGCATGAGAAAGACAGAAGTAAAACCAGGGTGCCTGTGGACATTTGTGTGTGCGTGGGTGACCGAAAAAGAAAGAGTTGTTGAAGTGGTCTTCTAGTCCTGTCTTAAAAAACAAAACAAGAACAAACGTCACAGTTGTGTAAAACTGCGTTTACCGTCAAACGCGCCAAAAACATTGGCTTTTTTTTTTTTAATTCCATTTGCAGCTCGATATATTTGTAAAAAGTGTTTGTGTGTGTCCAAGTGTGTCAGTATCGTACTTTCGCAGTAAATACTCCAGGGCTTTGTGGGCTATACTGTGTGGTTTGGAGGAGTTTGTTAGTTGAGGGCCAGGTGCAGGCAGACAACACAAGAGACTCACGGAAGATAAACGGACCCAGCACACACACAACACACACACACACACACGGGCGCGCGCGCGCATACACAGAAATGAAGGATAAATGGACCCAGTAGCAGGGAGGTCTGACAGAATGCCTTTTCACACCTGGCTGAGCCCAGCGGAAGGTGACAGAGTCACATCTCCCAAAGCGAAGGCACGCACAGCCACACGCGCGCGCACACACCTTCTCACATTGGGGAGTTCAGGGTCATAAGCAGCATCATGAATAAAATGAGGCTGTTTTAAACAGAAGGAGCCCCGCGTATGCATGTGTGTAGGTGTGTGTGCGCGGGTTCTGTGTGTGCGCGGGGCCCCCTAACCCCCATGCCAGTTTGGATCTGTAACGACCTTCTGTTCCTAGTGCTTAAATGGCTTAAATACTTCAATTAGACCTGGGTCACAATCCTCCACCCGTTAAAGCACGCACGGGGAAAAAAAAGAGAGAAGAAGAAGAAAAAAGGGAACAAACACACCAGGCAGCACTCAAAGTGGGTTCATCGTCGCTCGGAGCAACCAGAGACTTTAGTCAGCATTGTCTCCTCTTGTCTGTGGTTCAAAGTGAAACTAGACTGAATCGGAAAAGATTTCCTGCCAGAACACGAGCGACAATTAAACCCGACTCCCGTCTCCTCTGCCGGCGTTTCCCCTGGAACTTCTTCGTCCCGCTCCCTTCTCCCTCCCTCCTCTTCTCCCCGCCTCTCCCGCCGTGCTGCCCCAGCGCTAACGATGCTGCCTTTTCATTAGACAGCCCCAGCTAATTAATCTCCATAGAGGAGAGTGACAGACCTACCCTAACACACACCAGCACAGTGCACGCCGAGATATATGCAAACACACACTCTTCTTCCCCGTTTCTCGCTCCCTCGTCCCGCGTGGTGTTGGCAGCCCATTTCATGCTTTATCACGTCTTTTAATTGACAAACAAGCTGCTCTTTTCTCTTAGGCTGAGGTCTATATCACCCCCTCGCTCAGATGTGCAAACACACACACGCACACACACACACAGCCGCAGGAAAACTAGTTATCTTTTTAAATTTTGGATGAACACACACAAACGGGCAAATGCCTCCCTGCTGACATGTGGCCCATGTGACTGCCTACTCACACACTTGCTCTGACACATTGTTTCAAAACAAACACACACACACACACACATGCACGCAGAGCCACCAATGTCACATGTGCACTTAGGTTGAAAATGAAGCACGAGAAAAGCGAAAAACCCATCTAATGTTGGCACTTTGCTCATCTTATAAGATTTTTTAATCATCTGCCACAGCCCAAATCCAAATTCTACCTCCAATCAAAGCTGATTCACTGCTTTGAAGTGAGTATGTCACTTTCTTTTGGGGTGGTGGTGTAGCATATTCTTTAAATACAAATGATCTAGATAATGGGAAAAAAAAACTTTGAAATATTCCCTCAAAAGACGAGAGCATTATGAAAACTTGTTATAATCCGGTTAAAACATTAACAGACTTGCATAAATATATTCTAGTACCATTTAAGTTCAAGTTGTTCTCGCCTTCTTTCCAGAAGCTGCTAGCTGTGTCTGGCAATCCACTAACCTTACGATTTTTTTTTAAATTGCAAAGCGTTTGGGTGGCTGTGATGGCCAAAACCTGAGTCTAAATGAGATGTGGCCACTGTTGTTACAAATCTCACTTCTCTCACACGCCTCAATCTATCCAATGCCAACAAATGCCCTGTAGATGAGAGCTTTGTCTTCCTGCTTCACTGAGATAAAAAAAAGTTTGATTATAGAATAAAAGCCATCACTCAGAGCAACTTTGTATTGATTTGTTTTTAGCTGTCCGCAATCCATTGATAAAATACCCCCTGCAGGTAAACAGCCATTGGGTCTCCTCACAAACTGTTTGGCCATCTAATGGGCATCACAGCAAATTTGAGACAATCTAAGTTGCTGGTTTGGAGGGAATGAAACTGCTCTTCTCTTTTCCTATAATGATATTTGTCGGCTCAGTAAAAAAAGAAACAACTAAAACAATAAGGTGAATGCCTTTATGCTTCTTGAAATTCAGCCATTTCCAACAGTACTGGTGTTAAAAGCTGTCATATAATGTACATACGTAATATTAAAAAAAACTGGCGTTTAATCAAACCTTTTCTAGATTTCTGCCAGTCAATAAGTTTTTCTTAAGCGTTTGTCTGGATATAGTGATTATTACCGAATACGTAAAACAATGTTCATGAGTCTTTTTCATCTTAAGGGGAGAATGGCGATTGTACCCTTCTTCTTGGACATATGATTATTTAAAGGATAGCCTGTGGGACCAAGTATAAAGATGATAAACCTCTACTGACGGCTTCATTTTGTAGGACTTATGACATACCCACATCCAAAAAACACTCCTGGTCAAAATTGCAAATCAAACCAAAGAGATCTGTACATGAAAAGGTGACTACTTTGGTGGCCATGAGAATAGTGAGTTCATTCATCTTGCCTGGTGGTGTTGGGAAAAGATACTCACTGAAACGTGGTACTGTCTCCAGACCTCTGGACAAGCCTGCGAAGAGAAAAGCAAAAAAACAAAAAATTTTCTTATTGAGAATATGAACAGATCCTTTGAAATGATTTGACTATTTTTTTTGCAGGACAAAAAAAAAAACAGCAGGGTATATTACGTGCATGTCTGTCTGCCCAGATCAGATACTTGGGACAAAAAAAAGAACACACGTTCTGGACGTCGGTAAAAGCTGATGTGATACAGAGAACGCTGACAAGTTATTTAACGAATAACTGATTAACAGAGATAGAGAGTACATGAAATGGAAACTGGAGAAATGGACCCCGGTGTCATCTTTGTGTCGCGTTTTTCACTATCCGCACGTCAGACAGTCAGTGAGTAAGGCAGCCAGTTGTTGTGTGCCGGTGTGGCTAAAGAATTATCTCTGGGGCTTCTCCACGCTGTTCCTTAAACGTACCGACATCCTTTACCCACCAGCGCCACTTCCCACTGGGAAATTGAAAATGCTGCCGTCGCCGCGGGCAACAGGATTTAGCTACTTACATACCTACTGAGTGAGAGGCAGAGTGAGAAAGGATTCATATTCCTGCCTGCTCATACGAAAGAGCATTCATTTGCTCTTGCACACGGGAAAGTTTTAGGCCAAGCAATCGAAAAATTTCCCATCAACTGAACAGCTAACTAATTGGAGCCTCGTACACAATCCTGCTGTTTGAAGGGAAAAGTGGGTACTTTTTCCTGGCTAAATCTGATCTGTTTGGATTTAAACCCAGCAAACACTAATACCAATTGCGACAGCTGTATCTTTCTCCACCTCTCATCCGGCTTCTTTTTTTTTTTTCTTTCCTTCTATTTAACAAACCCCCACCCACACCCACTCCTTCCCATTTGCTCCATCCCTCCAGACCGCCAGGGTAGTGTGTTGTTGTCGAGGGCGACAGGCGAGGCGAGCGACACACTCGCGCTCCATCAACCGTCTGTCTTTAATGAGAGACACATAGAGGCCCAGGGGACTGAGACCTGACTCTTTTCCTCCTGCAAACACACAAGCTAATACACTCGGTATAATTTGTGAGTGTAAAAAAAAAAAAAAAAAAGACGGGGAAAAAAGAGGAAATATAAGTTGTGCGATACAAAAGCGGGATAATGACAACGCTGCCTAACTTTGGACCTTTGTTTGTCGTTGAGATGAAAGGGAGACGAATGAATGGATCTAAATGAGGAATGAGAAAGAATGGATAGGAGATTGTGAGAAAGATACCCCCCAAAGAGAAAGAGAGAAAGAAATAGTGGGATGTGTGTCCTGGCATACCCTTTCACTCTGGTGTTCACCTGGTTACTCATCCATTACACAGAGAACAGTACATGACTGACTGACGGAGCGGGAGGGCACGACGAGAGAAAAAAAAAAGAAACAACCACAAAAAAAAAAAAACTAGCGAGAGGAGAGCAGCTTCTTACATTCAGTTGATATTCTGTCGCGTGTGTATGAAGGGGGGCCAGGTAATGAAGGCTGCAGTGAGATAATTGTCATTGATGGTTGTTAGGTTTACCCTTCAGCGGTAAGGCAGGCGCGCACAAATACGTCCACAGCTCAGCTGGAATATGCGGCACGGCGGGGACATAACTGAGCTGTAATTGCTGAAGTGTATCAATTAATGTGAACAGCAGCGTGAGCTGACCCTTGGTCGCTCATTATTACTGTGAGAAAACGGGAGGATGGGGGGGAAGATGGCATATTCGGGGATAATTCATAATTTTCTGTCTGTGTGGGCCGACTGGGACAGGATATCACAGTTTAGGTACAAAACTGTGATATGGTCCTAGAGTATTTCATAAGGTGCCCCTTCCTCTAAACCCTCTTGGGCTGGGCAATAGTGCCAAAAAAAACGTTTTTTTCATAAGAATTTCTAATTTGATGGTGTCCAAAATATCAGATCTACTGTAAAACCGGGATTCTGCCTACTGCCTAATATTCATTTTCTTGTCTTTTCAATAAAAATGGACTCACTAATAGTTTTTATTTCTGGCTGCCAGTCATATTTATATGTATATACATATATATATTATTTTTTTTAGAGAGAGAAAGAGAGAGAGAGAGAGAGAGAGAGAGAGAGAGAGAGAGAGAGAGAGA